>CM071855.1:15243912-15732756 GCA_036507275.1 Sicyos edulis
GTTTTCATTCCCCGTCTTCCCGGTATGCCTAGGGAGTATTTTGGTAATTTAGTGGGCCGTCGAGGGCCGTTCATATCTTTTCGATTGCTAAAATTATTGGATGGATTTATGTAGGTTTTGGAAGGATTTGTGGTTTGGTTTGAGCAAAGGTTTGAGCAAGGTTTGATGCAAAGTAAAAATAAAGAAATTGTGCTCTGGTGGGGGTTTGAACCGGGTCTCTGGAAAGCTTATGGGGATGTGTGCCAGATTGAGCCATTAGGTACTCTTGTTGCTCTTTACGCATCACATCTTAGTTAACCTTGGATCTTTGGTGTTTGGTGCATTTGATTAAATGAAAAGGAATTAGGTTTGTTGTGTTTTCTTCTCCAAAGAGTTGTGGCACGTAAACTTTCTCCCAAGCTCTCTTGCCGATCCTTCATTCTCTTTGCATCTCCTTGGCTCGATCATCACCATTAAGGGTAAGATTTACGTCTTCTTCATCTTCTCATTTGGGTGTTTTTCTTTGGCGAATGTAAGAAAAAGGGTTGTGTGTGTGTGTGTTGTGCGCGCCCGGTAGAGAAGTCAGCCGGCCAGGCTGTCGTCGCATCGGCCGGCTCGTCGGCGGCGGCCCTCGCGCCCGAATCGCCCCTGCCGTCGCGCGAATCGCCCTTCGCCGTCACGACCTGTCGCGCCCGGATCTCGCCGCGGCAAGCCCGCCACTGCTCGGCCATCGCGGCAGAGCGTCACGCGCGGTCGCGCGTAGTAGGGCGCGCGAGCGCCCGATCGGCCCTATCACGCAGCCGAATCTCGCCAGGTCGCCTGCCGAAACCCTGCGGCGCCAGTCGCCACGTCGGGCGCTTCGTCGGCCGCGCGCCGATAAATCGTCAGCGCGCGCCCGCGCGTGTCCGTCGCGTCCGGCTTGTCGCGCCGTCGCGCTGCACCCGGCCGTCCGTCGCGCGCGCGTCGCGCCAGCTTTGCCGCCCATCTGCGCCGTCGGCGCCCAGCGCCCGACCCACCTGCCGTCCATCAGCGCCCGCCAGCGCCCAGCGGCCGCCTCGCCATGCTTATGCTGCCCGTCCAGCGTGTCGGCCGCGCGCGCGCGTGAGTTGCTCGAGCCAAGCCTTATTTATTTTATTATGTTTAGGCCTATGGATTATGATTATTATTGTGTTTGTTAGGTTCTCGTTAGCTAGCTCGGGATCGATCGCGACTTAGGATTTTTGTGTGTGGTTTGCCTCCCGGCGGTAAGGATTTCTTACCAGGGTTGTGTGGACCTGCGATGTTCTATGTGATTGATGTTGTATGTTTGTTTGTGATTATCGGCATGTGTAGTTTAGGTGCTCACGTTTGAATTCTGATGGCATGACTTACGTATGTTGTTATTTCATGTTAGTCCATGCTAGGTTGTTCGTTCTCGCATGCTCATATTCATTCTTGTTCGTGTAGTACCATGCTAGTCTGTTTTGTATTCTTTTGAGCACGTATTGGATTGTTTCTTTGATTGTTAAATGCGGTTAAATTGGTAGGTAGCATCATCAGGGCACGATGCATAATGTATCTTGCATCCATGGCGGGGGCGTCGAGGCGATTCTCGGTCCACAGGACCCGGGTAAGTTTAGCTAACCCGGCCGAGTGAGGCCAATCTTGGGTGAGGGTGGCGGTATTAAATGCCCCAGCGGTCGGGATGATGACTTGTCATTGCCTGCGTCCGGGCGATCGGCACGTCCTCGAGCGTGTTGGCCGTAGCCCTTGATTGCCACTGTTAGAGGCAGGGCGGCTTCTGGTGTAAGCCTACCACGGCCGATTCCTTAGCCTCAGTGCGGTGGTTCGGTGACATAGTTCCGTGTTGAGTCTCACACCCCTATGTCGGTGACAGATCGAGAATTTAGTTAGGCGTGGTGATTGGACATGGCGGACTTGCCACTGGGCCGGCACCCCCATGATGCTGCGATGTACGCGGTGCATGCTTACGCTCATTGGCGCCGGCCGGAGAGCTCCTCGGGATCTTGAGCTGAGTGTACCTTTACGTATCGGCGATGAAACGGTGAGGCGAGACTTATTTTTCGTATGGGGCGTATGGTGTGGTGGATTTATCTCGGGACTAAGACCACGAGTTTGCATCAGAGGTCAAGTGTGGACTCAAGCTATGTGCTCTATTATGTGTTTATATTCATAGCTTGCATACACTCATCTAGATGACCATGTGCATCGTATTGTACCGGTTGAGGATTCTTCTTGAGTAATTCGTTACTCACCCTTATTTTGTGGTTTTCCATAGGTAACCAGGCGAGGCGAGGCATGGATGGTGAAGGAGGCTGTGATCATGGGCACTCTTTGTCACTCGACACTTTTATTCATTTATGACTCTTGACTTTACATTTCCACTGAGATGCATGTGAGCGGGCCACGGAGCCCTAGGGCGTTTTCTCATGTTTTATGGATTCGGCATAGTCGTACACGAAAAGGTTTTGAATGGTTTAAATAAATCTCTGATCAGTATACTTTTAGAAATGTACTTTTCACAGAAGCAGTGCTTGGAAAGCGAGGACTTTTAATGTTTTAGTTTTACTTGGAATCAGAAAGTATGTTGCATATTATTTTATTTTGAATGCATGCATTGGGGTAAAGGCCCATTTAGAACCCCATTCGGGTCGAGTCTTTCTGAGAGATATGGCGAGGTGTGCAGGGGTTGGGTAGGTGGTGAAGGATTTTGTGAAGTGGAAGCTTGAGAAGTTTGATGCCACAGGTGATGCGTTAGCGCGGCCAGTGGATTGCCCATTTGGAGTACACCTTCACGATCATGGTGTGCCCAGATATTGAGGCGGAGGTGTGCGGCTCATGTGCTAGGAGGCACCTGTGAGATGGTGGTGGGAGTCCACCTTGGCGAGAGACCAGGTGGGTCTCCACCCGCTACTTAGGAGTTCTTCAAGAAAGTGAGTTCAAGGTAAAGTTCATCCGGTGATGAGGCTCAAGAGAAGATGGTGGAGCTCTTCGGAGCACAGAGCGAGGTTACGATTCCATTGAGAATATGGCGCAAGTTCTCGGAGTATGGATATTTTGCTCCTCGATTGATTGCCACCGGGTGAAGATTGGAAGTTCATATAGATTGAGCGGGTGTTTCCCAGGATGTCGAGGGCTCGGGCCACGACACTTATGCTAGAGAACATCGATTGGCCACGATCTATAATGGGAAGTATCCTGCTGGCGGGTTGTTGCGCGCTCTGTTAGTCCACGTCTGTCCCGGCGGTTGTGGAGCGAAGAAGAGTTTGATTTTGAGGCGGCGGCGCCCGCTAAAGGCGATTTGAAGCGAGAGATCGGAGAGCTCGATCCGTTTCGGCCAGCTGGCGAGGAGGGACCGAGGCGAGTTCGCTTGTACTACTTGTAGGAAAAGTCACGCGGAGCTTATCGGCTGGACCTGGGTGTGCTTCCGTTGTGGTAGAGAGGGCACATGGCCCGTTTTGTGATCGGCCCGGCTATGGCGGCTCGGCGTGCGCAGCGGCGGCAGTCAGTGTTTACTCTGACCCGTCGGGAGGCGAGCGTCACGGATGCGTATGGCGAGTGCGCTTCTTATTTTTAGATCAACTGCGCATTTGCCTTGTTTGATTACAGTTTCTACGCATTCATTTGTATACATGTTGTTTCTTGAGCATGCTAAGTTAAGACTAGAGCCTCTAGGTTTGAGTTATCTGTTGCAACTCCTTCGGGAGTTAATATGTTGGCTAGAGATAAGATTAGGGATGGCGGGATCGAGATATCAGGAGAGTTGCTAGTGGCTACGCTCATAGTTACGCCTATGAGCGGTTTTGATGTGATTCTTGGTATGGAGTGGTTGGCTAACCACGCGTTGATTAGCCCACCGGAAAGAAGTAGTGTTGGGCCGCGCCAGGTCGGCCCGACTTTAAGTTTCGTGGAGTCGGGGTGGAGTTGCCGCCGATGGTGTCATTGTGAAAGCTCGTCGGTTGCTAGCTCATGGAGCTTGGGGCTATCTAGCCAAGTTATGCAGGAAGAGCGCCCCTCGTTGTCTGTTGATCGGTACCCGGTCGTGCGAGAGTTTGCGGGCGTGTTTCTGAGGAGTTCTGGGGTTGCCCCGAGAGAGAGGTTGACTTCACAGGTGAGCTCGAGCGGGGACCCTCCCTATCTCGAAGGCTCGCGTGTCGTATGGCGCCCGTGAGTTAAAGGCGAAGAAGATTGATTCACGGGAGATGTTAGATCGAGGTTCATCCGTCAGAGTGTGTCCCCGTGGGAGACACGATTCTGTTTGTGAAAAGAAGGATGGTTCTATGCGCATGTATTGATTACCGCGAGCTTAATAAGGTGGCGATGAAGAATAAGTATCAGTTGCCCCGTGCTCGGCGATTTGTTCGATCGGCCGGAGCTTACGTGTTCTCAAGATAGATCGAGATCGGTTACCATCGATTCTGCGGATCGGGGATCTGCCGACATTCCTAAGGCGACTTTCGGGTCTAGATATGGTCACTATGAGTTTGTGGTCATGTCGTTTGGATTGACCAATGCCCGAAATTTGCGTTCATGGACATGATGGATAGGGTGTTCAAATCATTTTTGGGCGGCCGTCATCGTGTTCATTGGCGATATTCCCGATTTATTCGAGGTCTAAAGAAGACCATGCGAGCATTTGAGGCGGTATTGGCGGCTTTGAGAAAACCCGACTTTATCGAAGTTTTCCAAATGTGATTTACTGGTTGGAGCGGTGGCCTTCCTGAGGCCACGTGGTTTCGAGAGATGGTATGGCCGTGGACCCGCGAAGATTGAAGCGGTGAGTTAATGGGCCAAGCCGACTTGATTGCGAGATTAGCGACTTTGGGTTTGGCGAGTTACTCTGATCGGTTCGTCAGGACTTTTACTGCTTTAGCCTCCCCTCACTCGTCGGCGAGGAAGGGTGTCGAGTTTTGTTTGGGACGGCGAGGTGTGATGAGAGCTTTGCCGAGGCTCAGCGTAGTTTGACCAGGCCTGATGTTGGCGATCCGGAGGAGACGGTGGTTTCGTGGTCTCTGATGATGCTTCCAAGTTTGGATTAGGTTGTGTGTTGATGCGGCCGCGGGAAGGTCATTGCCTATGCTTCCGTCGGTGAAGCCGTATAAGCGAGAACTACCCGACTCATGATATGGAGTTAGCGGCGATGGTGTTTGCTTGAAGATTTGGAGGCATTACACATATGGTGGCGGATTGAGATGTTTACCGATCACGAGCCTCAAGTATCTGTTTACTCGAAAGAGTTGAATATGAGCGAGAGGAGATGGTTAGAGTTGGTAAAGGATTATGGCTGCGAGATTTTGTACCATCGGGTAAAGCCAATGTAGTGGCCGATGCTTTGAGTAGAAAGAGCGTCGCACTCCGCGGCGTTGTTGAGTTCAGCCAGATTTGCGGAGAGTTTGAGCGGGCGAGGTTGCGATGTTGTTGGGTGAGGTTCTGCTTGAGTAGCTTCGATTGATTGTTCGTGCGTCGATTAAGCGTGGATTATAGGCGGCCAGATTAGGTGACCCGCATACTTAGAGGTTGGTTGATAGAGTTAGTCTTGTGGTGACTTTGACTTTGTATATTCACGAGACGGTGGGTTGACTTATAGAGGCGGTTGTGTGTTCCGGACATTGCGAGTTTGAGCGAGTTGCTCGGAGGCCTGATTCCCCTTTTGCTTGGCACCGGAGAGTACCAAGAGATGTCGAGGACCTTAAGCGGACCTTACGGTGGATGGGAATGAAGAGAGATGTGGCGAGTTTGTCGGTAGGTGTCTCACTTGTCGACCAAGTGAAGGCACCCGGCGAAGAGGTTGGTAGTTTATTGCGACCAGCGAGTGTACCCAGTGGAAATGGGAAGAGATCTCCATGGACTTTATCTCACGGCTTGCCAAGGACTCAGGAAGTTCTCGGTTTGGGTGATAGTCGACCGTTTGACCAGGCGCACACTTCATTCCGGTAGAACACTTATCTGCGTGGAGGCGAGTGGGCGCGATTGTTTTGGAAGAGATCATCCGTTATCATAGTGTGCGGTGAGGATTGTGTCCGTCGTGACTCATGATTCACTTCTCGTTTACAGGCGCTCGGAAGGGTTTGAGCCTGCAGTGCGATTTAAACCTGACTTTTCACCCTCGAGACGGATGGCGGTGAGAGAAAGTGAATCGAATTCGAGGATATGTTGAGGGCTTGTGTTTGGATTTCCCGAGCGATTAGGACGATGTCTGTACTTGATGGAGTTGCCTATAACAACGATTACGATCGGCGGTCGGATGGCTCCATTCGAGGCATTGTATAGTAGCGTTATCCGGTCCCACATGTTGCAGGAAGAGGTTGGTGATAAACGAGTTTTGGGTCGAGATTCTGCTGATTGACCAATGAGTGCGGTCTGAGAAGATTAGAGCTCGTATGTTGTGGCTCGGGCGAGAAGCGAGAAAATTCTGTAGATGTTGGCGTCGAGTTGGAGTTTGAGGTTGAGTCGGCATGTGTTCCTTAAGGTTGCTCCGATCACGAGGTGTTACGAGGTTTAGTAAGCGTGGGAAGTTGAGTCCGTTTTGTTGGTCCATTTGAGATCCTAGAGAGGATTGGCGAGTTGCTTACAGTTAGCCCTTCCTCAAAATCTATCGGCGTGAGTGCATAGTGTTTTTCATGTATCGATGTTGAGGCGGTATGTGCGGACCGTCGCGCATTGTGGACTTTGAGCCTTTGCGGTGAATGAGATTTGAACTTGAGGAGATGCGGTGAGGATCCTTGCCTTTGAGACCAAGGCGTTGCGTAATCGCGAGATTCGTTTAGTAAAGGTTGATGGAAGAGTCGGGAGTTACGAGGAAGCCACTTGGGAGGCGGGAAGGCGAGATGAGATTGCATTACCACAGAGTTATTTACATCTTAAGGACTTTCGGGGCGAAAGTCATAAAAGGAGGAATATTATAACGACCAGAGTTTTCTTCCGTCTTCGGGTATGCCCTAGGGTAATTTGGTAATTTGATCCCGTCGAGTCGTTTTATGTCTTTTCGATTACTAAAATTATTGGATGGTTTTGTAGGTTTTGGAGGTTTGTGGTTTGGTTTGAGCAAGGTTTGATGCAAAAGTAAAAATAAAGGAATTGTCTTTGCAGGTGGGGTTTGAACAGGGTCTCTGGGAAGCTTGTGGAGATGTGTGCCAATTGAGCCATTAGGTGCTCTTGTTGCTCTTTACGCATCACATCTTAGTTAACCTTGGATTTTGGAGTTTTGGTGCATTTGGTTAAATGAAATAGAAATTAGGTTTATTCCATCTTCTTCTCCAAATCTCCTCTTGGCACACTAAAGCTCTCCTCTCCATAGCCCTTGCCGATTCTTCATCCTTGCGGCTCCTTTGGATGTTTCATCATCATTCAGGGTAGGTATCGATCTTCCTCTTCTTCTTCTCATCCGTTTGGTGTGCTTTTGGCCAAGTGAAAAGAGGTGTGTTGTGTGTGTTTTGTTGATTGCGACCCGGTAGAGAGAAGCCCGACCAGGCGACCATCGTCGCCGTCGGCCCGGTAGGCGGATCGCCGCGCCGGATCGCGCCCGGCCGGCCTGGTCGCCCTGCGATCGCACGAGTCGCCCAGATCTGTTGGCGGCCACTGCCGCCGCTGCCATCGCTTCGCGGTCGTGCGGTCCCGCGCGGCAGGCGAGCGCCGATCTCAGCGCCGCGCGACTTTGCCGCTGCTCGCGCCAGCCGCCCGGCCAGCGTCTGCGTGTCGCTGTCGCCACGCCCCGCCGCGCGCCGCCAGCCCCTCGCTCGCCGCCCGAGACGCTTCGCGCCCGCGCGCGCGTCCTGCCGTCGCCGCCAGTCGTCCGTGCCGTCGCCGTGCGGCCGTGCCAGCGGCCGGCGCCAGCCTGCCGTGCCGGTAGCGCGGCTGCGCCCGACCTGCCGTGCGGCTGCAGCGACTCAAGCTCGTGTCGCCGTGCGCGTGAGTTCCGGCCGAGCTTAACATTCTATTGTTTTTAGACTTTTTAGGTATTGACTATTATTGGTTTGTTAGGTTCCCTTTCGCTAGCTCGGGATTGTTCTGCGACTTAGGATTTGTGTGTAGAAGCCTCCAGGAGCCAAGGTGAGGATTTCTTCTGGAGTTGTGTGGGCCTGCGGTATATTTGTGATTGTTGTTTTGTATGCTGTGTATGATTACTAGCATGTTTAGCCCTAGGTGCTCTGTTACAATTCTGTTGGCATGAACTCTTGTATTATTTCTCATGTTAGCCCATGCTAGGTTGTTCCGATACGGCATGTTCGATATCTGTTCTTGCTTAGTAGTATCATGCTAGGTTCCTTGTATCTGTTGAGCACGTATTGGGTGCATTGATTGAATTATTATTATTGCTATGGTTTAGAGTTGGGTAGGTAGCATCATCCGGGCGGATGCATAACGTAAGTTGCATCCCGGCGAGGGCGTCACGAGATGGTACTCGTCCACTGATCCGTTAAGGTTTTAGCTAACCCTAACGGTGGCCATACAATCTTGGGTGAGGTGTGGCGGTGTTAAATGCCCCAGCGGGCGGGATGATGACTTGGCATTGCCTCGTCCGGCGATCGGCACGTCCTCGGCGTGTTGGCCGTAGCCCTTGATTGCCACTGTTAGGGCAGGGCGCTTCTTCGGTGTAAGCCTACCACGGCCGGTTCCTTAGCCTCGGAGTGCGGTGATGTACGGTGACATAGTTCACGTGTCGAGTCTCACACCCTATGTCGGTATACATGATCATCTAGAAGGCGTATGAGACACAGACCGCGTGAACTATGTCGGCTGCCTACGTGAACTATGACATAGGGTGTGAGACACGAGACACGTGAACTATAATCGGCTGTACCCACACTTTGAGGCTAAGGAGCCGGTCGTGGTAGGCTTACACGAGAAGCGATCCTTGCCCTAACGGTGGCAATCAGAGACTCTGGCCGAACCTGCGGCCGAGGCGCGTCTGCGGCTGCGGGGAGCGAGGCAATGCCAAGTCATCATCGGCCGTTGGGGCATTTAACGATCGCCACCCTCACCCAAGATTGCGAGGGCCGGCCGTTGGGTTAGCTAAACCCTAGCGGGATCGAGGGCGAGTACCATCTCGTGCGTCCTGTCGGATGCAAATTGGTTATGCATCGGCGGCGGATGATGCTACCTACGAACTCTAAACCATAGCAATAATAACAATTCAATCAATGCGATCCATGCGTGCTCAGCGAATACAGAGAACCTAGCATGATACTGCGGCGAAAGCGATATCGAACTAATGCGAGATGGGCTAACTAGCATGGCTAACATGAAGCGATACTGAAGTTCATGCGATCGAAATTGAGCGGCACCTCAGGCTAAACATGCTAATAATCATGCGGGCATACAAAACAACAATCACAAATATCTGCCGCGAGGCCACACAACTCGATGAAAATCGCTGCCTTGCGATGGAGACTTCACACAAATCTAAGGCTGCGGAACAATGTCAGAGCTAGCGGCGGCGACTAACAAACCAATAATAATCGGCATCTACAGCGTCTAAACAACAAAACGACAAGCTGGCTCAGGGAACTCCGCGGCTGCTGCAACGGCACAACTTGGAATGGCTGGCAAAGCAGCGGCCAACTGCTTGCGCTGTATCTGTGTGTGGCAACAGCTGCAGCTGACTGTATTAGCTACTGCATGCAACAGGCTGCAGCAATGACGGCGTCTGAAGCGTCTTGGCGGCCGCTCGGGCGGCGCGCGAACCTTTGGCGTCTGACGACGGCGGCAGCAGTTTGGCCCAAGCGTAGGCCAGCGTGGCGTCGGCGTCTGGCGTCTGGCGTCTGCTTGGCGCCATCCCCGGCGCGATCACGGCGGCGATGGCGTGCGGGAGGCTGCTTCAAGCGGTCTGGGCGTCGGTGGCGATGGCGTCTGGGAGAGTGCTGCGGCCGGTGGATCTGGCGAAAAAATTTCTTTATCGACTTTGGCGTGCGGCAAAGCTGCTTCAACGAGATCTGGGCGAGAAATGGGCAGGGCGGCGGCGATGGGCACTTCTCTCGGTGTTGCAATCAACACAAACACACACAACACTCTACATCTTACCTTGGCCGGACATCAAAAACCAAATGAGGAGATGAAGAGGATGAAGACCTACCGGAATGATGATGATCGAACCCAAGGAGATGCAAGGGAAGAAGAATCGGCAAAGGCTATGGAGAGGAGAGCTTGTGCGGCCAAGAGAGATTTGGAGAAGAAGATGGAATAAACCTAATTCTATTTCATTTAACCAAATGCACCAAAACTCCAAAATCAAGGTTAACTAAGATGTGATGCGAGAAAGAACAACAAGAGCACCTAATGGCTCAATTGGCACACATCTCTACAAGCTTCCCGGGGACCGGGTTCAAACCATTTTGCGGCTAAATTCCTTTATTTTTACTTTTGCATCAAACCTTGCTCAAACCAAACCACAAACCCCTCAAAAACCTACATAAAACCATCCAATAATTTTAGTAAGCTGGAAAAGACACAAAAGCGACCACGGCGGCCCAACCAAATTACCAAATTACCCCTAGGGCATACGGAAGGCCGGAAAGAAAAACACAGGTCGTTACAATATTCCCTCCTTTTTATGACTTTCGTCCTCGAAAGTCCTTAAAACAACTTATTTCGAGGGTAATGCAACCTCATCTCGTCTTCCCGCTCCCAAGTGGCTTCCTCGAAACCCCGAGCTCTTCCAGAACCTTTACCAAAGCGAATCTCGCGATTACGCAGCGTCTTGGTCTCAAAGGCAAGGATCCTCAGCTTCTCCTCGAAGTTCAAATCCTCATTAATTTGCAAAGGCTCAAAGTCCACAATGTGCGGCCAGATTCAGGCACATCTTTGCCTCAACATCGATACATGAAAAAACTATGCTATGCACGCCGTGATAGTGACGGAGGAAGGGCTAACCGATAAGCAACTCTGCCAATCCTCTCTAGGATCTCAAATGGACCAACAAAGCGGGGACTCAACTTCCCACGCTTGCAAACCTCAGAACACCTCGCATCGGACAACCTTAAGGAACACATGCGACCAACCTCAAACTCCAAATCTCGGCGCGAACATCGGCGTAACTCTTCTGCTGCTCTGAGTTGTCAACATCTGAGCTCTAATCTTACGCTTTGCACCATTGGTCAAGCTGCGATAACTGGGACCCAAAACACATCTATCACCAACCTCTTCCCGAACACGGGGGCCGACAAACGCTTACCATACAATGCCTCGAATGGAGCCATCCGAGATAAATCATTAGTAAAAAGCTGTTATAGGCAAACTCCATCAAAATGCTGAATCTGGTCCCAAGCGCACAGGAAATCCAACACACAAGTCCTCAACATATCCTCGAGAATCGATTCACTCTCTCGATCGACCATCGATGCGAGGGTGAAAAGGCATCTTTGGCGCACTCTGTGCCCAAACCATACAGGCGCTCTCGAAGCGAGAAGTGAACCGCGAGTCACGATCGGACACAATCCTCAGGCACACCATGATAGCGGATGATCTGCTCCAAAAACAAGCTGCGCCTTTGTTCCCGGTATAAGTGTCTCTTAGGGAATGAAGTGTGCGCTCTTGATCAAGCGTCGACTATCACCCAAATGCGAGAGAACTTCCTCGGAGTCCTTGGCAAACCAGAGATAAAGTCCATGGAGATCTCTTCCCATTTCCACTTTGGGCACACTCGGTGGGTGCGCAACAAACCAGTGGCCTCTGTCTGGGTGCCTTCACTTGCGACAAGTGAGACACCGGTGACAAACTCTGCCACATCTCTCTTCATTCCCATCCACGGAAGGTGCAGCAGGTCTGATACATCTTGGTACCCCAGGTGCCAAGCAAAAGGCTGTGGGCCTCAGGAGCAACTCTGCTCATGAAACTGCAATGTCCGGAACACACAACCAAGCCTCTATAAGTCAACCTTTATGCGGTGAATACATAAAATTCAAAGTCACCAAATCGGCACTAACTCTGTCAACCAATCTCTTAAGTGCGGGGTCACCCAGCTGGCTTGGTACATCTATAATCCATTTGCCTAATCGGCCAATGAGCAGATCCATTGAGCTACCACAGCGGTAACCTCACCCAACAACACTGCAACCTCGGCCGCTCGAACTCTCTCATAAGCTGGGTGAGGAACTCAACAACGCCCGCGAGTGCGGCGTCTTTCTACTCAAAGCATCGGCCACTACATTGGCTTTACGGATGGTACAAAATCTCGCGATCATAATCCTTTACCAACTCTAACCATCTCCTCTGCCTCATATTCAACTCCTTACAGAGTAAATAGATACTTGAGGCTCACGGTGATCGGTAAACATCTGAATCAGCTCACCATACGGTAATGCCTCCAAATCTTGATTGCAAACACCACTGCTTTGCCAACTCCATATCATGAGTCGGGTAGTTACTGCTCATCACGGCTTGGTGGCGGGAAGCATAGGCAATGACCTTCCCGTCTTTGCATCAACACACAACCTAATCCAAACTTGGAAGCATCACTGTGTAGACCACGAAACCACTGTCCCCTCGGGTGCCAACACTTGATCTTTGAAGTCAAAGCTGCGCTTGAGCACAGCAAAGCTCTCATCACACTGCTTTGTCCCAAACAAACTCGACACCCTTCCTCGTCGAGGGCGAGTGAGGCGAGGCTAAAGCGAAAAAGTCCTTGTGAGGCAGGCGGTAGTAACCTGCCAAACCCGAGTGCTGCGAATCTCGGCAGCCCCGAAGTCGGCTTGGCCCATGAACTCACGGCCTCAATCTTGCGGGGTCCACGGCTATACCATCTCTCGAAACCACGTGGCCTAGGAAGGCCACTGCTCCAACCAGAAGTCACATTTGGAAAACTTAGCATAAAAGCGGTTTTCCTCAAAGCTGCCAATACTACGCCTCAAATGCTCTGCATGGTCTTCTTTAGACCTCGAATAAATCGAGAATATCGTCAATGAACACGATGTGAAGGCTGTCCAAAAATGATTTGAACACCCTATCCATCATGTCCATGAAAGCGCGGTGGGGGCATTGGTCAATCCAAGCGACATGACCACAAACTCATAGTGACCATATCTAGACACGAAAGGCTGTCTTAGGAATGTCGGCATCCACGATCCATGGCCCGGTAACGGGATCTCGAGATCTATCTTGGAGAACACGAAGCTCCACGAAGGCGATCGAACAAATCATCGATCTGAGGGCAGCGGATACTTATTCTTCACTTGTCACCTTATTAAGCTCGCGATAATCAATACATAAGCGCATAGAACCATCCTTCTTTTTCACAAACAAAGCGGGTGCTCCCCACGGGACACACTCGGACGGATGAACCCTCGATCTAACATCTCCTGCCAGCTGAGATCTTGATTCCTTTAACTCATTGGCGCCATACGATCACGGGCCTTGAGATAGGGAGGGTCACGGCTCGAGCTCAATTGTGAAGTCAACCTCTCTTCGGGGCAACCGTAACTCCTCGAGAAACACGTCCGCAAACTCACTTTTGGCCGTGCACGATCAGCGGACAACGAGGCGGCTCTTCCCGAACAACTTGGCTAGATAGCCCCAAGCTCCATGAGCTAACAAGCGGCGAGCTTTCACGGTGACACCATCGTGGGCAAACTCCACCTGGACTCCACGAAACTTAAAATTTGGGCCGACTGGCGGCTGAACACTACTTCTTTCGGTGGCGGTCAATCAGCGCGTGGTTAGCGACTAACCACTCCATACCAAGAATCACATCAAAACCGCTCATAGGCGGAACTATGGCGTAGCCACTAGCAACTCTCGGATATCTCGATCAAATGCATCCTAATCTTATCTCTAGCCAACATATCAACTCCAGAAGGAGTTGAAGCAGATAACTCGAAACCTAGAGGCTCTAGTCTTAACTTAGCATGCTCGGCCAAACAACACGGATACAAATGAATCGTGGAACTAGAATCAAACAAGGCAAATGCGCGGTGATCTAAAACAAGAAGCGTACACCTTACAGCGGCATCAAATGCGCTCGGCCTCTGACGAGTCGTAGCAAACACTCGACCTAACTGCTTTATTCTGGTTTGAGCTGCCATAGGTGGTGATCACAAAAACAGGCCATGTGCCCCTCTCTACCACAGCGGAAGCACAATCTAGGTCGGTGACAAGCTCGGCGTGGACTTTCCCACAAGTAGCACAAGCGGGAACTGCTGGGTCTTCCTGTTTGTCGGGTGAAAGCGGATGGAGCTCTCATGGATCTACCGTTGCGAAGCGCCCTTGGCGGCGCGCCTCCCCCAAAATCAAACTTCCTCTTACGCCCCACAGTGCTTTGGGACGGAATGGCCGAGCGAGGCGGCAACAACCCGCTCGGCGGGATACTTCCCATTATAGATCGTGGCTAAGCTGGGCTGACCCTAGCATAAGTGTCGGGGCACGAGCCACGACATCACAGGAAACACCTGCCTCAATCCAGATATGAACTTCCGAATCTTGACTCAGGGGTGGCAATCAGGCGAGGAGCAAAATATCCATACTCACGAGAACTTGCGCTCATATTCCTCAATGGAATCGAACCACCTTGGGGTTACGGAAGAGCTCCACCATCTTCTCTTGAGCCTCATCAGCGATGAACTTTACCTTGAACTCGGCCTTGAAGAACTCCCAAGTAGCGGGTGGAGACCCGGTGGTCTCTCGCTCAAGGTGGACTCCCACCACCATCTCATTGTGCCTCCTGGCACATGAGCCGCACACCTCGGCCTCTGAATATCGGGGCACACCATGATCGGGAAGGTGTACTCCAAATGGGCAATCCACACAGTTGCAGCTAACGCATCACCGGTGGCATCAAACTTCTCGAGCTTCCACTTCACAAAATCCTTCATCCACCTACCCAATTCCTCGGCACCCTCTGCCATATGCGCCTCTGGGGCTACTTGCTCTGAGGAGGCTGGAGAGTGCTCTTGAGCTCTCTTTGAACCAATCGAGTCACATTTGCTCGTCTGGGCTCGGGACTCTTCCCGTGCTGGCCCGCCAACAAGGCACAGGTCTCTGCCCTCTGGTCACTCAACATGCGACCATAAAAGCCCTCATAGACTCGGCAAACTCTGCTCCGGGAAGCGATCTCCACGGCCTTCGATCGCCTCAACGCCCGCTCTAGGCGTAACGGGAGGAAATTCTTTGGTGGAATGCCATCGATCTCGGCTTGGGGCGATGTCCTGCGATGCTCGAGATCCGATCCACGATACCTCGACACGCTCTCGAACCTCCTCTCGATGCGAATGGTAGCATCTTTGGCGATCTACATCCAAACCAACAACGAATCAAAACACACTTTGTCACCATTCCACAACACCAAACAAGGCATACACTAGATGATAGGTATTGTAAATTCTTAACCCTTTTCCTTTCTAAAACAATAAATCTAGGCGTACACGATGGTATCCGGAGTCTTTGGTGATCATGGAAGGATGACCTACAACAAAGGTCGATCTGACAGAATCTATGACTCACGAGCTCACGATACCAAGCTGTAAAGACCAGGACCCAAAAGGGCTCTAAATGGCCTTTACCCCAATGCATGTATTGAAAATAGAAGACATTATGAAAAACACATTTGGATTCAAGTAAAAGCAGAAACATTCAACAACCAAAACATACATTTCTAAAAGCATACTCGATCGAGAGATTTATTTAAACCATTAAAACAATCCACAAGTGCAAATATCTTTGGAATCCATAAAGCGTAAGAAAACATCCGGGGCTCTGTGCGCCCGTCTACATGCATTCGGAAAAATAACAAAAGTCAAGAGTCATGATAAAATAAAATAGTCGGAGATGATGGCGAGGATTCCATGATCACGGCTTCCCTTGACCATCCTGTCTCCGCCCTTGATTACCAGTGGAAAACCACGAATAAGGGTGAGTAACGAATTACCAGTAAGAATCCCCAGCGGGTACAATGTCGATATACATGACCATCTAGAAGAATGTATGCAAGCTATGAGTACAAACACGGAGCGGAGCACATAGCTAAGTCCACACTTGGACCTCGGATGCCAACTCGGGGTCTTAGTCCGGAAATACCACAACACACTAAACGCTATCACGGGAACAAGTCCGGCCTCGGCTGCTATCTCTTGTCGATCTGAAAGGTGCACTAGCTCAAGATCGAGGAGCTCTCGATCGTGTTATGTAATGGCGTAGCGCGCACCGCATGCTCTGCAAACTACGGAAGTGCGGGTCTGGTGGCAAAGCGCCCGAGTTCGATCACCATGCCTAACTAAATCTACGGATCGGTGTCAGCGACATAGGGTGTGAGACACGGACACGTGAACTATGTCGGCTGTACCACACTTTGAGGCTAAAGAACCGTCGTGGTAGGCTTACACACGAAGCGGTCCTTGCCTAACGGTGGCAATCAGGGCTCTGGCCGAACACGGCGAGGAGTGTCTGCATTGCTGCGGGGCGAGGCAATGCCAAGTCATCATCCCGACCGTTGGGGCATTTAACGATCTTCCACCCTCACCCAAGATTGCGGGGCGGTAGCCGTTAGGTTAGCTAAACCCTAGCGGGATCGAGGACAGAGTACCATCTCGTGCGTCCACATCGGGGATGCAAGTTACGTTATGCATCAGGCGGATGATGCTACCTACGAACTCTAAACCATAGCAATAATAACAATTCAATCAATGCGGTCAATACGTGCTCCATGGATACAAGGAACCTAGCATGATACTACGAAGCAAACGGATATCGAACATGCGAGAATGGAACAACCTAGCATGGGCTAACGCGAGAAACGATACAAGAGTTCATGCGATCGAGAAATTGAGCGAGCACCTAGGGCTAAACATGCTAATAATCATACGGGCATACAAAACAACAATCACAAATATACTGCGAGGCCCACACAACTCCGGTGAAATCCTTACCTTGGTGGGAGGCTTCTACACACAAATCCTAAGGCTGCGGAACAATCCCGAGCTAGCGGCGGGAACCTAACAAACCAATAATAATCGGCATCTACAACGTCTAAACAACAAAAGAAACGACAAGCTCGGCTCAAGGGAACTCACGCGATGCGGCGACCACGAGCTTGGAGGCTGGCAGCAACAAGCAGTAACACGCAGCGGTGGCGCGCGCGGCAGCTGGCCCAACGGCGGCAGTGGCGGCCCACTGGCTGCCACCAACACGCACCAGCGAGGGCCCAGCGTTGTGTGGCGCGTCTGAGCGTCTTGCGAGCGGCCTTCGGCGCGGCCGCTGCGGCGCGGCCAGCGTCTGACGCCGCAGCGAGCGAAGCGGCCTTGTGGCCCAGCGCGCTTCGAGCGAAGCGCGTGGCGCGCCCGGCGTCTGGCGTCTAACTTCTGGCGCCATCCCCGGCACGATCACGGCGATGGCGTCGCGGGAGGCTGCTTCCAACGGTCTGGGCGTCTGGTGGCGATGGCGTCTGGGAGGAGTGCGGCAGTGGATCTGCGGCGCTTCTTTGTCCGGCGAGCGCGCGTGCGGCGGTGCTTCAACCAGATCTGGGCGAGTTTGGCGGTGGGCGGCGGCGATGGGTTCTTGTTGCTTCTCTCGGTGTTTGCAAACCACACAACACACACAACACTCTACTTCTTACCTTGGCCAGCGATCAATAACCAAATGAGGAGATGAAGAGGATGAAGACTTACCGGAATGATGATGATCAGAACCCAAGGAGATGCAAGGGAAAGAAGAATCGGCAAAGGCTATGGAGAGGGAGAGCTTGTGCGGCCAAGAGGAGATTTGGAGAAGAAGATGGAATAAACCTAATTCTATTTCATTTAACCAAATGCACCAAAACTCCAAAATCCAAGGTTAACTAAGATGTGATGCGAGAAGAACAACAAGAGCACCTAATGGCTCAATTGGCACACATCTCTACAAGCTTCGGGGACCGGGTTCAAACCATTTGCGGCACAAATTCCTTTATTTTTACTTTTGCATCAAACCTTGCTCAAACCAAACCACAAACCCCTCCAAAAACCTACTTAAAACCATCCAATAATTTTAGTAAGCTGGAAAAAGACACAAGCGACCACAGCGGCCCGACCAAATTACCAAATTACCCCTAGGGCATACACGGAAGACCGGAAAGAAAAACACAGGTCGTTCACGGTCGTGTGTGTAAGCGAAGCATAACGTACATTGCTTCCCCCGACGGTAGATGTGGATTTAGCTACCACATCGGCATAAGCCTAGTTGTAGCTGCTGAGCGGAACCACGCCAAAGGTGCAAGCTTTGCCTTGGCGGTTCTTAGCTTCAGTCGGTGGTACAGTTTGCACAGGTGAAGTCTTGAGGGCCTCGCGCTCTTTGTGTTCGGTGACACCGTTTACGAGTCTTTAGGCATGCGTGCACGGCCGCGTAGTTTGTACTTAGGCCCCCACATTTCACGCCGGTTGCGTGGCATGCGGTGTCGCGCGCCACGAGCGTTAGTCGTCGGTTCGGAGAGCTCCACAGGCTAATGTTCGTGAGTACACTAGTTCCTTCGATTTAGAGCCGGACTTGGGTACTCTTAGATAGTCAGGTTTGTTAGCGAGGGTAAGAGGCCCTTGAGGACACCCATTGGGATTGGCTTTTGAGTGATCATATGGTCGAGGAGAAAGACCCTCGAGGGTGTCGGACATCTTTGGGATCGGTTTTGAGTGATCAATTGGCCGAGGAAAGACCCTCGGAGATGTCCCGAGGATTGGTTATGAGAGCCAATCATTAGGTCGGAAGTAGGAGACTTCCAAGGATTCAGTTCTGCCTTGTAAGCTCGTTGAGCTATGATGCATGTTAATAGCTTGTTTGCATGTATACTAGGGTGCGGATGATTGATGTATCGTATTGTACCCGGGTTGGGGATTCTTACTGAGTATGTTTATACTCACCCTTATTTCTGTGGTTTTCCACCAGGTAACTTGGGACATCACCGGGATGGCTAGCGGAGGGAGCTGATTGATCATGGGAGCCGCCGACACTCTGTTTTTATTGTTTGCATATTTGTTCAGCATGTAGGCGGACGAGGAGTCCTAGGGGGCGTTTTTAAAAGTTGTTTTAATTGTATTGTATGTTTTTATAAACAGCGGACTTGTTTTACTTTGTTGGTTTTGCTTAAATGAAGGTTGTTGTTTCTGCTTTAAGTGTTCCCCGCTTTTAAATGTTTTGAAAGGTTTTAAATATGAGCACTAATGTAAAGACCCGACCTGAAAATGGTGCTAAACCTAGATCTTTACTCAGCATGCAAGTGAAAAGCATAAGAGGACCCAGCTAGGGTCGGTTTGTAAAACTTTTCAAATATAAGAGTGGAAAACATTAAAAACAAAGTAAACATTCATTAGGCAAAAACGAACCATTCAAATTAAAAGCGATGGTGATCGATGCTTTCCTTAAAAACATAAAATAGTTCAAATCATAGTTTTCCCCTACGGACCCAAGTCCAACTACATCTTTGAAATCAAAAGCAGTAAAATAAGACACGGCCAGTGTCGTGCATCCATGATCCCCGACTCCCTCAGCTAGCGCCTCGGTGTTGTCCCAAGTTACTTGTGGAAGAAACCACAATAAGGGTGAGTATAAACATACTCAGTAAGAATCCCCGGCCAGAGTGCGATCTGATGCAATCAATCATCTAGCAACCTAGTACACATGCCACAAATATCAACGCGGATCTTAGCTCAACGAGCTCACAAGGCAAATCCGGAATCCTCGAAGTCTCCTACTTCCGGCCTAATGATTGGCTCTCAAAACCAATCCGGGACATCTCAGAGGTCTTTCTCCCTCGGCCAATTGATCATCTCAAAAACCGATCCCAAGGATGTCGACACCCTCGAGGTCTTTCTCCCTCGACCAATTGATTAACTCTAAAGTCAATCCCAATGGGTGTCCTCAAGGGCCTCTTACCCTCGCTATAAATCTGGACTATCGGGAGAGTACCCAATCGCTCTAAAGCGGAAGGAATTGGTGTACTCACGAGCAGTAGCCAGGGAGCTCTCGAGCAGAGCAACTAAAGCGTGTGCGCGCACACCGCATCTTCTTTACGTGGCCGGCGTAAATGTGGGGGCCTAAGTACAAACTACGCGGGCAGTGCGCATGCCTAAGACTGAAAAGCGGTGTCACTTTGAACACGATGAGTGTGAGGCCCTCGGCACTCATCTGTGCGGCTGTACCACCGACACGAAGCTAGAAGCCGGCCAAGGCGGGCTTGCACCGTTGGCGGGGTTCCGCTCTAGCGAGCTACAAACTAGGCTTATGCCAATGAGGTAGCTAATCCTCACTTTGGTGTCGGGGAAACAATGTGCGTTATGCTTCACTCTACTCCCGGCCGGTGGGGACAAGGTGCGTTATGTCGCTCTCGGCCTCTAGATGATGACAACCCTACTACACTAGCTAGAGTATAGAGTAAGCGAATTCTGGCTAAACATACATAATCATCATCCATCATATATAACCTAGCATGATACTATGAACTTAAAGCGGGAATCTCAAGCATGCTAGGAAGAACGATCCTAGCATGGCACTAACATGTACAAACAATCAAACATGCTAGCGGGAATGCAATCACAAATTTGTCCTATCCACTAATCATGTTCATAAAAGTAAACATGCACATAAGGCACAATCAAGAAAGCATCGCGGGGTCCACACAACCACGGTAAAAATCCTTACACGGAAATAAGTGGAAAAATGCTAACACGAGTCAAGCAAGACCCTCGAACTTTAAAAGCGAACTCGAGCAACCTTGGCATATTAAAAGCATCCTAAATAAATATCTGACGACCCGACAACTTAAAAATCAAAAGGGAAAAGGCTCGAGAATTACAGTAGAGAGGACACGGGCTCTGGGCGTGAAGGGGCGGTATGGCGGCGGCTGCTTTGTGCGGTAGGCGCTTAGCTCGGCGGCCCAGGTTGGCGCCCTAGTGGCAAAGCGAAGCAGGCTCTGAGGCGGCGGCGCAACCTGCAGCGTCTGGGCGGCGAGGCGTAGCGAGCGTCGAGCTGCGAAGCGATCTGTGGCGCAGCGAACTCCCAGGGTAGCGCGCGTAGGCGCGTCTGGGCTTCTTTGGCGTGGCCTTGGCTATGCAGCGCGAAGCTGAAGCGTCAGCCCACGACGTCGAGCGGTGATGGGCTGCGGCGGTGGGGCTTCACAGTGCCTGCCTTGGCGGTTTGGGCCTAGCGGTGGCGATGCAGGCGGGTGGCACAGGGCGGTGTGGTGCAGGCGCGCGCGGGGTGTGCTGTGCGAGCGGTGTGGTGCGATGTGGTGGGGTGGCTCGGTTTGGGTGGTGCGGTGGGTTAGGGTGCTTGGCTCGATTTAGGAGAGAGAGAGAGAGAGAGAGAGAGAGAATGCGGCTATGAGGGGAAAATTAGGGGTTTTCTTGATTTTCCTTCTTTTCCTTATTTTTAAATAGGTTAGGAGACCTAAATTCCCTTCCCAAGGCTTTTCTCTTGCGGGTCCCGGCTAAAGCAACCTTCTTTTCTTTTTCTTTTTAATTAAGACTCTTTTCTTAAAACTCCAAATTCACCATTTAGGGCAAGGTTCAAATCCCAAAAGATTCAATTAATTTTCCAATTAATTTTGCTATTAGCAGGGATGGAAAGTGAGGCGTTACAATACTCCCCCTTAGAAGACTTTCGTCCCAGAAAGTCCTAAAGACTGGAACAACTCAGGGTGTCGTCCTCATCTCCTTCTCTAGCTCCCACGTCGCTTCCTCTGCGCTCTCTGATGCCCCCAAAGAACTTTTACTAAACTTATCTCCGGTTGCGCAATACCTTGCGCTCATAAATAAAATCTGCACGGGCTTCTCCTCGAAGGATAAATCTTTACTCAACTCTAAGGGCTCATGCTCTAGCACATGCGGCCAGATGCGCCACGTACTTTCGGCATCGAAGCGTGGAACACATTATGCACATTTGCTAATGGCGGGGTAAAAGCTAACCGGTAGGCCAGCTTTGCTCCGATCCGCTCAAGGATCTCAAAGGCCCTACAAACACAGGGCTCAACTTGCCTCGCTTTCCAAACCTTAACACCCCACGCATAGGTGCTACCTTGAGGAAAACATGTTGACCCACCTCAAACTCCAAATCTCTCGCCTCACATCGGCGTAACTTTTCTGCCTATTTTGTCTTTGTCAACATGCGAGCCCTTATCTTACGCCTTTGCGTCGTTCGTCATCCCGAAGTAACTCGGGTCCCAGAACACATCTGTCACCAACCTCCTCCCAAAACACGGGGATCTGCAGCGCTTACCATACAACGCCTCGAATGGGGCCATCTCGAATAGTCGCTGATATATTTGTTGTTGTGGCGAACTCCATCAAATCACAGTCGGTCCCAAGCTGCACAGGAAGTCCAAAACGCGGCTCTCAACATATCTTCGAATCGATTCACCCTCTCCGTCGACCATCGGTTTGCGGGTGGAAAAGCGATCTTGAAAAGCGCACTCGATTCCTAAACCCATACGGGCGCTCTCGAGCGGAGATGTGAACAGAATCCGATCGACACTATCTTTGCGATTTACCCGTTGTACCGCACAATCTGCTCAAGGAACAAGCTGCGCCCCTTTGTTCCACGGTATAACTAATCCTCCCGGGAATAAAGTGTGCACTCTTGGTCAGCCGTCCACTACTACCCGGATCTGCGTAAACCCTCTCGGTGTCCTCGGCAACCCAGGAGATATAATCCATCGAAATCTCATCCCATTTCCTTTGTGGAACACTTAATGGCTGCAATAAACTGCGAGTTTTACGTGCAGGAGCCTTCACTTGTTGACAAGTGAGACAAGCTAACAAACTCCGCTATATCTCGCTTCATGCCCATCCACGAGCGTGCGCTTGAGATCTGATACATCTTGGTACCTCACAGGTGCCAAGTGAATGAGGAACTATGTGCCTCGGCGAGCAACGCCGCTCGAATCTGCAGGTCATCACGGGACGCTGGCAAAACCTCTGTACCTCATGCCTCGTGCACGGTGCCACAACAAAGTCGAAATCGCCATCGGCCTCAACTCTCTTGAGCAATCTCCTCAACTTGGGATCACTCGGTGGTATCGATGATCCTCTGCTGCGCCAGGTGAGCCCGATAGTTGGGCTACCACAGCGGTAACCTCTCCCAACAAGAGCGCAATCTGGGTTCGCTCAAACTCTTTCCGCAATTCAACTTGGGAGCTCGGCAAAGCTGCTTTGAATCACGACGTCTTTCTACTCAAATGCATCAGCCACAACATTGGCTTTTAGGGATGATACAAAATCTCACGTCGTAGTCCTTTTCTAACTCGAGCCACCTCCTGCGCCTCATGTTCAACTCCTTACGAGTGAAGAAATATTTGAGGCTCGGTGGTCAGTGAACAAGCTGAATCCTCTCACCATATAAGTAATGCCTCCAAATATTTAGAGCAAAAACAAGCTGCGATCAACTCCATATCATGAGTTGGATAGTTCTTCTCATAAGGCTTCAAGCTGCAGGAAGCATAAGCTATCACCTTCCCATCTTTGCATCAACACACGGCCTAAACCATACTTGGAAGCATCACTATAAACTACGAAACCTCCTGTTCCTTAGGAGCTGCCAACCACAGTCTTTGTCGTCAAAGCGAGCTTAAGGTGGGCAAAACTTCCCTCACATCTAGCATCCCAAACAAAGTCAACACCCTTCTTGGTCGAGGCGGGTTAGGGGTCTTTGCCTTATGGAAAAAGTCTTTCACGAAAGCGCGGTAATAACTGCCGGACCAGAAAAGGCTGCGTATCTCGGCGACCGTCGTCGATCGGCCCATGAGCTAAACTTGCCTCTATCTTTGCGGGGTCCACCAGCTATACCATCTGCGACCACGATATGTCCAAGGAAGGCTACTCTCTCTAGCCAAAATTCGCACTTAGAGAACTTTGCGAACAAGCGATTCTCACGCAATCTTTGCCAAAACTTGCCTCAAATCGAAGCATGGTCCTCCTTAGTCTTGGAATAAATCAAAATGTCGTCTATGAATACGATGACAAAGTTATCCAAGAATGCCTTGAACACTCATCCATCATGTCCATAAGCGGCTGCGAGAGGCGTTCGTGAGTCCGAAAAACATGACCAAGAACTCATAATGACCATACCTCGATCTGAGCGCGGTCTTGGGATATCTGCATCTCGAATCCTCGGTGATGGTACCACGACCTCAAATCAATCTTAGAAAACACTGAGGCTCCTGAAGGTGATCAAGCGAGATCATCTATCTGGCGGCGGGGATACTTATTCTTCACCGTGACTTTATTCGACTCTCTATAGTCTATACACAAGCGCATGGATCCATCCTTCTTCTTAACAAAGCAGGGATGGTGCTCCCCACGGGGACACACTCGGACGGATGAAACCTCGATCGAGAATCTCTTGCAAGCGCACTTTGAGCTCTTTTAACTCAATTTGGCGCCATACGATCACGGGGCTTTAGAAATGGGAAGAGTCCCCAGGTCCAAGCTCAATGGTGAAGTCTAACTCCCGCTTGAGGTAAACCCGACAACTCTTCGGGAAAGACATCTGCAAACTCTTGCACCACGGGGACCATGTCAGCAGTCAGCGCGATACTACTATCTCCTAACGACTTTGCCAAGAAGCCCCAAGCTCCTCGAGCCAACAATCTATGGGCTTTATTTCTTTGAGATCAATGGCGGGCAAGTTCCACCTGGACACCATGAAACTTGAAGCTCGGCTTCAGTGACCTAAACACCACTTCTTTTAGTGGCGATCTATCAATGCATGGTTCTCTGCCAACCAATCCATGCCAAGGATCACATCGAAACCGCTCATAGACGAGCACTATGAGGGTAGCCTCTAAAATCTCATCGGATATCATATCAGCCATGCTTAACTCTCTTTGCTAGCTAACATACTCACACAGAAGGAGTGGCAACACACGAGCTCAAACCCTAGAGGTTCGAGTTCCACACAAGCTTGTCTAGCGAATGCATCGAAACAAAGGAATGGGTCGAACCCGAATCAAACAATACAAATGCATAGTCTTTGTAAGACAAGCGGCGTACACCTGCTTCGCATCATCGATGCGCTCAGCCTCTGGCGAGTAGTGGCAAACACCGGCCTGCTTTGTTGGGCGGTCCGCTTCTTTGCTAAATCCTGAGTGCGAGAATCGGCCAAGTGTAACGGCCCGATTTTCTATTCGATTCTCGAGGTGCTTCAGGTTGGTTCGATGGTTCGGTTGGGCCGTTAGAGTTGTTTTGACCCTTAGGGGTATTTTGGTCTTTTGCTCCCCGGCGGGATTTGTGGATTTTCGGGGCTTGAGGCGGCTCCCGCGCCGTTGAGGCTTGTGTGTTGGTGGCTGCGAGTCCCTAGATGTTTGGGGTATTCGTTTGGGAGTTCGGTTGTGATTTGGGTTTTGGGCAAAGTGATCTTTGTTTGGGTGTTTCCTTTGGGATTCGAGCCAGGCCCTTAGAGATGATTTGGGAGTTTGTTTTATGTGAGAGTTATTGTTTGGGAAAGGTTGCTTCAGTAGGGTCTCGAAGGAGGAAGCGGGAAAGGGATTTAAGGACTTTAAGGCTTGTTTTAATTAGGAAAAAGGAAAGAAAAATCAAGAAAATCCCTTTCCCCTTGTTTTGCAATCTCTCTCTCTCTCTCTCTCTCTCTCTCTCTCTCTCTCTCTCTCTCTCTCTCTAGCCAGACCTCACCAAGAAGACCCAACCCTAGCCACCCAGCCATGCCCTAGCCGCACCACACCACAGCCGCATCGGGCCAGCTCGGCCCGGCCCTCGCCACCTGCGACCGCCCGCGCACGATCGCACTCCATCGCCGCGGCCAGTGCGCCCGGATCGTTACATCGTCCGCCCCTAACCGCGCCCTCGCACGAGCCGCCCAGTCACCCATGCGCGCGTCGCGAAGCCACCCTGCGTCCGATCGCGTCGCCCTCGCCCTAGTTCGCCGAGAGCCCAGATCTGCCGCGCCCGGCCGTCTCCGTGTCGCCTAGGTCGCGCCGAGCCCAGATCGGCATCGCCCGAGCCGTCTCCGTGTCGCCTAGGTCGCGCGAGCCCCGGATCGGCATCGCCCGGCCCGTCTCCGTGTCGCCCGGTCGTGTCGAGTCGCCCAGAGCCACAACGCCGCCGCCGCTTCGCCCACAGTAGGTCGCCGTGCCTTCCCGCGCCCTGCGTCCGTCGCGTCGCCTCGCGCGCGCGCGTCTGTAGTCCTCTGTCAAGCCGCGCCGTGTGTAAATCGCCAGCCGAGCTCGCGCCGCGCCGTGCGCCTTTAGCTTCGCCCGAGCGTGCCGTGCTGCGCCCGGCGCCACGCCCTGCGCCCACAGCCCGGCGCACTTTGTGCCCGCGCCCAGACTGCTGATGTGTCTTTGGTTGGCGAGCCTTGTGGCTTCTCGGATGGTATTTTCCCAGAGTCTTTTCTTCGTTGGGCCCGATTTTGTTGGCTTTCTTTTTAGAGGATTTGATTTGGGTGCTTTATTTTATGTTTAGGTTGTTTGGGTTCGATTAGAGGCTCGAGGATCGCTTGGTTGAGTTATGCTTATTTTCTGCTTGTCCCGTAAGGATTTCTTCACCGTGGTTGTGTGGACCTGCGATATGTCTCGATTGTGCCTTGTATGTTTCTTGATTGTTATGAGCATGATAGTGATAAGCGACTTTGTTTGATCTCTTGCTAGCATGTTTGTTGATTTTACATGTTAGTGCCATGCTAGGTTTGTTCTTCCAGCATGCTTGTGATTCTGTTTAAGTTGTAGTATCATGCTAGGTAAACGTGATTGATGTCGGTCATTGCTTGCTAGCCGGGAATCATTGATTTACTCGGTATTCTTGGATAGAGTAGTAGGGTTTGTCATCATCCGGTGGCCGAGCGCGGACATAACGTACTTTGTCCCCACCGGTCGGGAGTAGAGCGAAGCATAACGTACATTGCTTCCCCGGCGGCGATGTGGATGTAGCTACCACATCGGCATAAGCCTGGTTTGTAGCTGCTAGAGCGGAACCACCCAGCGGTGCAAGCTTTGCCTTGGCGGTTCTTAGCTTCAGTCGGTGGTACAGTTTGCCGCAGGATGAGTCTTGAGGGCCTCGCACTCACCGTGTTCGGTGACACCGTTTCCGAGTCTTAGGTATGCGTGCACTGCGCGTAGTTTGCCCTTAGGCCCCGCATTTACGCCGGTTGCGAGAAGAGCATGCGGTGTGCGCGCCACACGCTAGCGTTAATCGCCGGTTCGGAGAGCTCCCGGGCTAATGTTCGTGAGTACACGATTCCTTCCATTTAGAGCCGGACTTGGTACTCTCCCGATAGTCCAGTTGTTAGCGAGGCAAGGAGGCCCTTGAGGACACCCATTGGGATTGGCTTTTGAGCTAATCAATTGGTCGAGGAGAAAGACCCTCGAGGTGTCGGACATCTTGGGATCGGTTTTTGAGTGATCAATTGGCCGAGGGAGAAAGACCCTCGGAGATGTCCGGGATTGGTTATGAGAACCAATCATTAGGCGGAAGTAGGAGACTTAGATGACTCGGAAGTAAGAGACTTAGATGTTTCCAGATCTTGTGTTATGAGCTCGTTGAGCTATGATCATGTTGGTAGTTGTTTGCTTGCATATTGAGGTGCTAGATGACGATGTATCGTATTGTACCCGGTTGGGGATTCTTACTGAGTATGTTTATACTCACCCTTATTTATCTTTCAGGTAACTCGGGACAACACCAGGAGGGCTAGCGGAGGGAGCTGATTGATCATGGGGAACCGCCGGCACTCTGTCTTTTATTATTGCATTGTTTATTCAGCATGTAGATGGACAAGAGTCCTAGGGGAACATTGTTTAAAACGTTGCTTAAATTGTATTGTACATTTTATTAAACACTGGCCAGGATGTTTTACTTTGTTGGATTGTTTAAACTTAAATTGTTGGTTATGTTTTAAGGGCTCCCCCTTCTCATATGTTTTTGAAAGATTTTTAAATATAAGCTCTAAACCGCTTGCTATCATATTTAACTTGCATGCTGAGTAAGATCCCAGGTTTAGGACCATGTTTTGGGTCGGGTTCTTACAGTTGGTATCGAGCACGAGTCATAGATTACAGAGACTAACTGCTTTGTAGGTTGTTGTTCCCATGATCATCGGCCTCCACGGCCGCTTGGTTTGTGCGAGTTCAATTAAGTTAAGGGGTAAAATTTACAATACTTTTCTTCTAGCTTTTATGCATGTGTAGAGTTGTGGAGCGGAGGCGAGCGGAGTTCTCACTCGTTGTTGGTTTGGGCTTAGAGAGCCATCATGCCAACTTTTCATGATCGAGTAGTTTGATGAGCGGTGAGCCCCCGTGTGGGCGGTTTTGTTGCTTTGTGCAGATCGCGGTGTGTCGATCGCTGACTTCGAGAGGCGGAGATTAGACTCCCATAGGCCATTTGTGGCCTAGTTGTTGGTTTCTCCCCTAGTGAGAGGGTGGAGGTGCCTTGTGCGGATCGCCCGATATGTTGATTGCACTCGAGAGGAGCGGGGCGCTTGGCATGTCCGACCAAGGAGTTGGGTGATCTTGTTGATGTTGAGGCCGCGTCCCGGGGTTGTTTAGCCCTTTGGCAAGAGTTGGCCCCGGCGATTGAGTTGCCTAGAGGAGGGTAGAGGCTAGCACGCCTCGCAGTATGACTCCTTGAGCGAGTGTGCTCGACCATGCGAGATTTGATGGCGAGTCTTTAGCTATCGAGCAAAGACCAGTGCGCAGATTTGTAGCGCGTGTGGCGAGGAGTCCGGGCATGGATAGCCCAGTGATGAGAGTTTGTTTCAGCATTTTTCCCCCAGTAGCTCGTAGCCCGGAGGTTCCGGGAGGGCTTGATCAGCGAGTTTATGCGATTGAGTTTGTTGGCGTTGATGGAGCCGCCCGATTTGGCAAGTGGATGCCTGTAGAGCTTGATGTATTAGAAAGTCCTCTTTGCTAGTAGTAAAGCGGTTGGCGAGTTTGAGTTTAGCATCCGTGTGTTGGGATGCCTGTGTTCGAGGCCGAGGTGAGCCGTTCCGTCTTTATTGATTCCGCGATTGGTGGTGGTAGTCCCTTGAGAGAGTGGACTAGCGAGTCTCCACCATCGCCCGATTGATTGGCAAGTTGCCGTGTTAGTGGCTTGAGGCGGATGTAGAGACATCTGTGCCCCCTTGCAAGCTTCTTTGTTGTTTTGCAGCCAGTTCTCTTTGTACCCTCGTAGCCGAGTGTAGTGTGGAGTTTGCTTGCCGGGGTTTTATCCATCTGTGGATTTCGGCGGGCTAGTAGAGTGGAACCCTCTTTTATTTGGATGTTCCGAGTGTGTAACTAGTTGTTGCCACCCGAGGAGATGGCTGAGCTTTTGTTGAGCATCGAGTGGGATGCGAGGAGTAGACCGTGGCAAGTCTGTTGGTCGAGATGCCGGAGATTAGGCCGCTCGAGTGTTTGGACTCTGTCTTTGAGTGCCATTGCCCCGTCACTTGGAGGTGACTTTCCCTATTCTCGAGGGGGCATAAAGCTCGTTTGAGGCTGATTCGTGTTGTAATAGATGTAGTGCTGTTGGCACCAAGCTTTGAGAGGAGGCCTAGTTTCGGGCCGGTTGGCACTTTTGGTGCAGGTGGTTCCATGGTCGCCCAGTATAGCATCCCAGCTTGACTTGTACCCTTTTCCGAGGTTGCACTGTTCGGGTTGCTTAAGAGATCTAGCTCGGTGGTAGTCGAGAGGACTACAAGTTTGAGGTTTTCGAGGGAAAGTAGGAGGCTGCTTCGGGATCTCCGAGAGTTGGGTGTAAAGGATGTTGTAGGTTATTAAGAGCTAGCGCGTTCGAGTTCTCGCGCTTTGTGTTGTGAGCTTTGAGCCGGCTTGATGGTAGCATGATTCGGCTACCCTTTGAGTTGCCCTAGTATGGTTAGTGTTGGCATCGTGGATGCGTGGTTGATCCAATGTTAGAGCCATGAGTTGGATGGCTGATCGGAGCGCGTTTAGTGAGCTCATTGTTTCGAGGAATGTTAGCTTGGTGTGGTTTTGCGCTTGTATGGGTAAGTTGGCCAATGTGGCTTTTCGTGGTGAGTTGGCCAGAGTGGGTTTGAACTCGTTGCTCCCTTGTTTGTTGTGGCTCTGTTTGGAGGCAAAAGTTGCCACAATGTGAGAGCCCTTGTTGGCTTTGGATCTTAAGAGATCAAGTTGGAGCTGTGCACCCGGTGCACTTTGCGTAGCTCGTTAAAGTGGTTTATGTTTGGAAAACCACGAGAGGTTCGTGTAGAGGACCCGGTGCTCGATCTTTGAGGTGTCAAGGCTTAGTTCTTGGCAAGAGCCCTAGCTTTGGGTGTAAGGATGTCGTGCTCGTTCTTGGGCCGTTGGTTTAAGCAAGTTTTGCTAGTTGGTCCTTGCCACTGGTTAGACTTGATTGGGGACCGAACAAGAGCGATTGTGGCAAGCGCGCATGATTTACGATCGTTTTGGCTAAGAAAGCTGTTCGGATCCTTACCTTAAGAAGAAGGTATGTTGAGGTTGTTGCTTTGAGTAGGAGGATGACGCCTCCTGTAGTGTTTCCGGTTCCCTTGGTTTCCAAGTTGGAGTTGGCCAGCGTAGTTGAGATCTTTGGAGAGGTTGTGCCCGCGTAGCCGGTTGATTGTTAGATCATTGTCGGCCGTGTGTGTCGGGAGGGTGTCGAGAGGATCTCTAGTTGTGGAGAGCCTTTCCAGAGCTCAGTTAGACCCAGGCAGTGTTCCTTGGGTGAGTTGCTTGCAGATTTGGCAGTCTAGCAAGCTAGTGCTTGTTTGGTTTTGGAGGTTAGTTGATGCTTGGTGTTGACCAAGATTTGGTTCTCTTGATGTTTCAAGAGCTTGCTCGGTTCGAGCCAGAGGACGTTGCCCTGAGGATTCGTTCCTAGTCCGGTTGTTTTGAGAGTTGATTCCTCCTTGGTGGTTGAGTAAGTTCGGCTAGTTACGGATTGGTGGTCCAATCGGTTGAGTTTCCTTGGGTGTTGCTTCCAAGAGAGTTGGTTGATGTTGCCCTTGGGTGCGAGCAAGTCGAGCGTGTGTGATGTTCGCCCTTTTAGAGTTTTGCTTGGCTGAAATCGTTCCCGTTGAGGAGCCAGCGTAGCTCTGAGTTGTGTAGTTGATCGAGTAGCGCAGTGGTTAGCCCAATGAGAGGGTCCACGCATTGTGTTGTTAGCAAGCGAAAAGTTGTTTGTCCCACAAAGAGCGGTGGCGGCCAGTTTAAGAGTTGAGCTTGAGTTGAGTTTCTGGCAGAGCAAGGCCTCCTCGGGCTTTGTTTCTAGTTGTCGAGCTTTACGCGATTGGCGAATAAGTGAGCCTCGATTGGGTGTGTTGGCACGCAGGTGCCGTGGCATTGGTTGGTTAGCCTTTGGGCTGCTTTCCTCAAGTTGTTGTGTGTTCTTTGGTAGCCCCTGTGAGGTTTGGTCCTTCTTTGCCGAGATTTTCCATGAGAGGAATGTTGGGTGTTTCCTTGCACGGCAATGTTCTTTTTGGCCGCTTGCTAGTAGGTTTGCATGGAAAAGTTTGTGTTCGGCCGTTGTGAGGCTCCAGTTGTTGGCTTGGCCGAGTGGAGCTCTGTGCACAGTTTTTGGCCATTTAGGGTTGGCCGTGGCTGAGAGTTCGGCTTGTGCTAGTGGGAAAAATCTGCCTTTTGGATCAATCGCCGATTGGTGGTTCGATTGTTTTTCGTTAAGGCTTTAGGCAAGCCTTGTGGTTCGGCCGGTCTCTTGTGAAGAAAGAGTAGGCCGTTTGGTTTCGGAACACGAGAGGTTCGATTGTTTGCGATTGGCGTTGTGATTGAGGCGATTTGTTATCGATTGTGGGCATTCAGAGAAGTTACGCCAGATGCGTGGCGTTGAGTTTTGGAGCTTGTGCCCAGTCTGCCAGTTTGCTGAGAGTAACACCGTTGAGAGGTGTTCCGTGTTGGTTTAGCGGGGTTTTGGCTGAGCGCCAAGTTTGTAGGGCTTTTGAGATCCTTGAGCGGATTGGAGCGATGGTTAGCTTTGCCCCGTCGTTGACAATGATTAAGCAAGTTTTGTGTTCCTCGTCTCTTGGTTGAGATAGTTTGTGGCGGTGCATCGAGAGCATTGTGGCTTTGAGCCTTTGAGAACCCAAGAGGGTTTGGTTTTGAGAGAAGGGTTAGTGTTGTTTTGGCCGAGAAGTTCCGTTGGCTAGGAAACATTGGAGTTTTCCTAGAGTCTTTTCTTTCGTTTTAGGACTTTCGAGGACGAAAGTCTTAAAAGGAGGGAGTATTGTAACGGCCCGATTTTCTATTCCAGTTCTCGAGGTGCTTCCGGTTCAGATTCAGTGGTTCGGTTGGGCCGTTTAGAGTTGTTTTGACCCTTGGGGTATTTTGGTCTTTTTGCTCCCCGGGCAGGATTTGTGGATTTTCAGGGCTTCGAGGCAGCTCCTGCCTTCGTTGAGGCTTGTGTGTTGGTGGTGGCTGCGAGTCCCGAGATGTTTGGGGTATTCGTTTGGGAGTTCGGTTGTGATTTGGGTTTTGGGCAAAGTGATCTTTGTTTGGGTGTTTCCTTTGGGATTCGAGCCCAGGCCCTTAGAGATGATTTGGGAGTTTGTTTTATGTGAGAGTTATTGTTTGGGAAAGGTTGCTTCAGCCGGGTCTCGAAGGAGGAAGCCGGGAAAGGGGATTTAAGGACTTTAAGGCTTGTTTTAATTAGGAAAAAAGGGAAGAAAAATCAAGAAAATCCCTTTCCCCTTGTTTTGCAATCTCTCTCTCTCTCTCTCTCTCTCTCTCTCTCTCTCTCTCTCTCTCTCTAGCCGACCTCACCAAGAAGACCCAACCCTAGCCACCCACCATGCCCTAGCCGCACCACACCCTCCGGCGCATGCATCGCACCAGCTCGGCCAGATAGCCCTCGCCCGACCGCCGCACCAGTCGCACTCCATCGCCAGCCCAGGTGCGCCCAGATGCGTTGCATCGTCCAGCCCTAGCCGCGCCCTCGCACCAGGCCGCCCAGGTCACCCATGCCGCGCCGTGCCGAGCCACCCCTGCGTCCGATCGCGTCGCCCTCGCCCTAGTTGCGCCGAGCCCAGATCTGCTTCGCCCAGGCCGTCTCCGTGTCGCCTAGGTCGCGCCGAGCCCAGATCGGCATCGCCCAGGCCGTCTCCGTGTCGCCTAGGTCGCGCCGAGCCCAGATCGGCATCGCCCAGGCCGTCTCCGTGTCGCCCAGGTCCGTGTCGAGTCGCCCGAGCCCTGGCCGCACCGAGTCGCTCGCCCCTGTAGGTCGCCGTGCCTTCCCGAGCGCCCCTGCGTCCGATCGCGTCGCCTCGCGCGCGCGCCCGTGCGCCGTCCTCTGTCAAGCCGCGCCGTGTGTCGTCGCCAGCCGAAGCTTCGCGCCGCGCGCCATGCGCGCTTTGCTTCCGCCCCGCGTGCGTGCTGCGCCAGCCAGCCACGCCTGCGCCCGTGCCCAGCCACTTTGTGCCCAGCGCCACCTTTGCTGATGTGTGTTTGGTTGGCCCGAGCCTTGTGGCTTCTCGGATGGTATTTTCCCGAGTCTTTTCTTCGTTGGGCCCCGATTTTGTTGGCTGCTGTTTAGGGATTTGATTTGGGCTGCTTTATTTTATGTTTAGGTTGTTTGGGTTCGATTAGAGGCTCGAGGATCGCTTGGTTGAGTTATGCTTATTTTCTGCTTGTCCCAGGTAAGGATTTCTTACCGTGGTTGTGTGGACCCTGCGATATGTCTCGATTGTGCCTTGTATGTTTGCTGATTGTTATGAGCATGATAGTGATAGGCACTTTGTTTGATCTCTTGCTAGCATGTTTGTTGATTTTACATGTTAGTGCCATGCTAGGTTTGTTCTTCCAAAGCATGCTTGTGCTTCTGTTTAAGTTGTAGTATCATGCTAGGTAAACGTGATTGATGTCGGTCATTGCTTGCTAGCCAGAATCATTGATTTACTCGGTATTCTTGGATAGAGTAGTAGGGTTTGTCATCATCCGGGTGAGAGCGGACATAACGTACTTTGTCCCCACCGGTCGGGAGTAGAGCGAAGCATAACGTACATTGCTTCCCCGGCGGCGATGTGGATGTAGCTACCACATCGGCATAAGCCTAGTTTGTAGCTCGCTAGAGCGGAACCACACCAGCGGTGCAAGCTGCCTTGGCGGTTCTTAGCCAGTGTCGGTGAGTACACAGCCGCACGCAGATGAGTGCCGAGGCCTCGCACTCATCGTGTTCGGTGACACCGTTTCCGAGTCTTAGGTATGCGTGCACTGCCCGCGTAGTTTGCCCTTAGGCCCCGCATTTACGCCGGTTGCGAAAGAGCATGCGGTGTCGCGCGCACAGCGTTAGTCGCCGGTTCGGAGAGCTCCCCGGGCTAATGTTCGTGAGTACACCGATTCCTTCCGCTTAGAGCCGGACTTGGGTACTCTCCGATAGTCCGTGTTGTTAGCGAGGGCAAGGAGGCCCTTGAGGACACCCATTGGGATTGGCTTTTGAGCTAATCAATTGGTCGAGGAGAAAGACCCTCGAGGGTGTCGGACATCTTGGGATCGGTTTTGAGTCGATCAATTGGCCGAGGGAGAAAGACCCTCGGAGATGTCCCGGGATTGGTTATGAGAACCAATCATTAGGCCTAAGTAGGAGACTTCCGATGACTCGGAGTAAGAGACTTCCGATGTTTCCAGATCTTGTGTTATGAGCTCGTTGAGCTATGATGCATGTTGGTAGTCAGCTGTTTGCTTGCATATTGAGGTGCTAGATGACTGATGTATCGTATTGTACCCCGGTTGGGGATTCTTACTGAGTATGTTTATACTCACCCTTATTTATCTTTCAGGTAACTCGGGACAACACCAGGAGGGCTAGCGGAGGGAGCTGATTGATCATGGGGAACCGCCGGCACTCTGTCTTTTATTATTGCATTGTTTATTCAGCATGTAGATGGACAAGAGTCCTAGGGGAACATTGTTTAAAACGTTGCTTAAATTGTATTGTACATTTTATTAAACACTGGCCAGGATGTTTTACTTTGTTGGATTGTTTAAACTTAAATTGTTGGTTATGTTTTAAGGGCTCCCCCTTCTCATATGTTTTTGAAAGATTTTTAAATATAAGCTCTAAACCGCTTGCTATCATATTTAACTTGCATGCTGAGTAAGATCCCAGGTTTAGGACCATGTTTTGGGTCGGGTTCTTACACCAAGTGCCCTTCCTTGCCACATCTGTAGCAAGCACGGGGCGATGCTCCACACAAACCAAAGTGTGCCTTTCCACACTTGTTGCAATGAGTGTTGCCAGCCACGCCTCGCATCTTGGCGATCCCAGGCTCTCCCCCTGTGGTCGGCGCTCTCTCGACCTCTAGATCGCCACGACGGCGAGTCTCTTGACGGTGACCGAGCGAAACCACTACTAAGTCACGATTTCCTCTTTTGCCGAATCTCGCTGAGCAGCCGAATCGATCGAGCTGGTGCAATGAATCTCTGCCTCGGGCGGATACTTCGGATTATAAATCGTGGCCAACTCTCTTCGCTCGATCATAACTCTCGGGAGGCGAGTGCTCGAACATCCTAAGCAACCTCCTTCCTCACCCCACAAATGAACTTCTTAATCTTGAGCTCCTCGGTGGCAATGAGCTCCGTGCGAAATAGCTATACTCGTAGAAACTTCTTTTCATAGGCGACAATACTATCTCGATCCTGTTTGATTCGAGAAGGCCTCTGCCATCTCCCTTTGCTGCGCCTCGTCATTAACATACTTAGCTCAAACTTCGTTCTAAAGAACTCCCAGTGGGTGGAGAGAGACCAAATGGTCTAGCTCTATCTGTGGACTCCCACCACCACTCACCGTGTCGGAGAGAACATGGGCCGCACATCTCGGCCTCTGTACATCCGGGGCATCCCATAACTCTAAAGATGTACTCCATTCTTGCCAACCACACCGATCGCCACAAGTGGGTTCTCTCAAGCAACAAATTCCCTTGGCTTCCACTTGGTGAAATCTTTCAACCACTTGCCAAACTCAGCGGCTCCTCTGCACTATCAAGTGAGTCTGACCGGTCTCGATGACCCTGCCCCTCCGGTTGAGCTACCGGGGCTCTTGGAGCTGCTTTGGGGTGCTGCTGCATGAGCCGTGTGTCAACTGGGCTATCTGTGCCCTAGACTCCTCTCTCTGCTGCTGCTAGGCTGCGCTGAGTCTCAGCTCTCTGCTCGGCCATTAGGCCCATCATCATGTCTCTCATAGCGTAAAATATCTCCTCCTGGAGCTGTACCTTGAGGCATAGCAGCCTCCACCCCTTCTCTCGCAAGTTAGCCTCTGGTGCCACGGGCGCCTCTGAGCTTTGATATACCACAGGCTGCTGGCTCTGCGGCATCTCTATTTGCGATTCCAGACGGACTGCTCCACTGCGATGTAACCGGCATCTCGGGCGATCTACGGAAACCACAACGGGTTAGTCCACGCTCGGACTTTCTCTCGCCAACAAAGATAACACATGTGTACTCGCATATAGTATCATAAACAAAACCTAAGCTTATTCAACTTAGACAAACTGGCGGCCTTGGAGTCTTTGGAGATCATGAGAACACAACCTACAAACGGGTTAGTCTACGATCTATGACTCGTGCTCGATACCAAGCTGTAAAGACCCGACCTGACAACGGTGCTAAACCTAGATCTTTACTCAGCATGCAAGTGAAAAGCATAAGAGGACCCAGCTAGGGTCGGTTTGTAAAACTTTTCAAATATAAGAGTGGAAAACATTAAAAACAAAGTAAACATTCATTAGGCAAAAACGAACCATTCAAATTAAAAACAGTGACTGATCAGTACTTTCCTTAAAAACATAAAATAGTTCAAATCATAGTTTTCCCTACGGACCCAAGTCCAACTACATGCTGAAATCAAAAACAGTAAAATAAGACACGACAGAGTGTCAAGACATCCATGATCCCCACTCCTCCGCTAGCGCCTCGGTGTTGTCCCAAGTTACTCCGTGGAAGAAACCACAATAAGGGTGAGTATAAACATACTCAAGAAGAATCCCCGACCGGAGTGCGATACGATGCAATCAATCATCTTGCAACCTAGTACACATGCCACAAATATCAACACGGATCTTAGCTCAACGAGCTCACAAGGCAAATCCGGAATCCTCGGAAGTCTCCTACTTCCGGCCTAATGATTGGCTCTCAAAACCAATCCCGGGACATCTCCGAGGGTCTTTCTCCCTCGGCCAATTGATCACCTCAAAAACCGATCCCAAGGATGTCCGACACCCTCGAGGTCTTTCTCCCCGACCAATTGATTAACTCTAAAGTCAATCCCAATGGGTGTCCTCAAGGGCCTCTTACCCTCGCTTATAAATCTGGACTATCGAGAGTACCCAAGTCCGGCTCTAAATCGGAAGGAATTGGTGTACTCACGAACAAGTGAGCCTTGCAGGAGCTCTCCGAACCGGCAACTAAAGCGTGTGCGCGCACACCCGCATGCGCCTTTGCAACCGACGTAAATGTGGGGGCCTAAGTACAAACTACGCGGGCCGTGTACGCATGCCTAAGACTTCGGAAACGGTGTCACCGAACACGATGAGTGCGAGGCCCTCGGCACTCATCTGTGCGCACTGTACCACCGACTGGCGCTAAGAACCGCCAAAGGCAGGGCTTGCACCGCTAGCGGTTCCGCTCTAGCAGAGCTACAAACTAGGCTTATGCCAATGAGGTAGCTAATCCTCACTGGGTCCCGGGGAAACAATGTACGTTATGCTTCACTCTACTCCCGACCGGTGGGGACAAGGTACGTTATGTCCGCTCTCAGCCTCTAGATGATGACAACCCTACTACACTAGCTAGAGTATAGAGTAAACGAATTCCTGGCTAAACATACATAATCATCATCCATCATATATAACCTAGCATGATGCTACGAACTTAAAGCAGGAATCTCAAGCATGCTGGAAGAACGATCCTAGCATGGCACTAACATGTACAAACAATCAAACATGCTAGCAGGAATGCAATCACAAGTTGTCCTATCCACTAATCATGTTCATAAAAGTAAACATGCACATAAGGCACAATCAAGAAAGCATCGCAGGGTCCACACAACCACGGTAAGAAATCCTTACCTGGAAATAAGTGGAAAAATGCTAACACGAGTCAAGCAAGACCCTCGAACTTTAAAACGAACTCGAGCAACCTAGGCATATTAAAAGCATCCTAAATAAATATCAAAGACCAGCAGCTTTAAAAATCAAAAGGAAAAGGCTCGAGAATTGCCACCGAGGACACACGGGCTCTCGCGGCAAGCGCGGTATGGGCGCTTCGGGCCGCGGCGGTTGGCGCTGGCTCGGGCGCTGCCCGGCGCGCGGCAAGGTGAACGGAAGCACAGGAGCAGGCGCGCGGCACGACGTCGACGGGCGGCGGGCGCGTGTGCGGCGACAGCTGCGAAAAGCGCTGTGGCGCGCGAGCGAAGCGGGCTCGCTTGGGTTGGCGCGCGTCGCGAAGGGCTCGATCGGCGTGGCGTGATGCTGCGCAGCGACGGCTGGGCGTCGTGCGTCACGACGGCGGCGCGTGATGGGGCTGCGACGGTGGGGCTTCGTTCGCAGATAAGCGCGGCGCTTCAGCGGGCGGTGGCCGAGCGGTCAGGCGGGTGGCTGGGGCGGTGTGGTGCAGTGCGCGCAGGGTGTGCCAGGCGCGGCGTGTGTGGTGCAATGTGGCCGGGTGGCTCGGTACTGGTGGTGCGGCTGGGTTAGGGTGCTTGGCTCGATTTAGGAGAGAGAGAGAGAGAGAGAGAATGCGGCTATGAGGGGAAAATTAGGGGTTTTCTTGATTTTCCTTCTTTTCCTTATTTTTAAATAGGTTAGGAGACCTAAATTCCCTTCCCAAGGCTTTTCTCTTGCGGGTCCCGGCTAAAGCAACCTTCTTTTCTTTTTCTTTTTAATTAAGACTCTTTTCTTAAAACTCCAAATTCACCATTTAGGGCAAGGTTCAAATCCCAAAAGATTCAATTAATTTTCCAATTAATTTTGCTATTAACCGGGATGGAAAGCTGGGCCGTTACAACTAAACCGCTTGGTGAAGTATTTAACTTGCACGCTGGGTGAGAACCTAGGTTTAGGACCGTATTTTGGGTCGGGTTCTTACAGTTGGTATCAGAGCACAGAGTCATAGATTCTGTAGACTAACCTGCTTTGTAGGTTGTTGCCCCCATGATCATCAGCACTCCGCGGCCGTCAGGTTTGTCTGAGTTCATTAAGCTAAGGGTTTCATTTTACAATACTGCATCTAGTATACATGTGTTACCCTTGTTTGGCAGTGAGAGAGCAAAGTGGGGCTAGCTTTTATGCTTTGTATGGATCGCTAGTAGGTTGATTGCACCCAGAGGGAGGCAGAGCTTAGACTCCCGTAGGCCATTTGTGGCCCAGTTATTGTTTTTCCCCTGGTGAGAGGGTGAAGGTGCTTTGTGCAGATCGCCAGTGTGTCGATCGCACCCAGAGGGAGGCAGAGCTTAGACTCCCGTAGGCCATTTGTGGCCCAGTTGTTGGTTCTCCCCTAGTGAGAGGGTGGAGGTGCTCGTGCAGATCACCAGTGTGTGGATCGCACTCTGAGGAGCAGGACGCTTGGCATGTCCAACCGAGGAGTTGGACCGTTTGTATTGATGTTGAGGCCGTGTCCAGGGTTGTTTAACCCGTTGGCCAGAGTTGGCCCTGGCAGTTGAGTTGCCTAGAGGAGGGGGTAGAGGCTAGCACGCCTCAGAGTGTGCTCTAGCCATGAAAGATTTGATGGCAAGTCTTCAGCTATCAGAGAGCGGAGACCCAGGCGCAGTTTGTAGCGCAAAGTGAGGAGTCCCGGCACGATAGCCCAAACATGGAGTTTGTTTCACATTTTTCCCCCGTGTAGCTCTTGTAGCCCCGGAGGTTCCCGGGAGGGCATGATCTTCAGGTTTTGCCGATGAGTTTGTTGGCGTTGATGGAGCCGCCGAGTTTGGCAAGTGGAAGCCTGTAGAGCAAGATGTTTTTGAGACCTACTGCTAGCAGCAAGGTGGTTGGCCAGGATCGAGTTTATCATCCAAGTGCTGGGATGACCTGGTGTTCAGAGGCCGATGACCAGATTTTTAGAGGTCAAGGCGCGCCATTTTAGTGTTGTTTGATGCAGCAGTGTGGTGGTGGAAGTCCCCTGTGAGAGGCGGACCAGCAGAGTCTCCACCAGCCACCCGGTCGATTGGCAAGCTTCCAAGTTAGTAGCTTTTGAGGAAGACGTAGAGACATCTTGTCCTCCTGCAAGCCTGCAGTCGTTTTGCAGCCAGTTCTTTTAGTACCCTCGTAGCCAGGGGTAGTGTGGAGTTTGCTTGTCAGGACTTAATCCGTCCGTGGTTTTCAGCTGGCTATTAGAGAGAAGCACCTTCTGTTAGCATGTTCCAGGTGTGAAGCTGTAAGGACCCGACTTGGAATACGGTCCTAAACCTAAGTCCTCACTCAGCATGCAAGTTAAATATTTCAACAAGCGGTTTAGTGCTCATATTTAAAACTTTTTAAATACATTTGGAAACGGGGAACACTTAAAACATAACCAACAATTTTCATAAAGCAAATCCAATCAAGGTAAAATAAGCCCGCCAAAGATTTATAAAAGAACATTCAAAATAGTTTAAACAACTTTAACATCATTCCCCTAGGACTCATGTCCATCTACATGCTGAATAAATAAATGCAAACAATAAACGACAGAGTGCCGGCAGCCCCCCATGATCAAACATCTCCCTCCGCTAGCCGTCCTGGTGTTGTCCCAAGTTATCTGGTGGAAAAACCACAGAAATAAGGGTGAGTATAAACATACTCAGCAAGAATCCCCAACCGGGGTACAATACGATACATCAGTCATCTAGCACTCTAGTATACATGCAAATAAAACAATGACTTAGAGCAAAACGGTTGAGTTAGGCTATGAGCAACTTCTAGAGCGTGCCTATTCATGGGCTTTCATCTACAGCCTATCCTAAGTTCTACACTTGGATGCCCTTCGGGCCATACACAACCTAGGACTCAGTGATGCCCATGGGGCCTTACACACCTACGACTCTGTGATGCCCAGTGGGGCCTTACACACCTAGGATGCCCATCGGGGCCTTACACCTCCAGAATCAGTGATGCCCAGTGGGGCCTTACACACCTAGGATGCCCATCGGGGCCCTTACACCTCCGTAATCGGTGATGCCCAGTGGGGCCTTACACACCTAGGATGCCCATCGGGGCCTTACACCTCCAGAATCAGTGATGCCCAGTGGGGCCTTACACACCTAGGATGCCCATCGGGGCCTTACACCTCCATAATCAATGATGCCCAGTGGGGCCTTACACACCTAGGATGCCCATCGGGGCCTTACACCTCCATAATCAGTGATGCCCAGTGGGGCCTTACACACCTAGGATGCCCATCGGGGCCTTACACCTCCATAATCAGTGATGCCCAGTGGGGCCTTACACACCTAGGATGCCCATCGGGGTCTTACACCTCCAGATTTCCATCGGGGTCTTACCCGAGCGGGACCTAAACTAGTTACCCCTACAGTCTTCTACACTATACATCACCCGCCTATGCCTAGCATGGAACTTAACAGGATAAAATAGAACAAGGTATGCCAAGATAATTAAACCCCTTGCATGGAACTAACATAATATATCAGGGAAACAAGGGCAACACGATCTGGAAGCAAGAGAAAACATGTAACCTACCCACTGGAAATTTCATATAATCACAAGACATGGCATGCTGGAAGAACAAACCTAGCATGGCAATAACATGAACAACAAGCAACATGCTAGCAAGATTTCAAACACAAGCTGTTCAATAGCTAACATACTCATAACAGCAGCCAAGCATACAAGGCACAATCATGATAGCATCGCAGGGTCCACACAACCACGTTAAGAAATCCTTACCTAGAAACAAGCAGAAAATAACTACCATAAGCCAACAAGCGACCCTCGAGCTTCTAACAGAACCCGAGCAACCTAAGAAAACAATAAAAATCATCCTAATTAAGCAACCAACAACTAACATCTTAAGGTCCAAAAGAGTGGAGGCTCGAGAATTACCAACTGAGAAGGCACAAGGTCTCGGCCCAACTTTCTTGGCAAAAATCAGGCTCTCGGCAGCAAGGGGCGCGTGCGAGTTGGGCGGCGAGAGGCGAGCAACTGGGCGCCGCTGCCGATGCCAAGGCCGGCGCGGCGCGGAGAGACAGGCGCACGAGAGGACGGGCGCGCGCGGACGGCACGGCGACATGGACTGGGCGCGCGGGCGCGACACGAGCAGGCTGGCGGGGCATCCGGTGCGATCACGGCCGGTGGCTTTGGCGTCTGGGCTGCTTAGGCGGTGTCACGGCAGTGGCGAGGCCGTGGCTTTGGGCGTCTGGGCTGCTCGGCCGGTATGCTGCAGCGAGGGCATCTTTGGGCGTCTGGGTGCTCAGGCCGGCTATCGCGACAGCGACAGGCTGGTCTTTGGTGTCAGTGAATTGGTGCGGCTCGATTGGGATTCTTGGTGAGGTCGGCAAGGAGAGAGAGAGAGAGAGAGAGAGAGAGAGAGAGAGAGAGAGAGAGGGGAAAGAATAAGGGTTTTTCTCTTTTCTTTTCCTTTTTCCTAAATTAAATAGGCTTTGGGTGGTCCAAAATCCGTTCCCAAGGCTTTCCTCCTTCGAGTCCTAGCTGACGCATTCTTTTCCATTTAAAAAAACCCATTTAAATCAAGCCTCCTAATAACCGTTAGGTCAAGGGTTCAATTCCCAAAGGAAGCACTCTAATTAACAATAATTTTGTTAATTACCAAATCACCTCCAAACTTCCAACCAACTAGCCCGAACTTCTTGGGTTCTGCAACCAACAACAATCAAGCCTCGACAAGGGCAGGAGTGACCCCGAAGTCTTGAAAATCTACAAAACCCTTACCGGGGGCAAAAAGACCAAAATACCCCTAAGGGTTAAAATAGCTCTAACGGCCCATCCAAACATCCGAATAATGAACCGGAAACACCTGGGAAACCAAAATAGAAAACTGGGCCGTTACAGGAGCTAGGTGCTGCCACCCGAGGGTTGGCCTGAGTATTCGTCGAGCATCAAGTGGGATGCAGGAGTGGGTCTTGGCTTGTCCATTAGACGTGATGTCAGAGAGTAGTCTACTCGAGTGTTGAGACTCTTGTGTTGAGTGCCATTGCCCTGTCACCTGGAGTGTGACCTTCCCTACCCTCAGAGGGGCTTAAAGCCCGTAAAGGGATGTTTGTGTTGTAAAGGAAGTAGTGCCTGTTGGCACCAAGTTTTGAGAGGAGGCCTAGATTCGGGCCGCTTGACACTTTTCAGACAGTGGTTCCAGGACTGCCGGAGTTTAGCATCCTCACTAGTCTTGTACCCATTCATGAGATTGCACCTATTTGGGCTGCATAAGAGATCTAGCTCGGTGGTAGCCAGAGAACTACAAGTTTGAGGTCGTTCGAGGGATAAGTAGGAGCCTTTCAGGGTCACCGAGAGTTGGGTACAAAGGATGCTATTGGTTGTTAAGGGCTAGCGCGTCCGAGTTCTCGCGCTTTGTGTGTTGTGGGCTTGTGAGCGCTTGGATGGTAGTGTGATTCGACTACCCTGGAGTTACCCTAATATGAGTAGGGTTGGCATCGATGATGCGTGGTTTATCCACTGTTAGAGCCATGAGTTGGATGGTTGATCGGAGCACGTTTAGTGGACCATTGGTATGAGGTAAGTTAGCTTGGTGTGGCTATGCTCTTGTAAGAGTGAGTCGACCAATGTGGCATTCCGTGGTGAGTTGACCCCGAGTGGGTTGAACTCTTGTTGCTCCTTTGCTAGATGTGGCTCTTTTGGGAGGCAAAAGTTGCCTCGTGTGAGAGTACGTGTTGGTTTGGATCTTAAGGAACCAAGTTGGAGCTGTACACGCCGGTGTACTTTTGTGTAGCTCGTTCCGTGGTGTATTTTGCAGGAACCACTAGAGGATCGTGTTGAGTAGCAAGTGCTCCGTTCTTAAGGTGTTAGGGCTTTAGTTCTTGGCAAGTGCCCTAACTTTGGTTGACAGGTTACAGTGCCGGTAGCCGGGTTGTTGCGTAGGCAAGTTATGCCAGTTGGCCCTTGACCAGGGTAGAGGCATTTCTTGTTGATCGATGGTTGGAGTTCAGTTGGAAATGATCCAGGGCGATGGTAGTAAAATTGCGGAGTTTCTGGCCGCCATGGCTAAGAGAGTTGTTCGGATCCTTACCCTGGGTAGAAGCTACGATGTGGCTGATGCTTTGAGCAAGAGGAAGTTTGGGTCTTCCGGTGGTTCCCCGCTCAGATGGATAGCAGACTCGCCGACAGGGCCAGTCTAGGGGTCGCGATCAGCGTCGACCTTAGGTTAGAGCTCAGATCGCCGTGAGCGCGCGCGGCGAGCAAACCGCTCATTGCATCAAGTGTGGTAAGGCACTTTTCGGATTGTGTGGAGCATCGCCCGTGCTTGCTACAGATGTGGCAAGGAAGAGATTTTGGCCAGCATAGTTGAGTTGCTGAAGGGAGATGTGCTCGTGTAGCCAGTTGTCTGTTAGACCATTTGACGACAGTGTGTGTCGGAGGGCGATCGGAGGAACCCTAAGTTGTGGAGAGCCTCACCAGAGCTCAGTCAGACCCAGCAAAGTTCCTCTCGGTTGAGTTGCTGGATGCTTGTTGTCGGTTAACAAGCTAGAGTTGTTCTTGGTAACCTCCACGTTAATTTTCAGAATTCTTGGCGAGGTGGTGCTTGGTGTTGACCAAGGTTTGGTTCCCATGTTGTTTCGTGAGCTAGCTCGGTTCGAGCAAGCGGGCGTTGCCCTGAGGACTTGTTCCTAGTCAGGTAGTTTTGGGAGTTGGCCTCCCCCTCAGCGGTTGAGTAAGTACCGCTAGTGCTTAGTTGGTGGTTCAAGCGATTGAGGAACCCTTGGATGTTTCTTCCGAGAAGCGTTGGTGGTTGTTACCGTTGAGTTTGAGCAAGACAGCGAGCGTGTGTGAAATTCGGTGTCCTTCGGAAGTCCGCTTGCTAGGAAATCGTTCCTGTAGAGGAGGAGTCAGCTTAGCTCCTGAGTTGTGTAGTTGATTAGAGTAGCGCAGCGGTCAGCCTAGCGAGAGTGTCCTTGCGTCTGTTTGTTAGCAAGCGGAAAGTTGTTTGTTCTCGCGAGGGCGAAAGCCAGCCAGTTCAAGGGCTTGAGTTGTTGGCGGATGGTTGTTGGATCTTTGGAGCTTGTAGACCCCCTTAGTTCTTGGGTAGTTGAGTTGCACCGTGGATGCCGACCTCGAGTTTTAACTTTTGAGGTAGTCTTGCCGACTCGTGTTGTTCAGGATCCGCAAGCTTGTGGTCGTCGCTATCCTTATTCCTCGCGATGTTTCGTGGGTGGAGTTTCTGGATTGGAAGAAGAGTTAGGTCTAAGCTATAAGGAGGAAGTCCTTGGAGCAGCCAGATGGGCATAAGAGTTGAGTGGTAGCTTGGAGGCAAGCCTTGCTCGTTATAAGCTTGGGTTGAGTTTCTGCAGAGCAAGCCTTCTTGGGCTTTGTCCCTAGTTGATGTGCGTTCGCAGTTGGCGTTATAACTGAGTCACAGTTGAGTGGGTTGGCACAGTGGTGCCGTGGCATTGGTTGGTAAAACCTTTGAGTTGTTATCCTCCAGCTATCGTGTTGCTAGTAGCCACGTAATGTTTTATTCCTTGCTGCTCGAGATTTCCGTGAGAGGAATGTTCTTTGTTTTCCTGTCTGGCGATGTTCACCTAGGCCAGTGGCTGATCGGATTGCATTGGAAAGTTTGTTGTCGGCCGATGAGGGTCTCCGGTTTATTAGTTTGGCTGAGTGTAGCCTGTTCCTGGACCTTGTCGTTCAGGGGTGGCCGAAGCTGAAGTTTCAGCTAGTGTGAGTGGTGGTAGCCGCTTGGTGAACCAGAAAAGTGCCCCTTGGCTTTGGTGCTTCGATTTCTCGTAAGATGGTTGCTTAAGTGTTGTGGACGCATGCTAGTTGGAGAAGGTTGCATTGGGATCAGTCACCAGGTGGTGGTTCAAATTGGATTTCGTTAAGGATTGTAGGCAACCATTGGGGTTCGCAGATCTCTCGCTAAGTAAGAGTAGGCCGTTTAGTTTCTGAAACCTGGGAGGTTCAGTTGTTTGGTCAGCATGGTGAAGGGTCGAGGCTGTTTGATAACAGCTATGAGCATTCAGAGAAGTTACGCCGGAGCGTGGCGTAGAGTTTTAGAGCTTGTGACCCATCCACGAGTGTGCTGAGAGTAGCACCGTAGAGAGGCGATCCGAGTTGGGTTAGCAGGGATAAGTGAGCCCTAGAGTCGTAAGACCGTTTGAGAGTTGTTGCGAGTCAGAGGGTGTGACTCACCGACTAGCTATCGCATGATTTCTTGGCTCGGTGTTAGTTCGGCTTTGGTTGAGATAGTTTGTGGCGCACTCGGTGTCTTTTGGGCTTGGAGCCTTTGAGAAACCAAGAGGGTTCGGTTTCGAAGAAGGATTTGTGTTGTCTTAACCGAGAGCTTGGTTGGTTAAGAATCAGTGGAGTTTCCTAGAGTTGTTTTCGTCTTAGGACTTTCGAGGACGAAAGTCTTAAAAGGAGGGAGTATTGTAACGACCCGCTTTTCTATTTCTTACCACCTGTGATTTTGGATCATTATTCGGATGTTCGGATGGGCCGTTAGAGTCTGCTTTTAACCCTTAGGGGTATTTTGGTCTTTTGCCCCTGCTTAGGGTTTTGAGGATTTTCAAGATTTGTGGCCTTTCCGCCTTCGTCGAAGTTTGGTGGTTGTTGGTTGCAAGACCCAAGAGGTTTTGGCAAGTTGTTTGGGAGTTTGGAGGTATTTTAGTTATTGGCAAAATTAATGGGTTTTTGAGTGCTTCCTTTGGGATTTGAACCCTTGCCCTAAATGGTTTTGGGAGTTTGTAGGAAAAGAGTTTTTCTAGAAAGAAAAGTTTTTTGGGCCTGGGTTTTGAAAGAGGAAGCTTTGGGAAGGGATTTTAGACCCATTTAAATTAGGAAAAGGGAAGAAAAATCAAGAAAGTCTCTTTCCCTTGTTTTGCAATCTCTCTCTCTCTCTAGCCGACCTCACCAAGAAAACCCAACCCTAGCAAAATTTCAAACATGCCCTAGCCGCACCACACACTGCGCCGCATCGCACCACTTAGCCCAAAGATGACACCGCCTCACCACGCCAACTGTGACGCCACAGATCGCCCAAACCCATGTGCGCCCGCAGACGCGTTGCGCATCGCCCGGCCAGTGCGCCCAAACGCGCATCGCGATCGCATCGCCAGCCCAGGCGCGCCCAAACGCGCCGCGCCGTTTCGTACCAGGCCGCCCAGACGCGCCGCGCCGCTCCGCTCGCTGATGCCCCGACGGTTCGCCCGCGCGCTGTCCTCGCAGACCCAACGTCTCACCCGCACGCCCGACCCAGCGTGTTCGCTTGCTCACTCATATACCACGCGTCAGCACGCCCCTCGCCTCCTCCCAAGCGCCACGCGCGCGATTACTGCGCCAGCTACAGCGCCGCCAGCGCCGCTTGTCCTTGGCGGGCGGACACCGCCTCGCCGCCGCGGGTTGGGGCGTGACCTTGTGTCTTCTCGGCCGGTAATTCCCGAGTCTTTTCTCCTTTGGGCACTAGGGTCATTGTTGGTCATTGCTTATTTAATTAGGTTGTTTTACTAAAATGCTTAGGTTGCTCGGTCTCGCTTTAAAGCTCGAGGGTCATTATTTGATTTTGAAAGTTATTTCTGCTCGTTTCCAGGTAAGGATTTCTTACCGTGGTTGTGTGGACCCTGCGATGCTTTCTTGATTGTGCCTTATATGCATGTTTACTTCTATGAACATGATTAGTGGATAGACACAACTTGTGATTGCACTCTTGCTAGCATGTTTGCTGCTTGTACATGTTAGTGCCATGCTAGGATTGTTCTTCCAAAGATGCTTGAGATTCCCGCTTTAAGTTCGTAGTATCATGCTAGGTAATGTGTGATTGATGTTGATATGTATGTCTAGCCAGAATCGCTTATTTTGTACTCCTAGCTAGTATAGTAGGGTTTGTCATCATCTAGAGGTCGAGAGCGGACATAACGTACTTTGTCCCCACTGGCCGGGTGTAGAGCGAAGCATAACGTACATTGCTTCCCCGACAAATGATGTGGATTTAGCTACCACATCGGCATAAGCCTAGTTTGTAGCTCCGCTAGAGCGGAACCCCGCAAAGAGGTGCAAGCCCGCCTTGGCCGGTTCTTAGCTTCGTGTCGGTGGTGCAGTCGCATGCAGATGAGTGCCGAGGGCCTCGCACTCATCGTGTTCGGTGACACCGCTTCGAGTCTTTAGGCATGCGTACGCCCGCGTAGTTTGTACTTAGGCCCCCACATTTACGCCGGTTGCAAAGAAAGATGCGGTGTGCGCGCAAGACACGCATTAGTCGCCGGTTCGAGAGCTCCCTGCCAATGTTCGTGAGTACACCAGCCTTCCTTCCAGCTTTAGAGCCGGACTTGGTACTCTTCCGATAGTCCAAATTTGTTAGCGAGGGTAAGAGGCCCTTGAGGACACCCATTGGGATTGGCTTTTGAGCCGATCATATGGTCGAGGGAGAAAGACCCTTGAGGGTGTCGGACATCTTTGGGATCGGTTTTTGAGTGATCAATTGGCCGAGGAGAAAGACCTCGGAGATGTCCCGGATTGGTTATGAGAGCCAATCATTAGGCCTAAGTAGGAGACTTCCGAGGATTCCAGATTCTCGCTTTGTAAGCTCGTTGAGCTATGATCCATGTTGGTAATCGCTTGCATGTATACTAGGGTGCCGATGATTGATGTATCATATTGTACCCTGCGCTAGATTCTTACCGAGTATGTTTATACTCACCCTTATTTCTCGTGGTTTTCCACCGTGTAACTTGGGACAAAGACCGACGGGCTAAGCGGAGGGAGCCGATTGATCATGGGAGCCACCGGCACTCTGTCTTTATTGTTTGCATATTTGTTCAGCATGTAGACGGACAGGAGTCCTAGGGGGACGTTTTTAAAAGTTGTTTTAATTGTATTGTATGTTTTTATAAACACTGGCCAGACTTGTTTTACTTTGTTGGTTTTGCTTAAATGAAGGTTGTTGTTTATGCTTTAAGTGTTCCCCGCTTTTAAATGTTTTGAAAGGTTTTAAATATGAGCACTAAACCGCTTGGTGAAGTATTTAACTTGCATGCTGGGTGAGAACCTAGGTTTAGGACCGTATTTTGGGTCGGGTTCTTACATTTCGGGAGTTGACCCCTCCCTCTGTGGTTGAGTAAGTTCTGCTAGTTCTGGATTGGTGGTCCAATCAGTTGAGTTTTCCCTTGGGTGTTGCTTCCAAGAGAGTTGGTTGTTGTTGCCCTTGGGTCTGAGCTAGTCAGCGAGGGTGTGTGAAGTTCGCTGCCCTTCAGAGTTCGCTTGCTGGGAAATCGTTCTCGTTTAGAAAAAGTCAGCGTAGCTCTTGAGTTGTGTAGTTGATCAGAGTAGCGCAGTGGTTAGCCCAGCGAGGGGGTCCCTGCATTGTGTTGTTAATAAGCGAAAGTTGTTTGTCCCCGCAAGGGCGGAGGCCAGCCAGTTTAAGAGTTGAGTTTTTGCTGGAAAGTTGTTGGTTCTTTGGGGTTTGAGGAACCCCTAGTTTCCATGGTGGTTGAGTTGCACCATGGATGCCAGTCGCAAATATTATCTTTGGATATAGCCTCGTCAGTTCGTATTCCTTGCGATGTTCTGAGTGTGGAGTTTCTAGTCGCAAGATGAGTTAGGCCTAGGCTAAAGGAGGAAGTCCTTGGAGCAGCCAGATGGGCTTAAGAGTTGAGTGGCAGCTTGGAGGCGAGCCTTGCTCGTTATAAGCTTGGGTTGAGTTTCTGCAGAGCAAGCCTTCTCGGGCTTTGTTCCTAGTTGATGTGCGTTCGCAGTTGGCGTTATAGCTGAGCCACAGTTGAGTGGGTTGGCACGGAGGTGCCATGGCATTTTTTGGTAAAACCTTTGAGTTGTATCCTCCAGCTATTGTGTTGCTAGTAGCCGCGTAATGTTTTATTACTTGCTGCTCGAGATTTCCGTAAGAGGAATGTTGTTTGTTTTTCTGTCTGGCGATGTTCTCTTAGGCCAATGGCTGATCGAATTGCATTGGAAAGTTTGTTGTCGGCCGTTGAGGGGCTCCAGTTTATTAGTTTGGCTGAGTGGAGCCTGTTCCTGGACCTTGACGTTCAGGGGTGGCCGAAGCTGAAGTTTCAGCTAGTGTGAGTGGTGGTAGCCGCTTGGTGAACCAGAAAAGTGCCCCTTGGCTTTGGTGCATCGATTTCTCGTAAGATGGTTGCTTAAGTGTTGTGGACGCATGCTAGTTGGAGAAGATTGCCTTGGGATCAGTCACCAGTTGGTGGTTCGAATTGGATTTCGTTAAGGATTGTAGGCAACCAAATGGGGTTCGCAGTCTCTTGCGGCGTATGAGTAGGCCGCTTAGTTTCAAACCCGGAGGTTCAAATTGTTTGGTCGAAATGGTGAAGGGTCGAGGTCGCTTTGATAACAACTATGAGCATTTAGAGAAGTTACGCCGAGCGTGGCGTAGAGTTTTAGAGCTTGTGACCCGTCCACGAGTTTGCTTGAGAGCACCGTAGAGAGCGTTACGAGTTGGGTTAGTAGGGATAAGTGAGCCCTAGAGTCGTAAGACCGCTTTGAGAGTTAGTGCGAATCGAGAGGATGTGGCTCACCGACTAGTTATCGCATGTTTTCTTCAAGCTCAGTGTTAGTTCAGTTTTGGTTGAGATAGTTCGTGTCGACTCGGTGTCTGTTGGGCTTGAGCCTTTGGGAACCCAAGAGGGTTCTGTTTCAAAGAAGGATTTGTGTTGTCTTAATCGGAGCTTGGTTGGTTAAGAATCAGTGGAGTTTCCTAGAGTTGTTTTCGTCTTAGGACTTTCGAGGACGAAAGTCTTAAAAGGAGGGAGTATTGTAACGGCCGAGTTTTCTATTTCGGTTACCCAGGTGATTTCGGGTCATTATTCGGATGTTCGGATGGGCCGTTAGAGCTGTTTTAACCCTTAGGGGTCTTTTGGTCTTTTTTGCCCCTGGTCGTGGTTTTGAGGATTTTCAAGATTTCGTGGCCTTTCCCGCTTTCGTCGGTTTGGTGGTTGTTGGTTGCAAGACCCAAGAGGTTTGGGCAAGTTGTTTGGGAGTTTGGAGGTATTTTAGTTATTGGCAAAATTAATGGGTTTTTGAGTGCTTCCTTTGGGATTTGAACCCTTGCCCTAAATGGTTTTGGGAGTTTGAAGGAAAAAGAGTTTTATTAGAAAGAAAAGTTTGTTTGGGCCGGGTTTTGAAAGAGGAAGCTTTGGGAAGGGATTTTAGACCCATTTATTTTAGGAAGAAGGGAAAAAATCAAGAAAGTCCCTTTCCCTTTGTTTTGCAATCTCTCTCTCTCTCTCTCTCTCTCTCTCTCTCTCTCTCTCTCCTAGCCGACCTCACCAAGAAATACCAACCCTAGCCGCCCAGCCATGCCCTAGCCGCACCACACCCGGCCGCATCGGGCATCTCGGCCCGAGCCACACTGCGTGCCCACTGGCTCTGCACCACCGAGCCGCGCCGCAAAATTTCAAACCATTCCGCCCAGACGTGTCGCGCGCCCGCACTAAAGCCGCCTCAGACCGCGCGCTGGGCCGTTGCCGTCTCAGACGCTGCCGCCAGCACCGCCAGGCTGCCAAACTTCAGCCCAGTGCGCCCGAAGCACGCGCGCCGCTCCGCACCAGCTCCCAGACGCGCGCCGCTCCGCTTCGCTTGCTGCCGCCAGACGTTGCCGCCAGCCACTGGCGCCGCCTAGACGCGTCACCCGCTCGCTGTCCTCGTAGACCCGACGTCTCGCCCGCGCGCCCGACCTTGCGTGTTCGCTGCTGCGATACCAAGGCTTCACGCCCTTGCCTCGCTTAGCGCCAGCGCCAGTGCAGCGCCCGCGCCCAGTGCCAACGCCTAGTGCCAGCGCCAGCACGCCCTGCTTGTCCTTGCAGACGGACAGCCTGCCCTGCCGTGCGAGTTGGGGCGTGACCTTGTGTCTTCTAGGTCGGTAATTCCCGAGTCTTTTCTTTTTTGGGCACTAGGTCATTTTGTTGGTCACTGCTTATTTAATTAGGTTGTTTTTACTAAAATGCTTAGGTTGCTCGGTTTCGCTTTAAAGCTCGAGGGTCATTATTTGATTGTGAAAGTTATTTCGCTCGTTTCCGTGTAAGGATTTCTTACCGTGGTTGTGTGGACCCTGCGATGCTTTCTTGATCGTGCCTTATATGCATGTTTACTTGTATGAACATGATTAGTGGATAGGACAGCTTGTGATTGCACTCTTGCTAGCATGTTTGCCTGTTTCTACATGTTAGTGCCATGCTAGGATTGTTCTTCCAGAATGCTTGAGATTCCTGCTTTAAGTTCGTAGTATCATGTTAGGATATGTGTGATTGATGATGATATGTATGTCTAGCCAGGAATCAGTTATTTTGTACTTTTAGCTAGTATAGTAGAGTTTGTCATCATCCAGAGGCTGAGAGCGAACATAACGTACTTTGTCCCCACCGGTCGGGAGTAGAGCGAAGCATAACGTACATTGCTTCCCCCCGGCAGCCGATGTGGATTTAGCTACCACATCGGCATAAGCCTAGTTTGTAGCCTGCTAGAGCAATACCGCCAACGGTGCAAGCTCGCCTTGGCCGGTTCTTAGCTTCGTGTCGGTGGTGGCAGATCGCACAAATGAGTGCCGAGGGCCTCGCACTCACCGTGTTCGGTGACACCATTTCCGAGTCTTTAGGCATGCGTGCTGCCCGCGTAGTTTGTACCTAGGCCCCCACATTTACGCCGGTTGCAAAGATGCGGTGTGTGGCGCACACGCAGCGTTAGTCGCCGGTTCGGAGCTCCTCCCAAGCTAATGTTCGTGAGTACACCAGCTTCTTTCCGATTTAGAGCCGACTTCGGTACTCTCCGATAGTCCAGATTTGTTAGCGAGGGTAAGAGGCCCTTGAGGACACCCATTGGGATTGGCTTTTGAGTGATCATATGGTCGAGGGAGAAAGACCTCGAGGGTGTCGACATCTTTGGGATCGGTTTTTGAGTTGATCAATTGGCCGAGGGAGAAAGACCCTCGGAATGGTCTCGGATTGGTTATGAGAGCCAATCATTAGGCCTAAGTAGGAGACTTTCGAGGATTCCGTATTCTCGCCTTGTAAGCTCGTTGAGCTATGATCCGTGTTGGTAATCGCTTGCATGTATACTAATGTGCCGATGATTGATGTATCGTATTGTACCCGGTTGGATTCTTACCGAGTATGTTTATACTCACCCTTATTTCTCGTGGTTTTCCACCGTAACTTGGGACAAAGACCGGAGGGCTAGCGGAGGGGCCGATTGATCATGGAGCCGCCAAGCACTGGCTCTATTATTGTTTGCATAATTTGTTCAAGATGTAGTAGGACAGAGTCCTAGGGGATGTTTTTAACAGCTTATTTAAATTGTATTGTATGATTTCATAAACACCGCCGTGCTCGTTTTACTTTTTTGGTTTGCTTAAATGAAGGTTGTTGTTTATGTTTTAAATGTCCCCGCTTTTAAATGTTTTGAAAGGTTTTAAATATGAGCACTAAACCGCTTCATGAAGTATTTAACTTGCATGCTGAGTGAGAACCTAGGTTTAGGACCGTATTTTGGGTCGGGTTCTTACAGCCCCATTGGGCATCACTGAGTCTGGAGTGTAAGACCCTGATGGGCATCCTAGGTGTGTAAGGCCCCACTGGGCATCACTGAGTCTGAGGTGTAAGACCCTGATGGGCATCCTAGGTATGTAAGGCCCCACTGGGCATCACTGAGTCTGGAGGTGTAAGACCCTAATGGGCATCCTAGGTGTGTATGGCCCCACAGGGCAATACTGTGTCTGGAGGTGTAAGACCCCGATGGGCATCCTAGGTGTGTAAGGCCCCAATGGGCATCACTGAGTCCTAGGTTGTGTAAGGCCCGAAGGGGGTTGTTAGTTTAGGTTTCACTTGGGTAAGTCCCCCATGGGCACCGATGCGTTGCTAGTGTATGTAAGTCCCCGATGGGCACTACACTGCTGGCTTTATGTGTAAGTCCCCGATGGGCGTCATAAGGTTGCTAGGGCGTGTAAGACCCCGATGGGCATCTCTGTGATCTTAGCTGGAGTTAGACCCCGATGGGCGTCCTAGATGTGTAAGACTCCGTTGGGCAGCATTGATAGCTAGAGGGGTAAGACCCCGATGTGCATCATTGATTTGAGGTGTAAGACCCCGATGGGCATCCGTAAGTGTAAGACCCCGATGGGCATCATTGATTTGAGGTGTAAGACCCCGATGGGCATCCGTATGTGTAAGACCCCGATGGGCATCATTGAATTGTGGAGTATGACCCCGATGGGCATCCTTGTGGTGTAAGTCCCCGATGGGCATCATTGAGTCTAGCAGGTGTAAGACCCCGAAGAGCATCCTTATGTGTATGACCCCGATGGGCATCATCGCGTCCTAGGTTGTGTAAGACCCTGATGGGCATCAAGGTGTAGAACCTAGTGTAGGTTGTGGTAGTAAGTCCTTGAATAGGAAATTTCTAGACCAGCGGTTAGCCTGAGCCAACTTGTTGCTTATGAGCTCGTTTTGTTTGCATGTATACTAGGGTGCTAGATGACTGATGTATCGTATTGTACCCCGATTGGGGATTCTTACTGACTATGTTTATACTCACCCTTATTTCTGTGGTTTTTCCACCAGGTAACTTGGGACAACACCGGACGGGCTAAGGAGGAGCCGATTGATCATGGAATCGCCAAAGACTGGCCGTATATTATTTGCATTATTGTTCAGCATGTAGATGGACAGGAGTCCTAGGGGAATGTTGTTAAAGTTGTTTAAACTGTTTTGAGTGTTTTTATAAATACTTGCCAGGCTTGTTTTTACTTTGTTGGATTTGCTTATTGAAAATTGTTGGTTATGTTTTAAGTGTTCCCCGTTCTCAAATGTTTTGAAAAGTTTTAAATATGAGCACTAAACCGCTTGTTGAAATATTTAACTTGCATGCTGAGTGAGGACCTAGGTTTAGGGCCGTATTTCGAGTCGGGTCTTTACATCTGAGGCTAACCGCCGATCTAGAAATTGCCTATTCAAGGACTTACAACCACAACCTACACTAGGTTCTACACCTTGATGCCCATCAGGGTCTTACACAACCTAGGACGCGATGATGCCCATCGGGGTCTTACACATAAGGATGCTCATCTGGGTCTTACACCTACTAGACTCAGTGATGCCCATCGGGGACTTACACACAAGGATGCCCATCGGGGTCTTACTCCACAAATCAATGATGCCCATCGGGGTCTTACACATACGGATGCCCATCGGGGTCTTACACCTCTAGCTATCAATGCTGCCCAACGGGGTCTTACACATCTAGGATGCCCATCGGGGGCTTACTCCAGCTATCAATGATGCCCATCGGGGTCTTACACCTCTAGCTATCAATGCTGCCCAACGGGGTCTTACACATCTAGAATACCCATCAGGGTCTTACTCCAGCTAGGATCACAGAGATGCCCATCGGGGTCTTACACATAAGCCAACAGTGTAGTGCCCATCGAGGACTGTAAAGACCCGACCCAAAAGGGGTTCTAAAATAGGCCTTTACCTCAATGCATGCATTCAAAAGTTAAAGACAATATGCAAGAATGGTTTTCGGATTCTAGGTGAAAGCTAAAACATACAACATCCATTTTTAAATGTCAATATAAAATCCCTGAAACCTGTCCCTGTTTCCAAGCACCTGTTTCAATTCAAATACATTTCCAAAACTCAATCTGATTAGAGATTTATTTAAACCATTCAAAAACTTCCAACAGTTACAACAGTGCTAGAATCCGAAAAAACAGACAGAAAACATCCTAGGGCTCCGTGCCCATCTACATGCATTCAGAGGAAAATAAAGCATAAAGAATCATAGACATAAAATTCAGAGTTCGACAGCTGGTTTCCATGATTACAGCTCCTCCTTTAGCCATCCTTTCTCGCACCTTGGTTACCTGTGGAAAACCACATAATAAGGGTGAGTAACGAATTACTCAGTAAGAATCCCCAACCGGGGTACAATACGATATAACTGATCATCTAGTAGAAAGTATGCAAGCAATGAATATAAACATAGAAGAGAGCACATAGCTTAAATCCATACATAAACCTCGGATGCCATCTTACGGTCTTACTCCGGAAACTACAACGCTTTACGATCCTATACGAGAAACAAGTCTCAGCCTCAGCCTGCCTACTATCGATACGAAAGGTGCACTGAATTCAAGATCTCGAGGAGCTCTCCAGTCGGCACTGTAATGAGCGTGTGCGCGCACCGCATACTACTACAAACCAGGGGGGTGCCGGGTATAGTGGCAAGCGGCCCTGGTTCAGTCACCATGCCTAACTAATCTCTGGATCGGTGTAACTGACATAGGGGTGTGAGATCTGGACACGTGAACTATGTCAGCCTGAACCACCAAACCTGAGGCTGAGGAACTGATCGTGGTAGGCTTACACCAGGAAATGAACCTTGCCCTAACAGGTGGCAATCAAGGGTTACTGCCGAACACGCTGAGGACGTGCCGACTGCCGGGGACAAGGCAATGCCTAGTCATCATCCCGACCGTTGGGGCATTTAACAGTCTGCCACCCTCACCCAAGATTGCGCTGGGCTGCCGTTAGGGTTAGCTAAACCCTAACAGTGGATCAGTGACGGAGTACTGCCTCGTACGTCCCTACCGTGGATGCAAGTTACGTTATGCATCCTTGCCCGGATGATGCTACCTATCTGAACTCTAAACTATAACATAAACAGCAAACATTCCAAACGTGCTCAAAAGAAACAACGAACCTAGCATGGTACTACGAAGCAAGAACAGATATCGAGCATGCCAGAACAGGACAACCTAGCATGGAACTAAGATGAGAAACAATACGAGATTCATGCCAGTCAGAATTCAGAACAGAGCACCTATCCACTAACATGCTGATAAACATAAACAAGCATACAAACAGCAATCACATATTATATCGCAGGGCCCACACAACTCTGATAAGAAATCCTGACCTTGGTAGGGAGGCAACTACACACAAGAATCCTAAGCTGCGATCAATCCCGAGCAAGCTAATGAGAACCTAACAAGCACAACAATAATCACAATCCATAGGCCTAAATATAATAAAACACACAGAGCTCGGCTCGGTAGCACTCACACGGCATAGGATGGCGCGCGGACCGACGGGCTGCACGACATGGTGCGGACGCGGGCGTGCGGGCGCGCGCGCGTCGCGAGCGCGCGGTGGCGCGGACGCGGCGCGCGTGCCGCTCGACCGGGCGATGGCGTCGCGCGCTGCTGGCTGCGTGCGTCGCGACGGCCGCGGCAGGTCGATGGCGCCCGTGCGTGCGGCGACGGTCCGCGACATGCGATGGAGGGCTATTGCTGGCTACGACGGGCGACGACGTCTGGTGCGTGCGACGGCTGCGACGGGCCTGCTGCTCGGCTGGGCTCCTCTCGGCTAGCTGCAACAAACACACAACTCAGCCACTCTTTCCTCTCGGCCAGCAAGAACCCAAACGGAAGAAGAAGAAGATGAAGAGAACGAGGAATCTTACTCAGGATGACGATCGAACAACGGGGCTGCTAGGGAGATGAAATTCGGCTGGAGCTTGGGAGAGAAGAGCTTGGGCGGCTATGGATGTTTTGGAGAAGAAAACACAATCAACCCTATTTTCCCTTCTTTTAATCAAATGCACCAAAACCCCAAAGAACCAAGGCTAACCAAGACATGCCGCAGAAAGAGCAACAAGAGCTCCCAATAGCTCAACTGGCACATTACCCAACAGACTTCCCGGAGACCCGGGTTCGAACTCCAACAACAGCACATTTACTTCTTATTTTTACTTTTGCATCTCACCATGCCCAAACACATCCACAAAGCATCAAAATCCTACAAAAGACCATCCAATAATTTTAACAACTGAAAAGAACATAAACGGCCCTGACGGCCAGACCAAATTACCAAAATACCCCTAGGACAAACCTAGAAGACCGGGATGAAAACCTGGGCCGTTACAGGGACTTACATACACTAGCAACGCATTGGTGCCCTTCGGGGACTTACCCAAGCGAAACCTAAACTTACAACCCCTAACGGTCTCCTAAGTACAGGGACACAAACTAGCCTAACAATCAGACAATCAACATTACCTGTCTAACCCTAGCAAGGAACCAACAGAATACAAACAGGAAACATGGATATGCCAGGGAAAGGAAAGTCCCTAGCATGATACTACGAACTCAAGCAGGAATCAAAAGCATGCTGGAAGAACAAACCTAGCATGGCACTAACATGAACAACAAACAAACATGCTAACAAGATTTCAAACACAAGCTGTCCTATAGCTAACCTGCTCATAACAGTAACCAAGCATACAAGGCACAATCCTGAAAGCATCGCAGGGTCCACACAACCACGGTAAGAAATCCTTACCTGGAAACAAGCAGAGAATAACTACCACAACCAACAAGCGACCCTCGAGCCTCTAAGTGAACCTGAGCAACCTAAGAAATCAATAAAATCATCCTAATTAAACAAACAGCAACTAACATCTTAGGGCCCAAAAAGAATAAAGGTTTGGGAATTACCAACCGAGAAGGCACTAGGCCTCGACCCCAATTATCTCGGCAAAACAGGCTCTCGGCTGCAAGTGGGGAGGCAGGACGTGCGGCTGGGGCGAGCAGGCACGGGCGCTGAGGAGCGGCGCTGCGTGCGGACGAGAGACGGCGACATAGGCGCTCGGACTAGGCAAGCGGGCTGTACTCGCTGGCTGGGCGTGGACGGGCGACACAACCTGGCTGCTGGGCTGCGACGCGAGCAGGCGGGCGAGGGCGTCTGGGAGCGATGCAGGGGCAACAGCGTGCGACGTTGGGGCTGGGCAGCAGCGTACGGCGCTGAGGCTGGGGCACGGGCGAGCAGCCGGGTCCGATGCATTGGTGCAGCTCAGGTAGTGCGACTACCTGCTGCTAGTCTCGACTCTTGGTTCTTGATTCTTGGAGAGATGGCAAGGTGAGAGGGAGAGGGTGAAATATGCTTTCTTGATTTCTTTTCCTTTTCCTAATTTAAATAGGCTTGGTGATCTAAAATCCCTTCCCAAGGCTTTCCTCCTTCAACTCCCAACTGAGACAATCTTTTCTCTTTAATAAAACTCATTTAAATCAAGCTTCCAACTCATCATTAGGTCAAGGGTTCAAATCCCAATGGAGGCAGTTTAATTAACATTAATTTTGCAAATAACCAAATCACCTCCGAACTTCTAAACAACTAGCACCAACTTCTTGGGTCTTGCAAACAACAACAATCAAGCCTCGATAAAGGGCAGGAATGACCCTGGAATCCTGAAAATCCACAAATTTTGACCGGAAAGAAAAAAGACCAAAATACCCCTAAGGGGTAAAATATCTTTAACGGCCCAACTGAACAACCGAGTATTGAACCGGAAACACCTGGGAATCCAGAATAGAAAACTCGGCCGTTACAGTTCTGCTGCCTCGGAGGTTCGCTGGGACGAAGCTGTGCCTGGCGAAGAAGCACGCTGAACAAGACAAGAGTGAAGGCTGCGGCTGCAAGGCTGATGGGGAAGGAGATCAGTGGAGGCCCTCGTGGCTGCGCGTGCTAGCGAGCAACAGGACTGTCCTCGGTGCAGCTTTTGCAAGGCGCGCGATAGCGAAGGGTTGCTGCGTACGATGCTCGCTGAGGCGACGAAGAGGGTTCGCCGTGGGCGATTGTAAGGGTGAAGCGATTCGTCGAGAATCGCTGCTGCTCACGGATCAGCGAGGGCTCTCGTGTGCTTGTGGCTGCATTAGCGGCTGCAAACGGTGATGCAATCGGTTAAGGGCTGCGGATCCAATGCTTGCGAAGGGGCTGTTTGGTGATTTCGATGTGGATCTCTCAGAAAAACAAGGAAAAAAAGGAATAATTAGGGCATAACCAAACGACAAGGAAGATCTCGGCTAGGGAAAGAGTTTTTCCTTACGAATTGGCTGCAGACACACCTTTGACAAAGGAAATCTCCTAGCCAATCATGATCCGAGCAAGGGAATGTGCGGCAAGGTTTCCTTCTCGGCAAAAGCAAGCAAGACCAAGGAAAAAACTGGGAGAGGAGAAGATGATTTCGGCAAGAATCAAATGAAGAGCCGCCTGGAAGAAACTATTGGGAAAAATGTGATTTTTGGCCTCTAGAAGAAGAATCGATGGAAACGTTACTATTCCTGTTCCCCCAATTTGCAAGATGAATCCTCTACTGCCACGTGTCCCTTTTATTTGTCGATTCCAACCCCTGGCCATCTCCCTTTCGAGTCCCAGCTCCAACGCATTTTCCACTTCTAAAATTCTTTTAAATTAGGCTCCACAACTCCAAAACCACCAAGGTTCGAGCCTTGGCAAGAGCATTCTTATTTTCTTCCTAATGAACACTTAAGCAATAGCTCCCCAAATCCACCCAGGTTCGAACCCTAGCAAAGACTCAATTTAAAATCTTAATTTCCTTTCCAACACAAGCTCCCAAAAACCTAGCAGGTCACAGGCTCGAATCCCATCAAACGCACTTTTAACTTCCTTTTTCTTCTTTTCAAAACAAGTTTCCCAAAGTTCGACTGGTCACGAGTTCGAATCCTAACAACAACACAAATTAATTCTTAATTTAAACAACAACCAACCCCAACTCCTATCCACCTAGGTTCGAGTCCTGGCTCGAACACTTTTCTTTTAAATTTTCCTTTTTCAATCCAAGCCACCAAAAGCCTAACAGGTCACAAGTTCGAAACCCCACAGATGCACAAATAAATCTTATTTTATCTTTTAGACCGAAAGTTCTCCAAACTACTCCAAATTCATTCTAACCCTGGAAACCTGAAACCAAAGAACAACCAATCTTAATGAACGACAGAAACAGCCCAAAACTCTGGATAAACGCCAAACCGGCCCTGTGGGAAAAATGACCAAAATGCCCCTAAGGGCTAAAACTGCCCTAACGGCCCAACCGAACAAAAGAAATAATAACCGAACATACCTAGGGAGCCGAAATAGAAATCTGGACCGTTACACCTGATTTCCCCCAAACCCTTTTTTTTTAAGCCGTCAGAATTCTTTCTCAAAACATTTTATCCTCCTCCCTACTCATAGCACCCGCTATTGCTAATTCTCTGATGTTATTAGAAGACTCACTTTCCCGATACTTCTACTTTACCTAATGCCTTTTTATCTATAAAATAGTAATCAATGGATTACGAATTTTAAAGTAATGAAACTTTTCTACCTATGTAAGTATATGCACATGCTAAGTACAGTCTAGCTAGGAAAGACTGAAAGAAATTATTTAATGCAGATACCAAAAAGTTAAATACTTCCTTTAGTTCTCTGGTCCTCGTTATCTATGGGTGAGTCTGCAGGTGGTATTCATTCTTGTAACACCTCTATTGGGAAAGAGGAAGGTGAAAGGTTGGATTCCTCCTTTGTGCTTCCATACTTTCTCCTCGATGATTCGGCCTATGACAAGGTCTGCACATATAGCATACATTAGGAGCATCCTTGTCTGGGACTGTAAAGACCCCACACTAAATGGTACTAAATAGTCTTTACTTTAAGATGTTTACTCATTAAAAGAGGCAATAGACTGAAAATCAAAACATCTTTATTAAAGAATTGAATGTAAAAACTTCTTTGACTTCATAAGTAAAATCAATAAAACAAGCCTCTGGCAAGAGTTAATTTAAAAACAGTTACACAACTCTTATAAATTAAAATACAAGTTCCCTAAGACACTTTCATGAATAGAATGAAAAGACTCAAGACATGCAGCGGCCTTTCCCATGATCCATCAGCTCCTCCTCTAGCCACCTTGATGATGTGCCAAGTTACCTGGTGGAGAAAACCACAGAAAGGGTGAGTACAAAACACTCAGTAAGGATTCCCCAACCGGGGTACAATATGCACAACAAATCCTCTAGCATCCTAGCATACAGGCATCAACAAGAACATGGCAGTTTTATCAGTTTACATATCAGGATAAACAACATCAAGGTATAGGCTTAGAGCTAGACAGGGTTAACACACACTAGGCTAACAAACAGGAGAAACAGCTAAGCAATCTTAGAGGCTATAAGAGTACAACAAGCAAGGTTAGCACACACTGGGCTAACTAAGGACAAAGAACACATCAGCTAGTCTCGGATCGCAACACACTGGGCGCCACTGAATCGCAACACACTGGGCAGTTCTACTCAACCTGATTAGCATCACACTAGGCTAATAGGGGACATCACACACTGGGATAGTCTCGATCGCAACACACCGGGCGCCTCGCTCAACTGCTTAGCAACACACTCAAGCTAACAGGGACAACACACACCGATAGTCTCGGGATCGCAACACACCGGGCGCTCCTGATCTACCTGTTAGCAACACATCACAACCAGGGGGACAACAACACACCGAGCTGCCCTGGATCGCAACACACCGGGCTTACAGGGACAACAACACACTGGCCAGCCTCAATCGCAACACATCGCGCTCTTGAGCAAACTGAGCCAGCACGCAACTCGACTGTCACTAGAGAACCACTAAGGACTCTAACACACTAAGGAGCCTAGAATTACAGAGTATATAAACAACAGATCCAGGATACTAGAGTATATGCATACAAGATAAGCAGCCAATGAACAGGAGAGCACAGTGGCAGGGAACAACAATCTACATGCCAACACCCTAGCAATAATTCAGGGAACCCTAGCTACAAACATGCTTAACATACATATTCAGCAGGACATACACAAGATACAATCAAGATCACAAGCAACAAGGAATAAACAGAACTAGGCATGTTCGAGAACAAACATCCTCCAAGGTACCTACATGAACCTAACACTAACAATAAGTGTATCCCAGACAACCTGCAAAAAGCCTATCCACTAACTGTCCAGCAAACATACAGTTCAGATCAATAAGCAAACACAAGATAACCAGGAACAAGTATTATTAGCAACAGAACATCCTCCAGGGAACCTGCAAGAACCTATCACTAACAATATATATATACATTCTTGACAACCTGCAGAAAACCTAACCACTAACAATATATATATATACATTCCAAACAACCTGTAGAAAACATATCCACTAACAATATATATATATATACATTCCAGACAACCTGCAGAAAACCTATCCACTAACAATATATATATGCATTCCAGACAACCTGCAAAAACCTATCCACTAACTGTTCAATATATATAAACACACAACTAGGAGATATCATTGCAGTGCGCAGGGCCCACACAACCTCAGCAAGGAACCCTTACCTGTCAATTGAAGAATCCAAGTCCCAGAATAACCCTTGAGTTGTAGAACACCACACAGTTACCCTAACAACAGAACAATCAGTTACAATCCAAATTACAACTCCCTAAGCAACCATAGCACAAGAGTTAGGGCTTTACCGAAACCCGAGCAAGAACTCACTTCCAAGGGTGGTCTCGGCCAAGCTAGGTCAAACCACAACAAGAGAATTCCAAGCTTCTTTCTCTACACTCTTGGCTAGGGCAAACAGAGCAACACAACACAACACCACAAGTGTTAGGTCTCGGCTAGGAGCAAACACACACACACACAACAACATGGAGCTCTCGGCCTCCTCATCACAAGGGGCTCTCGGCCACTCCACCCAACAAACAACCAAACAAAACAACTTACCAACTCACCTAGATGGATTTCGGCAAAGCTTCCCAAAGAACTAGGTGTCTCGGCCAAGATATATGCACCACAAGGATGGATTCGGCTAGGGCTTGGATTTGCACAAGGAAGATGTAAAGACCCGACCCGAAAAGGGTCCTAAACTAGGCCTTTACCTCAAGGCATGCTTTAAAACTTAACAATTAATATGCAAGATCGCTTTCCAGATTCTGAGTAAAATAAAAAGAGACAAACATCCATTAAAAAACAAGCATAAAATGCCCTGGAACCTGTCCCTGTTTCCAAGCACCTGTTCCAAGCTAAATACAGTTTAAAACATACTCTGATCAGAGATTCAATTCAAACATTAAAAAATCTAAAACATCTTACAACAGTGTCAGAATCCAGAAAACAATCAGAAAACAACCTAAGGGCTCCGTGCCCAACTACATGCATTCAAAGGACAATAAAAACATAAAACATAAACTCAGAGTTTTGAAAACAGCTGGTTTCCATGATCAGCAGCTCCTCCTTCAGCCATCCTGTCTCGCGCCATGGTTACTTGTGGAAAACCACAAGATAAGGGTGACTAACGAATTACTCAGTAAGAATGCCCAACCGGGGTACAATACGATATAACTAGTCATCTAGGAGAATGTATGCAAGCTATGAATATATACGTAGAAGAGAGCACATCACTTTAATCCATACATATACCACTGATGCCATCATACGGTCTTACTCCGGAAACTACAACGCGATACGATATTATACGAGAAACTAGTCTCTGCCTCAACTTTCCTACTACTGTCGATACGAAAGGTGCACTGTAAAGACCCGACACGAATGGGGTCGTAAAATAGGCCTTTACCTCAATGCATGCTTTAAAACTTAGAAAATAATATGCAAGTTGAATGCCAGATTCTGATTAAAACAAAATAAAATAAAACATCCATTCAAAACAACACAAAATGTCCTGGAACCTGTCCATGTTTCCAAGTAACTGTTCCAAGCTAAAAACAATTTAAAACGTACTCTGATCAAAGATTTCATTCACATTCAAATAAAACAAAATGGTTTACATCAGTGACCGAATCCGGGCAACAACCAGAAAACAACCTAAGGGCTCCGTGCCCAACTACATGCATTCAGAGGACATTTAAAACATAAAAACATAAATACAAGACTCAAAGTTCGAAACAACGGGTTTCCATGATCACAGCTCCTCCTCCAGCCATCCTGTCTCGCACCATGGTTACCTGTGGAAAACCACAAAATAAGGGTGAGTAACGAATTACTCAGTAAGAATCCCCAACCGGGGTACAATACGATATACATGGTCATCTAGCAGAAGGTATGCAAGCTATGAATATAAACACAGAAGAGAACACATAGCTTAAATCCACACATAAACTTCGGATGCCAACTCAGGGTCTCACTCCGGAATAATCAACCACACGATACGATCCTATACGAGAAACAAGTCCCGGCCTCAGCCGACACTGTCGATACGAAAGGTGCACTGGCTCACAATCCCGAGGAGCTCTCCAGTCAGCGCTGTAATGAGCGTATGCGCACACCGCATGCTACTGCAAACCATGGGGGGTGTCGGGTCTAGTGGCAAGCTGCCCAGGTCCAGTCACCATGTCTAACTAAATCTCTAGATCGGTGTCACCGACATAGGGTGTGAGACTCGGACACGTGAACTATGTCGGCCTAAACCACCGCACTGAGGCTAAGGAACCGGTCGTGGTAGGCTTACACCGTAAAGCCATCCTTGCCCTAACAGTGGCAATCAAGGGCTACGGCCGAACACGCCGAGGACTTGCCGACTGCCGGGGACAAGGCAATGCCATGTCATCATCCCGACCGTTGGGGCATTTAACAGTCTGCCACCCTCACCCAAGATTGCAGGGCCTACCGTTAGGGTTAGCTAAACCCTAACGGGGTCTAGGGACGGAGTACTGCCTCGTACTGTAAGGACCCGACCCAAAAGAAGCGGTCTCTAACCTAGATCCTTACTTAGCATGCATGCCTAGGAATGTAAAACGTCATTAAGAGTTTGAAATTTAAATCTTTGAAATAAGTACATTAAAAACAAGTAAAATATAATTCCATTTAAAATAAACAGGCAGATGACTGATCAGTACTTTCTTAAAAACAAATCAAGGGAAACGGTACGAGAAACACAAAATAGGTTTTTGAGTACTTTTCCTAGGGACTCAAGTCCCACTACATGCTAAATCATAAGAAAACAATAAAAGAATATGCATCCCAGCAGTCGACTATCCATGATCATCCAAAGACCTCCTCCTAGCCAACTCGCCGATGTCCCAAGTTACCCGTGGAAAACCACGTAGAAAAAAGGGTGAGTAACGAGTTACTCAAGAAGAATCCCCAACCAGGGTACAATACGAAAACATATCATTTAGCACACGGACATGCAACCATGCAAAGACTCGTGAGCCAACAGATGGGTTAACGAGCGTCACTCTTGGGGCTTGCCTATTCGAGGCTTACACGACCTAGAACTCGGTGTTGTCCTTCTGGGGACTTATACACCTAGGATGCCCATCGTGGTCTTACACCTCCAACTCGGTGATGCCCATCGGGACTTACACACCTAGGATGCCCATCGGGTCTTACACCTCCAACTCGGTGATGCCCATCGGGGACTTACACACCTAGGATGCCCATCGGGGTCTTACACCTCCAACTCGGTGATGCCCATCGGGACTTACACACCTAGGATGCCCATCGGGTCTTACACCTCCAACTCGGTGATGCCCATCGGGGACTTACACACCTAGGATGCCCATCGGGTCTTACACCTCCAACTCGGTGATGCCCATCGGGGACTTACACACCTAGGATGCCCATCGGGTCTTACACCTCCAACTCGGTGATGCCCATCGGGGACTTACACACCTAGGATGCCCATCGGGTCTTACACCTCCAACTCGGTGATGCCCATCGGGACTTACACACCTAGGATGCCCATCGGGTCTTACACCTCCCACTCAAAGATGCCCATCGGGACTTATACACCTAGGATGCCCATCGGGGTCTTACACCTCCGCATGTCCATCGGGCCTTCCCGAGCGGACGCGCGCTAGCTACCTCTACAATCTCTTACACTATACATCATCCGCCAATTCCTAGCATGGCACTAACAGATAACAAGGTCACGGTTATGCCGAGACAATTTAACTCCTAGCATGATAACCTAACAGGATATATCGTGAATCTCAAGCACGAAATCACCGGAACAAGAAAGAGCAAGCAACCTATCCACTAGAAATTCCATACAAACACAACACATGGCATGCTATCAAAGTATTCACAGTGGTCCACACAACCCCTGTAAGAAATCCTTACAGAGTGAATAGATCCAACGATCAACGGATGACTCTCGAGCTTCTAAGCGAACCCGACAACCTAAGCAAGTAATAAAAATCAACCTAGTTAACCAACAAAGCAAAAAAAAGACACAAAAGTCCAAAGGGTCAGCCTCGGGAATTTACCAACCGAGAAGGCACCAGGCTCGGCAAGGCAGGCGTGCGGGCAAGGCGTGCGGAGTGGCGTGTCGCTGCGCGGCGATCGATCACTGGGGCTTTATTCTTTGGCTGGCTGGTGCAAAGTGGGCGCTGGGCGCGCGGTGCGCTGCTGTGCAAGGGCGAGGCGCGTGGCCTCTGGCAGTCTGACGGTAGGCGGGACGTGCGGCGGGCCGACGGTCGTCGCAGACGCGGCGATCGCGTCTTGGCGCGCGACGACGCAGCGTCTTGGGTGCCGAGCGGGGCGTCGCGTCACGGAATGAGAATCGGCGCGCGCGCGCGGCGGGCTCGGCTGGAGTAAGCGTCGCGGGCGACGCCGAGGTATCGGACGGACGGCACACGGTGGGTGTCTTTGAGACCCGCTCGCGCGGTGCGGTCGGTCGGAGCGACGCTGGCGCGCCGGCGGGCGGCGACGAGCGGCGCTGGGCGACGGCGGTCGCCGAGCGAGCGGTGGCGCGACGGTCGCGACGCCGAGCCGGCTGAACGGTGCGCGACAGTCGGGCAGCGCGCGACGGCGGGGTGGGCGGCGCGCGCGAGGGTGTGGGGAGAGGGTTTTTGCGAGAGGAGTGTTTTCTTTTTTTTTAAATAAATAAGCTTGGAAATCCTAAATTCCCTTCCCTAGGCTTCCCTCCTTCAAACCCAAGTTGACTCATTTATTTTTCTTAATTAATTCCAAACTCCCATCTCTCTTTGAGGCCGAGGGTTCGAGTCCTCCAAAATCATCTTCTAATCCTTATTTTAATTTAACTAAAATCCGGCCATTACAATACTCCCTCCTTAGAAGACTTCCGTCCCTAAGTCTGCTCCTAAAACAACTCTGGGTAACATCTCCTCATCTCCCCTTCCAACTCCCAGGTAGCTTCCTCAACTCCTTGATTCCGCCACTGCACTTTCACTAGGTCAATTGCCCGGTTCCTCAAAATCTTTTTCTCAAATGCTAAGATCTTTATGGGTTTTTCCTCAAAGCTCAGGTCATGGTTTAGCTGCAAAGGCTCGAAATCTATGACATGCGAAAGGGTCTGCCACATCTTGGCGAGCATCGAAACATGGAACACACTATGCACTGCAGCCAAGGTCAAGCGGCAATGCTAACCGGCAGTTACTACGGCTCCGATCCTCTCGAGGATCTCGAATGGTCCGACAAACTCGGGGCTCACTTCCCTTCCTACCAAACCTCGAACTCCACGCGCGGAGCAACCTTAAGGAATACGTGGCCGGCCAATCTCAAACTCCAACTCTCTACGTCGACATCGGCGTAGCTCTTACGCTCGCTCTCGCTTGCGGTCCAACATTCGAGCCCCGATCTTCCGGATGACCTCATTGGTCAATCGGAGCAACTCGGACCCAATACCGCCTATCTCCAACCTCTTCCTGAATCACGGGGACTGCGGCGCCTACCATACAATGCTTGAACGGTGCCATCCGAATGGTTGATCAAAACTATTGTTGTAGGCGAACTCCATCAAATACAAGTCTTGGTCCCAACCGCCGGGAAATCCAACACGCAGCTCGCAACATATCCTCTAAGATCTGTTTTACCCGCCGGTCCGCCATCGATCACATGGGTGGAAGGTCATCTTGTAGCCGCACTCGCGCCCAAGCACGCTGAAGGGCCTTCCAAAACCGTGATGTAAACCGGGAATCCTGGCCGGAGATAATTTTAACGGCACTCCGTGATACCTCACTATCTGCTCAAGGAACATTGTGCCTTGCGCTCTACGGTGTAATTTATCCCGCTGGAATGAAGTGGGCACACTTAGTCAACCTATCAACGACCACCCAAATGCATGCATATCCTCTAGGGGTTCTCGGGCAATCCCGAAATAAAATCCATGGTAATTTCCTCCCACTTCCACTGTGGCACCCGAGCGATCGCAAAGAAACCTGCTGGGTTTTACGCCTAGGCGCCTTCACTTGCCGACAAGTGAGACACCGACCGACAAACCGGGCAATCTCCTCTTCATCCCCATCCACCAAAAAGTCTGCTTAAGATCTTGGTACATCTTGTTACCTCCTCGGGTGCCATGCAAAAGGCGAGGTGTGAGCCTCGATCCAACAATTCCGAACGAATCTGGCATCGGCCGGGACATAGCCGTCCCTTATATCGCAAGCCACCATCTGCATATATCTCAAAGTCGAAGTCACCATCAGCCGGACCCTCTCATACAACTTTTTCAACTTAGGATCATCCAATTGGCAGTCAATAATCCTTTGCCTTATCGAAGAAATTTGGATGGTCACCGTGCTACTACTCGCGGTAACATCCCCAACAACATCGCTACTTCGCCTCTCGAGGTCTTTCCTTATGATACTTTTGGGATTTGCCAACGTTGCTAGATGGGAGGTCTTCCTACTTAGTGCATCTGCCACAACATTTGCCTTTCCAGGTGATACAATATCTCACGATCGTAATCCTTCACGAGTTCCACCACCTCCTCCGCCTCATGTTCGAGTCCTTCGAGTGAAGAAATACTTGAGGCTTTGGTGATCCGAGAAAATCTGAATCTTTTCCCCATACAAGTAGTGCCTCCAAATCTTAAGTGCAAAGACGACCATTGCCAACTCCATGTCATGAGTCGGGTAATTACGCTCGTGCGGTTTCAACTCGCACAAGCGTATGCTATCACCTTACCGTGTTGCATCAAAACGCAACCCAACCCAAACTTGCCGGCATCATCAGACACCACGAAACCCCAGCCCCCTCGAATCGCCAACACCGGGCGGACGTCAAACCGCTCTTTAGCTTAGCAAAACTCTCATCGCACTTCCTATCCCAAACGAAATCAACACCTTTCCTCGTCAATCGAGTAAGCGGGCGGCTATAGCGGAAAAATTTTGAACGGCGTCGGTAATATCCGCCAAACCGTAAAGCTACGAATCTCCGACACGGTCGTCGGTCCGCCCACGAACTAACGGCCTCTACCTTCGAAGGGTCCACGACCACTCCTCCTTAGACACAACGTGTCCTGAAAAGCTACCTCCTCGAGCCAAAGTCACACTTTGAGAACTTCGCATAGAGCTTGTTCTCGCGCAAGTCCGCCAAAATCTGCCTTAGGTGCGAGGGCATGGTCCTCCTTAGACTTGGAGTACACAAGAATGTCGTCTATGAACACGATGACAAAGCGGTCCAAGAACGCCTTGAACACTCTGTCCATCATGTCCATGAATGCACTGGGGCGTTCACACCCGAAAGACATGACTACGAACTCATAATGCCCATACCTCGACTCAACGCTGTCTTGGGAATATCTCGCATCCCGAATTCTCAACCGGTGGTAGCCCGACCTCAAGTCAATCTTCGAAAACACACAAGCTCCTCGGTGCCGGTCAAACAGTCATCGATACGAGGCGGCGGATACTTGTTCTTAATGGTTACCTTGTTCGGTTCCTTCAGAATCGATGCATAGACGCATCGAGCCATCCTTTTTCTTAACAAACAAAGACGGTGCTCCCACGAGGACACACTCGGCCTAATAAATCCTCTGTCAAGCAACTCCTGCAGCTGTTCTTTTAACTCTTTCAGCTCTGCTGGCGCCATGCGATAAGGAGCTTTCGAGATAGGGCGAGTCCCCGGCTCAAGCTCTATTGAGAAATCCACCTCTCTCTTCGGCGGCAGGCCAGGCAACTCCTCAGGAAAAACATCTGCAAACTCTTGCACTATGGGCACCTGCTCGACAGATATCTGGTCACGGTTCTCGCCGGTCAACTTAGCTAAGAAACCCCAAGCTCCTCGAGCTAACAAACGGTGAGCTTTAACTGCCGAAATCACCGGCGGACACACCCCACTCTGGGTGCCCCGAAATTTAAAGCTAGGCCTACCGGCGGCTCGAACACCACCTCCTTACAACGATACCAATCATAGCGTGGTTATCGGCTAACCAATCCATGCCGAGGATCACATCAAAACCGCTCATATCTAACACTATGAGGGTAACCCACAGCAGAGTCCAGTCGGACACTGTATCCGACCATCCCTTACCTTCTCAGCTAGCCAAAGATACTAGTTCCCGAGGGAGTAGCGACAGATAACTCAAAACCAGGAGGCTCTAAATTCATGCAAGCACGCTCAAGAAAAACAAATGAGAAACAAAGAATGGGTGGAACCCGAATCAAACAACACAAAGGCGAGGTGATCAAGAACTAGGAGCGTGCACGCCACTGCGGTCCGGCTCTCTCAGCCTCTGGCGAGTCGTAGCATATACTCTTCCCTCGCACGAGCTGGGCCGTGCCACCACCGCTTATGCTCGTTGCAATGTCGGGCCCGATGTCCCTCCTTACCACGCTTATAGCAAGCTCTAGGGTTACCACCACAAGGCCCCCAATGTTGCTTACCACGTGGTCTACAATACGGTGGCGGCCTCCCCTACGCCCTGTTGGCGAGGCTGATCGCGATTCTGATCCCGTCTTTGGTCTCGCCATGATAAGTACTCGACGGCGGCCGACCGCCTCCATGACCATTACCACCCGCGTCAAACTTACGCTTCGACCCGAGTACACTGGGCCTTTCGCACTACAAGACTAACAAACAACGCTCTGGAGGATACTTTCCATCATATATAGTTGCCAACCGCACTTTGCCTTGGCAAAAGTCTCGGGGCTGTGCCCTAACATCCCGAGACACTCCTCGCCTCGCACCAAATAAACTTCCCGATCTTCACTGGGGTAGCAATCAATCTGCGGTGCGAAGTACCCATACTCAAAACTTCCTCTCATACACCTCGATTGGGTCGACCCACTGCTTAAGGTTCGAAAACAGCTCGATCATCTTTTCTTGGGCTTCTTCACTAATAAATTTTGCCTTGAACTCAGCCTTGAAGAATTCCCAGGTGGCAGGGGGAGACCCAGCCGGTCTCTCACTCAAGGTGGAATCCCACCACCACTTAGCTGTTTCGGCTAACGCATGAGCTGCACATCGAGCTCACGCACCTCGTGACAAGCCATTACCATAAAAGTATACTCTAGTTCGGCAATCCACCTGGCTGCCACCAGTGGTTCCCCAGGGGCACTAAACTTCTCCGGCTTCCATTTGACGAAATCTTTTAGCCACTTGCCCAAATCCTCGGCACCTTCCGCCACAACGGCCTCCTCGTTCACAATTGGCTCCTCGCCGAGCGTGGCGATCGGGCGCGCGGTCCTCTCTCACGAACTAACTCGGTCCACCGCTCTATCTGAATCCGAGACTCCTCCTCTGCAGCGGCTAACGAGCTGCGTCTCGACCCTCTCGCTCGGCTCTCCGGTCGACAAAGAACCCAACCATAAGAGCCCTCATGGACTCCACAAAAGCAACTCCCCTGCAGCCTCTCGAGGCCGAAGTTGCCTCCACGCCCTCACCGGCAACATGTGCAGCAGAAGGGCTCAGTGGCGGCCTAACATCGGCATCGGCTTGGGACGACGTCTCTCCCGTGTCGGAATCAATACGAATGCCTGGTGGTCGGCCTTGAGCCTCCCCGCCTCTACGAGTGATCGCATAACGACAATCTACACTCAAACGAACAATGAGTCGAACTCTGCTTTCCTGCTCCTCAACAACAAGTCATATACATGCAAGGTGCAAATGGTATTGTAATTCTTAACCCTTAACCTTAAACTTTCGGACATACACGATGGTCAAGCGGGCGCGCCGATGATCATGGAAAACAACCTACAATCTGCAGTCGATCCACAGAACCTATAACTTGGCTCGATACCAACCGTAAGGTCCCGACCCAAAAGAAGCGGTCTCTAACCTAGATCCTTACTTAGCATGCATGCCTAGGAATGTAAAACGTCATTCAGAGTTTGAAATTTAAATCTTTGAAATAAGTACATTAAAAACAAGTAAAATATAATTCCATTTAAAATAAACAGAGCAGATGACTGATCGGTACTTTCTTAAAAACAAATCAAGGGAAACGATGACGAGAAACACAAAATAGGTTTTTGAGTACTTTTCCTAGGGACTCAAGTCCCACTACATGCTAAATCATAAGAAAACAATAAAAGAATATGCATCCCAGAGTCACTATCCATGATCATCCAAAGAGCCTCCTCCTAGCCATCCCGCCGATGTCCCAAGTTACCCGTGGAAAACCACGAAAAATAAGGGTGAGTAACGAGTTACTCAAGAAGAATCCCCAACCGGGTACAATACGAAAACATATCATTTAGCACACGGACATGCAACCATGCAAAGACTCGAGCCAACAGATGGGTTAATGAGCGTCACTCTTGGGGCTTGCCTATTCGAGGCTTACACGACCTAGAACTCGGTGTTGTCCTTCGGGGACTTATACACCTAGGATGCCCATCGGTCTTACACCTCCAACTCGGTGATGCCCATCGGGGACTTACACACCTAGGATGCCCATCGGGTCTTACACCTCCAACTCGGTGATGCCCATCGGGGACTTACACACCTAGGATGCCCATCGGGTCTTACACCTCCAACTCGGTGATGCCCATCGAGGACTTACACACCTAGGATGCCCATCGGGTCTTACACCTCCAACTCGGTGATGCCCATCGGGACTTACACACCTAGGATGCCCATCGGGGTCTTACACCTCCAACTCGGTGATGCCCATCGGGACTTACACACCTAGGATGCCCATCGGGTCTTACACCTCCAACTCGGTGATGCCCATCGGGGACTTACACACCTAGGATGCCCATCGGGGTCTTACACCTCCCACTCAGTGATGCCCATCGGGGACTTATACACCTAGGATGCCCATCGGGGTCTTACACCTCCAGATGTCCATCGGGGCCTTCCCCGAGCGGGACGCGCTAGCTACCTCTACAATCTCTTACACTATACATCATCCGCCAATTCCTAGCATGGCACTAACAGATAACAAGGTCACGGTTATGCGAGACAATTTAACTCCTAGCATGATAACCTAACAGATATATCGGGAATCTCAAGCACGTAATCACCTGGAACAAGAAAGAGCAAGCAACCTATCCACTAGAAATTCCATACAAACACAACACATGGCATGCTATCAAAGTATTCACGGGGTCCACACAACCCCTGTAAGAAATCCTTACCGAGTGAATAGATCCAACGATCAACGGATGACTCTCGAGCTTCTAAGCGAACCCGACAACCTAAGCAAGTAATAAAAATCAACCTAGTTAACCAACAAAGAAGAAAAAGACACAAAAGTCCAAAGGGTCACCTCGGAATTTACCAACCGAGAAGGCACCGTGCTCGGCAAGGCGGCGTGCGGGGCAAGGCGTCGCGAGTGGCGTGTCTGCTGCGCGGGCGATCGATCGGCCGAGGCTGCGCTTCTGCTGGGCTGGTGCGCAAGAGGGCGCTGGGCGCGGTGCGCTGGTGCAAGCGAGGCGCGGCGCGTGGCCCTCAGCGACGGTGATAAGCGGGGCGTCTTGGCGGGGCCGACGGTCGTCGCGCAGACGCGGTCGGCTGGCGTCTTTGGCGCGCGACGCAGCGCGGCTTGGAGTCGAAGCGGGCGCGTCGCGTCGGAATGAGAACCGGCGCGGCGAGCGGGCTCGGCCGGAGTAGGCGTCGCGGCGCGCCGAGGTATTTGACGGACGGACGGCACCACGGTGGGTGTCTTTGAGACCCGATCCTCGGGTGCGGTCGGTCGGTCGGGCGACAGCTGGGCGACGCGCGCGCGTCGAAGGCGGCGCACATGCGCCGGCGCGCGGCGCCGAAAGCAGCGGAGAGCGCCGCGGTGCGGCGTCGAGAGCTGGCTGAACGGTCGCGGCAGTGGCGGGCGCGCGCGACGGCGAGGGTGGGCGGCGGCGGGGTGTGGGGAGAGGGTTTTTGCGAGAGGAGTTTTCTTTTTTTTTAAATAAATAAGCTTGGAAATCCTAAATTCCCTTCCCTAGGCTTCCCTCCTTCAAACCCAAGTTGACTCATTTATTTTTCTTAATTAATTCCAAACTCCCATCTCTCTTTGAGGCCGAGGGTTCGAGTCCTCCAAAATCATCTTCTAATCCTTATTTTAATTTAACTAAAATCCGGGCTGTTACACGTACGTCCCTGCCGTGGATGCAAGGTACTTTATGCATCCTGGCTCGGATGATGCTACCTACCATATCTTAAACCTATAAACAGATATAGCAAACAATCCAATACGTGCTCAACAGATACAACGAAACTAGCATAATACTACGAAGCAAGAACAGATAACGAGCATGCCAGAACGGAACAACCTAGCATGTTCTAACATGAGAAACAACATAAGAAATCATGCAAGTCGGGAATTCAGAGCAGAGCACCTATCACTAAACATGCTGATAAACAAAAACAAGCATACAAACAACAATCACATAATATATCGCAGGGCCCACACAACTCCGGTAAGAAATCCTTACCTGGTCGGAAGGAAACTACACACAAGAATCCTAAGCTGCGATCGATCCCGAGCTACCTAATGAGAACCTACCAAGCACAATAATAATCACAATCTATAGGCCTAAATATAATAAAATAAACAGAGCTCGGCTCGGGAGCAACTCACCCGACGGCCGACGCATGGTGAGACAGACGGCGACGTACAACGATACTGGCTTCTTCTTTGGCTGATGGCATAAATGGGCGGCAGGAGCTGTGCGCTGGGCGCTGACGGGCGCAGATAGGTGGCAAGACTGCGCGCGCTGGGCGCAGGCGCACGGGCGCGGACAAGCAGACGCGATGGCTGGGCGCGGACTGGGCGCAGGGCCGGGCGCTCGGGCGCGTTTGGCGGGCTGCTTCTGCTTTCGGTTGGGCCGCTTCTCGGTAAAATTGCACAACACACCAAGGCTCACCTCTTCTTCTCCATACCAGCAAGAATACACCAAACAAAGAAGGAGAAGAGGAAGAGAACTCTTACCCGGGATGACACTCGATCAAAGGGCTGCTCGGGGAGAAGAAACTCGGCTTGAAGCTTGGAAGAGACATGCTTGGGCGGCCAAGGTGATTTGGAGAAGAAAACACAAAAACCCTATTATTTTAATCAAAAGCACCAAAACCCAAAGGACTCAAGGCTAACGAAGATATGCCGCGGAAAGAGTAACAAGAGCTCCCACTAGCTCAACTGGCAAGGACAAACATCTAACCTCCCAAACCACTTGGGTTCGAAACCCAACTGCTACAATCTAATTCTCAATTTTTCTTTTGCATCTCTCCATGCCCAAATACATCCACAAAGCATCAAAATCCTACTTAAGCCCACCCAATAATTTTAACAACTGAAAAAGAGATAAACGGCCCTGACGGCTTGACCAAATTAGCAAAATACCCCTAGGGCATACCTGGAAGTCCGGGATGAAAACCTGGGCCGTTACAATATTCCCTCCTTTTTATGACTTTCGTCCTCGAAAGTCCTTAAGACTGAAACAACTCAGGTGTAAGGACCCGACCCAAGAAGCGGTCTCTAACCTAAAGTCCTTACTTGTAACGACCCAGGTTTTTCTTTCCAGTCTTCCAGGTATGCCCTAGGGGTAATTTGGTAATTTGGTCGGGCCGTCAGGGTCGTTTGTGTCTTTTCCAGTTACTAAAATTATTGGATGGTTTTATGTAGGTTTTTGGAGGGGTTTGTGGTTTGGTTTGAGCAAGGTTTGATGCAAAAGTAAAAATAAAGGAATTTGTCTTTGCAGTGGGGTTTGAACCTGGTCTCTGGGAAGCTTGTAGAGATGTGTGCCAATTGAGCCATTAGGTGCTCTTGTTGTTCTTCTCGCATCACATCTTAGTTAACCTTGGATTTTGGAGTTTTGGTGCATTTGGTTAAATGAAATAGAATTAGGTTTATTCCATCTTCTTCTCCAAATCTCCTCTTGGCCGCACAAGCTCTCCCTCTCCATAGCCTTTGCCGATTCTTCTTTCCCTTGCATCTCCTTGGGTTCGATCATCATCATTCCGGGTAAGTCTTCATCCTCTTCATCTCCTCATTTGGTTTTGATGATGCTTGGCCAAGGTAAGATGTAGAGTGTTGTGTGTGTTTGTGTTGATTGCAGCCAGCCAAGAGAAGCGACCATCGTCGCCCCACGGTAGGCCAAATTCGCCCGATCTGTTGAAGCGGCCCCTGCACGCCGCGGGCGGACAGCGGCTTTCCGCGAGATCCACCGTCGCACCTCCCGCGACGCCATCGCTCACGGTCGCCCGGATCTGGCCAAAGCAACCCTCCCGCACGCCATCGCCGCGATCGTGCGGATCGCGCCAAAGAGCGCGACGCCAGACGCCAGCGCGCCGCGCCGCTTCGAAGCTGCTCGCCGCGCGCGCCAGCCCGCGTCCGCGTAGAGCTCGCCGCGCCAGCGCCAGCGCGCCTTCGCCCGAGAGGCTCGCCCGCACGCCCGAGCGCTTCCACGCGCGCGCGCGTCCGCTGCCGTCGCGTGCGCGCGCCAGCCACGCCATGCCGGTAGCGCGCTGCGCCCGCCTGCCTGCCGTGCTTGCTGCCAGCTCAAGCTCGTGTCGCCGTGCGCGCGTGAGTTCCCGAGCCGAGCTTGCTGTTCTTTTGTTGTTTAGACGTTGTAGATGCTTTGATTATTATTGGTTTGCTAGGTTCCCGCCGCTAGCTCGGGATTGTTCAAAGACTTTAGGATTTGTGTGTAGAAGCCTCCCGACCAAGGTAAGGATTTCTTACCGGAGTTGTGTGGGCCTGCGGTATATTTGTGATTGTTGTTTTGTATGCACGTATGATTATTAGCATGTTTAGCCCTAGGTGCTCTGCTCAATTCTGATCGCATGAACTCTTGTATCGTTTCTCATGTTAGCCCATGCTAGGTTGTTCCATTCTCGCATGTTCGATATCTCGTTCTTGCTTCGTAGTATCATGCTAGGTTCCTTGTATCTGTTGAGCACGTATTGGACCGCATTGATTGAATTGTTATTATTGCTATGGTTTAGAGTTCGTAGGTAGCATCATCCGGCGGATGCATAACGTAACTTGCATCCCCGAAAGGGACGTGAGAGATGGTACTCGTCCTCGGTCCCGTTAGGGTTTAGCTAACCCTAACGGCCGCCCCGCAATCTTGGGTGAGGGTGGCGGTCGTTAAATGCCCCAACGGTCGGGATGATGACTTGGCATTGCCTCGTCCCCGGCGATCGGCACGTCCTCGCCGTGTTCGGCCGTAGCCCTTGATTGCCACTGTTAGGCAAGGACCGCTTCTGGTGTAAGCCTACCACGACCGGTTCCTTAGCCTAAGGTGCGGTGGTACAGTGACATAGTTCACGTGTCCGTGTCTCACACCCTATGTCGCGATGACACGATCCGTAGATTTAGTTAGGCATGGTGATCGAACACGGCGGCTTGGCACTAGACCCGCACCCCGAGTTTGCGGTAGCATGCGGTGCGCGCTTACGCTCATTACAAAGCCGACCGAGAGCTCCTCGGGATCTTGAGCCGATTGCACCTTTCGTATCGACGAGATGACAGCCGAGGCCGGGACTTGTTCTGTATAGCGCGTTTAGTGTGTTGTGGTATTTCCTGACTAAGACCACGAGTTGGCATCCGAGGTCCAAGTGTGGACTTAGCTATGTGCTCCGCTCGTGTTTGTACTCATAGCTTGCATACATTCTTCTAGATGGTCATGTATATCGTATTGTACCCCTGCTGTTGGGGATTCTTCTTGGGTAATTCGTTACTCACCCTTATTCTCGTGGTTTTCCACGGTAATCAAGGCGGGAGACAGGATGGTCGATGGGGAAGTCGTGATCATGGAATCCTGCTTGTCATCTCTCGACTATTTTATTTTATCACGACTCTTGACTTTTGTTATTTCCCTGAATGCATGTAGACGGGCACAGAGCCCGAGGATGTTTTCTTACGTTTTATGGATTCCAAAGATATTTGCACTTGTGGATTGTTATAATGGTTTAAATAAATCTCGATCGTGAGTATGCTTTTAGAAATGTATGTTTTGGTTGTTGAATGTTTCTGTTTTTACTTGGAATCCGAAATGTGTTTTTCATAATGTCTTCTATTTTCAATACATGCATTGGGGTAAAGGCCATTTAGAGCCCCTTTTGGGTCGGGTCTTTACTGATTGGTATCGAGCTCGAGTCATAGATTCTCAGAGGACCGACCTTTGTTGTAGGTCATCCTTCCATGATCACGACTCGGCGGTCATCAGTGCGCGCTAGATTTATTGTTTTAGAAAGGAAAAGGGTTAAGAATTTACAATACCTATCATCTAGTGTATGCCTTGTTTGGTGTTGTGGAATGGTGACAGCGAGTTTTGATTCGTTGTTGGTTTGGATTTTGATCGCCAAAGATGCTACCACCCGCATGCATCGGAGAGGAGGTTCGAGAGCGGTCGAGGTATCGAGGATCGGATCGATCTCGCAGAGGACATCGTCCCAAGCCGAGGCGATGGCATTCCACCAAAGAGCCTCCTCTGTTACGCCTAGAGCGGGCGTTGAGGCGATCGAGCGCCGTGAGATCGCTCCCGGAGCGAGTTTGCTTTGAGTCTATGAGGGCTTTTATGGTCAGCATGTTGAGTGACCGAGGGCGAGACCCGTGCCTTGTTGGCGCTATGCGGCGGAAGAGTCCCGAGCCCGATCGAGCGGTGACTCGATTGGTTCAAAGAGAGCTCGGTGAGCACCTCCAGCTCCTCGGAGCAAGTAGCCCCAGAGGCGGATATGGCGAGGTGCCGAGGAATTGGGTAGGTGGTGAAGGATTTTGTGAAGTGGAAGCCCGAGAAGTTTGATGCCACCGGTGATGCGTTAGCGGCGGCCAGTGGATTGCCCATTTGGAGTACACCTTCCCGATCATGGTGTGCCCCGATATTCGAGGCCGAGGTGTGCGGCTCATGTGCTAGGAGGCACAAATGAGATGGTGGTGGGAGTCCACCTTGAGCAAGAGACCACCTGGGTCTCCACCCGCTACTTGGGAGTTCTTCAAGTGAGTTCAAGGTAAAGTTCATCGTTGTTGAGGCTCAAGAGAAGATGGTGGAGCTCTTCCAGAACTGAAGCGTGGTTCTGATTCCATTGAGGAATATGAGCGCAAGTTCTTAGAGTATGGATATTTTGCTCCTCGGTTGATTGCCACCCCGAGTGAAGATTCGGAAGTTCATATCTGGATTGAGGCGGTGTTTCCCGGGATGTCGTGGCTCGTGCCCACGACACTTATGCTAGGGTCATGTCGATTAGCCACGATCTATAATGGGAAGTATCCTGCTGAGCGGGTTGTTGCCGCTCCTGTTCAGCCCCTGTCCCAGCAGTGTGGGGCGAAGAGGAAGTTTGATTTTCGGGGCGGCGGCCAGCCGCGCCAAGGGCGATTCAGAAGCAGAGATCTGCGGAGAGCTCCATCCGTTTCACCCGACGGCGGGAGGACCCAGTGCGAGTTCCCGCTTGTGCTACTTGTGGGAAAGTCCACGCGGAGCTTGTCGGCTGACCTAGATTGTGCTTCCGTTGTGGTAGAGAGGGGCACATGGCCCGTTTTTGTGATCACCCGGCTATGGCGGCTCGGCCAGCAGCAGCGCGAGGATCGAGTGTTTGCTACTACCCGTCAGAGGCCGAGCGTCTGGATGCCGCCGTGGTAGGTACGCTTCTTGTTTTAGATCACTGCGCATTTGCCTTGTTTGATCTCTGGTTCTACGCATTCATTTGTATCTGTGTTGTTTCTTGAGCATGCTAAGTTAAGACTAGAGCCTCTAGGTTTCGAGTTATCTATTGCAACTCCTTCGGGAGTTGATATGTTAACTAGAGATAAGATTAGGGATGGCCGGATCGAGATATCCGGAGAGTTGCTAGTGGCTACGCTCATAGTTCCGCCTATGAGCGGTTTTGATGTGATTCTTGGTATGGAGTGGTTAGTCGCTAACCACGCGTTGATTGACCGCCACCGGAAGAAGTAGTGTTCAGGCCGCCAGTCGGCCAGCTTTAAGTTTCGTGGAGTCCAGGGTGGAGTTTGCCCGCCGATGGTGTCACCGTGAAAGCTCGTCGGTTGCTAGCTCATGGAGCTTGGGGCTATCTAGCCAAGTTGTGCGGGAAGAGCCGCCCCTCGTTGTCTGCTGATCGTGTGCAGGTCGTGCGGGAGTTTGCGGACGTGTTTCTGAGGAGTTACGGGTTGCCCCGAAGAGAGGGTTGACTTCACAATTGAGCTCGAGCCGGGGACCCTCCCTATCTCGAAGGCTCCGTGTCGTATGGCGCCAGTGAGTTAAAGGAATCGAAGATTCGATTGCAGGAGATGTTAGATCGAGGGTTCATCCGTCCGAGTGTGTCCCCGTGGGGAGCACCGATTTTGTTTGTGAAAAGAAGGATGGTTCTATGCGCTTATGTATTGATTATCGCGAGCTTAATAAGGTGACGATGAAGAATAAGTATCCGCTTGCCCCGTATCGATGATTTGTTCGATCGGCTTCAGGAGCTTCGTGTTCTCCAAGATAGATCTCGAGATCCGGTTACCATCGATTGCGGATCGGGGATGCCGACATTCCTAAGACGACTTTCAGTCTAGATATGGTCACTATGAGTTTGTGGTCATGTCGTTTGGATTGACCAATGCCCCACCAAGCGTTCATGGACATGATGGATAGGGTGTTCAAATCATTTTTGGGCGGCCGTCATCGTGTTCATTGACGATATTCGATTTATTCGAGGTCTAAAGAAGACCATGCAGAGCATTTGAGGCGAGTATTGGCGGCTTTGAGGAAAACCGCTTTTATGCGAAGTTTTCCAAATGTGACTTTTGTTGGAGCGGTGGCCTTCCTAGGCCACGTGGTTTCGAGAGATGGTATAGCCGTGGACCCCGCGAAGATTGAGGCCGTGAGTTCATGGGCCAAGCCGACTTCGATTGCCGAGATTCGCGACTTTCTCGGGTTTGGCGAGTTACTACCGTCGGTTCGTCAAGGACTTTTCTGCTTTAGCCTCGCCCCTCACTCGTCCCGGCGAGGAAGGGTGTCGAGTTTGTTTGGGACAAGCAGGTGTGATGAGAGTTTTGCCGTGCTCAAGCGCAGCTTTGACTTCAAGATGTTGGCGATCCGGAGGGGACAGTGGTTTCGTGGTCTACAGTGATGCTTCCAAGTTTGGATTAGGTTGTGTGTTGATGCAAAGACGGGAAGGTCATTGCCTATGCTTCCCGTCACCATTTGAAGCCGTATGAGCGAACTACCCGACTCATGATATGGAGTTAGCGGCGAGTGGTGTTTGCAATCAAGATTTGGAGGCATTACCCGTATGGTGAGCGGATTCGAGATGTTTACCGATCACCGTGAGCCTCAAGTATCTGTTTACTCGAAAGGAGTTGAATATGAGGCAGAGGAGATGGTTAGAGTTGGTAAAGGATTATGATCATGCGAGATTTTGTACCATCCGGTAAAGCCAATGTAGTGGCCGATGCTTTGAGTAGAAAGACGTCGCACTCTGCGGCGTTGTTGAGTTCCCAGCCAGTTTGCGGAGAGAGTTCGAGCGGGCCGAGGTTGCGATGTTGTTGGGTGAGGTTACCGCCAGGGTAGCTCATTGATCGCTCATTGTGCGTCGATTAGGCGGCAGATTATAGACACCCGTTGGGTGACCCCGCACTTAAGAGATTGGTTGACAGAGTTAGTCTTGACGGTGACTTTGACTTTGTGTATTCACCGCATGGTGGGTTGACTTATAGGTGAGGCCGGTTGTGTGTTCCGAACATTGCGGGTTTGCGAGCGAGTTGCTCTCTGAGGCCCACAGCCTTCTTTTGCTTGGCACCCTGGGGTACCAAGATGTATCGAGACCTTAAGCACCTTCCGGTGGATGGGAATGAAGAGAGATGTGGCAGAGTTTGTCGATCGGTGTCTCACTTGTCGCCAAGTGAAGGCACCTGACAGAGGCCACTGTTTGTTCCAAATGCACGAGTGTGCCCGATGGAAATGGGAAGAGATCTCCATGGACTTTATCTCTGGTTTGCCAAGGACTCAGAGGAAGTTCTCTCGCATTTGGGTGATAGTCGACCGTTTGACCAAGAGCGCACACTTCATTCCGGAAGAGACACTTATACCGTGGGAACAAAGGGCGCGATTGTTTTGGAGCGAGATCATCCGTTATCATGGTGTGCCGGTGAGGATTGTGTCCGATCGTGACTCGCGGTTCACTTCTCGTTTCGAGAGCGCTCGAAGGGTTTGGGCAGAGTGCGCCAAAGATGTGACTTTTCACCCTCGACGGATGGTCGACCGAGAGAGTGAATCGATTCTCGAGGATATGTTGAGGGCTTGTGTGTTGGATTTCCCGAGCGCTTGGGACCAGATGCTCATTTCTTGATGGAGTTTGCCTATAACAACGATTACGATCGGCGATTCGGATGGCTTCATTCGAGGCATTGTATGGTAAGCGTTATCGGTCCCCGTGTTCGGGAAGAGGTTGGTGATAGACGAGTTTTGGGTCCCGAGTTATCTGCGATTGACCAATGGTGCGGTCACGAAAGATTAGAGCTCGTATGTTGACAAATCGGCTCGAGCAGAGCAGAAGAGTTACGCCGATGTTCGGCGTCGAGATTTGGAGTTTGAGGTTGGTCAAGCATGTGTTCCTTAAGGTTGCTCCGATGCGAGGTGTTCTGAGGTTTGGTAAGCGTGGGAAGTTGAGTCCCCGTTTTGTTGGTCCATTTGAGATCCTAGAGAGGATTGGCGAGTTGCTTACCTGTTAGCCCTTCCTCCGTCACTATCGGTGCATAGTGTTTTTCATGTATCGATGTTGAGGCAAGATGTGCCGGACCCGTCGCACATTGTGGACTTTGAGCCTTTGCGGTGAATGAGGATTTGAACTTCGAGGAGAAGCCGTGAGGATCCTTGCCTTTGAGACCAAGACGTTGCGTGTCGCGAGATTCGTTTGGTAAAGGTTCGATGGAAGAGTCGGGGTTACGAGGAAGCCACTTGGGAGCGGGAAGGCGAGATGAGGTTGCATTACCCTGAGTAAGCTGTCTTAAGGACTTTCGAGGACGAAAGTCATAAAAAGGAGGGAATATTGTAACGACCAGTGTTTTTCTTTCCGGTCTTCCGTATGCCCTAGGGGTAATTTGGTAATTTGGTCGGGCCGTCGTGGTCGCTTTGTGTCTTTTCCATTACTAAAATTATTGGATGGTTTTATGTAGGTTTTTGGAGGGGTTTGTGGTTTGGTTTGAGCAAGGTTTGATGCAAAAGTAAAAATAAAGGAATTTGTGTCACAGACTGGGTTTGAACCCGGTCTCCCGGGAAGCTTGTAGAGATGTGTGCCCATTGAGCCATTAGGTGCTCTTGTTGTTCTTCTGCATCACATCTTAGTTAACCTTGGATTTTGGAGTTTTGGTGCATTTGGTTAAATGAAATAGAATTAGGTTTATTCCATCTTCTTCTCCAAATCTCCTCTTGGCCGCACAAGCTCTCCCTCTCCATAGCCTTTGCCGATTCTTCTTTCCCTTGCATCTCCTTGGGTTCGATCATCATCATTCCGGGTAAGTCTTCATCCTCTTCATCTCCTCATTTGGTTTTTGATGCTGGCCGAAGGTAAGATGTAGAGTGTTGTGTGTGTTTGTGTTGATTGCGGCCCGATCGAGAGAAGCGACCATCGTCGCCGTCCGGCCCACCACCGGCCTCGCCCGAATCTGTTGAAGCGGCCCTGCGCACGCCAAAGCGGGCGGCGGCGCCGCTTTCGCCAGATCCACCGTCGCGAACCTCCCGCCACGCCATCGCTCACGGATCGCCCGGATCTCTGAAGCGCCCTCCCGCGCGCCATCGCTCGCCGGATCGCGTGCGGTCGCGCCAAAGAATGACGCGCGAGCGCCGCCGCGCCGCGTGCCGCCGCCGCTTGCTGCGCCCGCGCGCCAGCCAGCGTCCGCGTCGCTGTCGCATGCAGCGCCGCCGCGCGCTTCGCCCGAAAGCGGCTCGCCCGCACGACGCTCAGACGCTTGCGCGCGCGCGCCCTCCTGCCGTCTTTGTGCGCCAAGCGGCCAGCGCCAGCCACCGCCGTGCCGTGCCAGCGCGGCGCCTGCGCCCAGCCTGCCGTGCCAACTTGCCGCGCTCAAGCTCGTGTCGCCGCGCCGCGCGCGTGAGTTCCGAGCCGAGCTTGCTCGTTCTTTTGTTGTTTAGACGTTGTAGATGCTTGATTATTATTGGTTTCCTAGGTTCCCGCCGCTAGCTCGGGATTGTTCCGCACCTTAGGATTTGTGTGTAGAAGCCTCCCGACCAAGGTAAGGATTTCTTCCGGAGTTGTGTGGGCCTGCGGTATATTTGTGATTGTTGTTTTGTATGCTGTGTATGATTATTAGCATGTTTAGCCCTAGGTGCTCTGTTCAATTCTGGATCGGCATGAACTCTTGTATCGTTTCTCATGTTAGCCCATGCTAGGTTGTTCCATTCGGCATGTTCGATATCTGTTCTTGCTTCGTAGTATCATGCTAGGTTCCTTGTATCTGCTGGAGCACGTATTGGGTGCATTGATTGAATTGTTATTATTGCTATGGTTTAGAGTTCGGTAGGTAGCATCATCCGGCCGGATGCATAACGTAACTTGCATCCCCGATGCGGGGCGTCATGAGATGGTACTCGTCCTGATCCCGTTAGGGTTTAGCTAACCCTAACGGTGGCCCCGCAATCTTGGGTGAGGGTGGCGGTCGTTAAATGCCCCAACGGTCGGGATGATGACTTGGCATTGCCTCGTCCCGGCGATCGGCACGTCCTCGGCGTGTTCGGCCGTAGCCCTTGATTGCCACTGTTAGGCAAGGACCGCTTCTGGTGTAAGCCTACCACGACCGGTTCCTTAGCCTCAGTGCGGTGGTGCAGTGACATAGTTCACGTGTCCGAGTCTCACACCCCTATGTCGGTGACACCGATCCGGAGAGATTTAGTTAGGCATGGTGGCCGAACTCGGGCGGCTTGCCACTAGACCCGGCTCCCCGAGTTTGCGGTAGCATGCGGTGCGCGCTTACGCTCATTACAGTAACCGATCGAGAGCTCCTCGGGATCTTGAGCGATGCACCTTTCGTGACGACGATGATGCGGAGGCCGGGACTTGTTCCCGTATAAGCGCGTTTAGTGTGTTGTGGTATTTCCGGACTAAGACCACGAGTTGGCATCCGAGGTCCAAGTGTGGACTTAGCTATGTGCTCCGCTCTGTGTTTGTACTCATAGCTTGCATACATTCTTCTAGATGGTCATGTATATCGTATTGTACCCCGGTTGGGGATTCTTCTTGGGTAATTCGTTACTCACCCTTATTCTGTGGTTTTCCACGAGTAATCAAGGCGGGAGACAGGATGGTGAAGGGAAGCCGTGATCATGGAATCCTGCTTTGTCATCTCTCGACTATTTTATTTTATCATGACTCTTGACTTTTGTTATTTCCCTGAATACATGTAGACGGGCACAGAGCCCCGTGGATGTTTTCTTACGTTTTATGGATTCCAGCATATTTGCACTTGTGGATTGTTTTAATGGTTTAAATAAATCTCGATCGTGAGTATGCTTTTAGAAATGTATGTTTTGGTTGTTGAATGTTTCTGCTTTTACTTGGAATCCGAAATGTGTTTTTCATAATGTCTTCTATTTTCAATACATGCATTGGGGTAAAGGCCATTTAGAGCCCCTTTTGGGTCTGGTCTTTACAGCTTGGTATCGAGCTCGAGTCATAGATTCTCAGAGACCGACCTTTGTTGTAGAGGTCATCCTTCCATGATCACCAAAGACTCAAGCCATCATCAGTGCGCCTAGATTTATTGTTTTAGAAAGGAAAAGGGTTAAGAATTTACAATACCTATCATCTAGTGTATGCCTTGTTTGGTGTTGTGGAATGGTGACAGCGTGTTTTGATTCGTTGTTGGTTTGGATGTAGATCGCCAAAGATGCTATCCACCCGCATCGGAGAGGAGGTTCGAGAGCGGTCGAGGTATCGGGATCGGATCGAGCATCGCAGGACATCGTCCCAAGCCGAGATCGATGGCATTCCACCAGCAGCCTCCTCCTGTTACGCCTAGAGCGGGCGTTGAGGCGATCGAGCGCCGTGAGAGGCGCTCCCCGGAGCGAGTTTGCCGAGTCTATGAGGGCTTTTATGGTCAGCATGTTGAGTGACCAGAGGGCGAGAGACCAGTGCCTTGTTGGCGCCGCAGCGGGAAGAGTCCCGAGCCCAGATCGAGCGGTGACTCGATTGGTTCAAAGTGAGGCTCAGTAGCACCTCCAGCTCCTCAAGAGCAAGTAGCCCCAGAGGCGAGATATGGCGAGGGTGCCGAGGGAATTGGGTAGGTGGTGAAGGATTTTGTGAAGTGGAAGCTTTGAGAAGTTTGATGCCACCGGTGATGCGTTAGCGGCGGCCAGTGGATTGCCCATTTGGAGTACACCTTCCCGATCATGGTGTGCCCCGATATTGAGAGGCCGAGGTGTGCGGCTCATGTGCTAGGAGGCACAATGAGATGGTGGTGGGAGTCCACCTTGAGCGAGAGACCACTGGGTCTCCACCCGCTACTTGGGAGTTCTTCAAGGTGAGTTCAAGGTAAAGTTCATCGGTGTTGAGGCTCAAGAGAAGATGGTGGAGCTCTTCCGAACCTCAAGCGAGGTTACGATTCCATTGAGGAATATGAGCGCAAGTTCTCGGAGTATGGATATTTTGCTCCTCGATTGATTGCCACCCCGGAGCCAAGATTCGGAAGTTCATATCCGGATTGAGGCGGGTGTTTCCCGAGATGTCGTGGCTCGTGCCCCCGACACTTATGCTAGGGTATCCCGATTAGCCACGATCTATAATGGGAAGTATCCTGCTGAGCGGGTTGTTGCCGCTCTGTTCGGGCCGTCTGTCCCAGCAGTACTGGGGGCGAAGAGGAAGTTTGATTTTCGGGGAGGCGGCGGCGCCGCCAAGGGCGCTTCGAAGCAGAGATCTGCGGAGAGCTCCATCCGTTTCCGCCCAGCGGCGGGGAGGACCCGGTAGGTTCCCGCTTGTGCTACTTGTGGGAAAGTCCACGCCGGAGCTTGTCACCTGGACCTAGATTGTGCTTCCGTTGTGGTAGAGAGGGCACATGGCCCGTTTTTGTGATCGGCCGGCTATGGCGGCTCGGCCAAGCCAGGCGGTCAGTGTTTGCTACTACCCGTCGGGAGGCCGAGCGTCACGGATGCGCATGGTGGTAGGTACGCTTCTTGTAACGACCAGTTTTTCATCCCGGCCTTCCGGTATGCCCTAGGGGTATTTTAGTAATTTGGTCGGGCCACGGGGCCGCTTATGTCTTTTTCGATTTGCTAAAATTATTGGATGGATTTATGTAAGTTTTTAGGCTTTGTGGATGTGTTTGGGCATGGGGAGATGCAAAAGGAAAATGTTGTGTTTAAAGTGTGTTTGGTGGGTTTCAACCCGAGGGTGCCGAGAAGTCGTGGGTGGTGTGGCCAGTTGAGCTATTGAGAGCTCTTGTTGCTCCTTCCGGTCATTTTATGGTTAGCCTTGGGTTTTGGAGTTTTGTTGTATTTGGTTAAAAGAGAAAGGAAGCTAGGTTTGCATTTCTTCTCAACACCTCTCTTTGCCGCACAAGCGCCCCACACAAGATCCGCCCGGCACCAAGAGATCCACCGTCGCCCAACCGGCGAAGCGGCACGCCCATCCGCACGAACGGCTGTCGCGCCACCTTTGCCGCCGCAGACGCCGACGACCAGCCCAGCCGCACGATCCGGCCGAGATCGCCAGATCGCTTATCGCCGCGCCGGTCGCGGCCAGGGAAGCCACGCCCGAAACGCGTCGGTCGGCCACTCGCCGCTGCCGCACACCAAAGAGCCGCCGAGATCCGTCCATCGCACGCCCGAATCTCGTGAGCGCCATCGCACCGATCGAGCGCGCGCAGAGATCGCCGTGTCCGCTTGCCGAATCGCTGCGCCGTACCGCGCCAGCGTCTGCGTCGCGCCGCGCTCGCGCGCCGCCAGCGCGCTTGCCGCGAGCGTTCGCCGCGCGCGCGTCCTCCTGCCTGCTGCTCCGCCGTGTCGCAACGCGCCGCCGGCGCCGCGCAGCGCCGCTTCGCCAGACGCTGCGCGCGCGCGCAGCGTCCCGCTGCCCGTCTGCGTGCGGCACAGCGCGGCCGCTAGCGCGTCTGCTGCCGTGCCCGGCTCGCCGGCGACCCCAAGCTCGTGTCGTCGCGCCGCGTGAGTTCCCGAGCCGAGCTTGCTGTTCTATTGTTGTTTAGATATTTTAGATGCTTGATTATTGTTGGTTTGCTAGGTTCCCGCTCGCTAGCTCGGGATTGTTCCATGCAGCCTAGGATTTGTGTGTAGAAGTCTTCCACCAAGGTAAGGATTTCTTACCGGGGTTGTGTGGACCTGCGGTATATTTGTGATTGTTGTTTTGTATGCCTGTGTATGATTATTAGCATGTTTAGCCCTAGGTGCTCTGTTACAATTTCTGATGGCATGAACTCTTGTATTGTTTCTCATGTTAGCCCATGCTAGGTTGTTCTATTCTAGCATGTTCGATACTGTTCTTGCTTCGTAGTATCATGCTAGGTCCCTTGTATCTGTTGAGCACGTATTGGACTGCATTGATTGAATCGTTATTATTGTTAAGGTTTAGAATTCAGGTAGATAGCCTCATCCGGGCCCGATGCATAAAGTATCTTGCATCTATGGCAAGGGCGTTCGAGACAGTTCTCCGTCCTTGGACCCCGTGAGGGATTAGCTATCCCAACCGGTAGGCCCCTGCAATCTTGGGTGAGGGTGGTAGTCTAAGCGATGCCCCAACGGTCGGGATGATGACTTGGCAATGCCTAGTCCGGCAGCCGCGACGTCCTCGGCGTGTTCGGCGGTAGCCCTGATTGCCACTGTTAAGGTAAGGGCGGCTTCGGTGTAAGCCTACCATGACCCGTTCCTTAGCCTCAAAGTGCGGTGGTACAGTGACATAGTTCACGTGTCCGTGTCTCACACCCCTATGTCGGTGACACCGATCCGGAGATTTAGTTAGGCGTGGTATCCGGATATGGGCGACTTGCCACTAGACCCGGCACCCCATAGTCTGTAGAAGCACGCGGGTGCATTCTTACGCTCATTCTGGCGCCCGGCCCGAGAGCTCCTCGGGATCTTGAGCTAGTGCACCTTTCGTGTCGGCGATGGCGGTGAGGCCGGGACTTGTTCCGTGATTGCGCGCGTTTAGTGTGTTGTGGTAGTTCCGGACTAAGACCACGAGTTGGCATCCGAGGTCCAAGTGTGGACTTAAGCTATGTGCTCTATTACGTGTTTATACTCATAGCTTGCATACAATCTCCTAGATGATCATGTATATCGTATTGTACCCGGTTGGGGATTCTTCTTGAGTAATTCGTTACTCACCCTTATTCTGTGGTTTTCCACGGGTAACCAAGCGCGCGAGACAGGGATGGTGAAGGAGGAGGCTGTGATCATGGAATCCTGCTTTGTCATCTCTCGATTATTTTATTTTATCATGACTCTTGACTTTTGTTATTTCCCTGAATGCATGTAGACGGACACAGAGCCCGATGTTTTCTTACGTTTTATGGATTCCAGCATATTTGTACTTGTGGATTGTTTTAATGGTTTAAATAAATCTCTGATCGAGTATATGCTTTTAGAAATGTATGTTTTGGTTGTTGAATGTTTCTGCTTTTACTTGGGATCCAAATGTATTTTTCATAATGTCTTTTATTTTCACTACATGCATTGGGGTAAAGGCCCATTTAGAGCCCCTTTTGGGTGGGTCTTTCTGATTGGTATCGAGCTCGAGTCATAGATTCGTAGAACCGACCTTTGTTGTAGGTCATCCTTCCATGATCACCAAAGCTCAGAGCGGTCATCAGTGCGCCTAGGTTTATTGTTTTAGAAAGGAAAAAGGGTTAAGAATTTACAATACACTGTCATCTTGTGTATGCCTTGTGTAGTGTTGTGGAGCGAGACGAGCGAGTTCGACTCGTTGTTGGTTTGGGCTTAGTGAGCCATCATGCCAACTTTCGCATGAGATGCGGCGATTTGTTTAGCGACTTGTTGAGGTATCGGATAGATTCGGATGCCCCGGGACATCGTTCGAGAGGGAGGCGAGCTTAGACTCCGTTGGCCATTTGTGGCCCGATTCTTTCGCTTTTCCCTAATGAGAGGTGGTGGTGCTTCGTGCGGTCGCCAATATGTTGATCGCACCCGCAGGAGCGGGCGCTTGGCATGTCCGACCGAGGAGTTGGACCGATCGTGTTGATGTTGAGGCCGCGCCCGGGGTTGTTAGGCCCGCATGCCGATTTATCCCGGCGATTGAGTTGCCTAGAGGAGGGGTAGAGGCTAGCGGCGCCTCGAGTGAGACTCCTTGAGCGAGTGTGCTCCAAACCATGAGAGATTTGATGGCGAGTCTTTAGCTATCGAGAGCGGAGACCAAAGCGCGATTTGTAGTGCGTAGTGAGGAGTCCCGAGCACAGATAGCCCAATTGACAGAGTTTGTTTCATTTTTCCCAGTAGCTCTTGTAGCCGGAGGTTCCCGGAGAGCATGATCAAGCAGAGTTTATTCAGATGAGTTTGTTGGCGTTGATGGAGACGCCCGGGTTGGCAAATGGATGCCTGTAGAGCTCGATGTTTTAGTAAGTCCTCACGCTAGTAGTAAAGTAGTTGGCCAGTTTGAGTTTAGCATCCGTGTGTGGGATGCCTCGCCATCCCAGGCCGAGGTGTGCCGTTCTGTCTTTGTTTGGTTCATCGGATGGTGGTGGAAGTCCCTTGTGAGAGGTGGACTAGCGAGTCTCCACTAGTCGCCCGATTGTTTGGCAAGTTGCCGTGTTAGTGGCTTGAGGCGGATGAAGGGTCATCTTTGCCCCCTTGCGAGCCTCTTTGTTGTTTAATGACCCACTTCCTCGAGATGTGGATTTGGTAGTAGTAGCACTTGAGGTGCATTGGTTGGTGTGCCACTTTGGCACTAAGTCTGGTTCGAGCTTGAGTTTGGCTTGGGCATAGCGAGATGGTTCTATGCCGTTCGGAGTTCAGCGTACTCCTTTAGCCTTGGATCTGTTTATGGCGCTTGCACCCGTTTAGGTCGTGCCTGGAGGGCTAGTTCGGTGGTAGTCGATGGACTACAAGCGAAAAGGATGCTCGAGAGGAGCCGAGCCTCTTCCCAAAGATGTTTACGGAGGTTGAGTAAGTCGCAGAGTTGCCGGTTGGTAAATGTTGGTGCGCGTGAGTCTCGCGCTAGTGTTAAGGCCAAGAGATTTTCTTTGTGGTTGGTAGTGCGGTCAACTACCTTCGAGGGCCTAATCTGAGGAGAGTTGAGCATCGTATATGCGAGTTTGGTCCAGCCAGAGGGATCTGAGTTGGATGCTCATGAGATGAGCTGGATGCCTATGAGGCGAGATGAGTGATGCCTTGCGAGAGGTTTTGGATGCCTTAGGGGTAAGCACCCTTGGTTGAGGCTTGGTACAAAGTAAGTTTGGTTTGGCATGATTATGCTTTGGTAGAGCAAGGTTGCCTCGGCTTTCGAGTATCGTGTGGAGATGGAACTTTTGGTGTTCCTTGGAGTGTTTGTATCATTTGCCGGAAGTTATCGTTGCTTTGTGGAAAAGCGCTTGTTAGTCTTGGATCTCTAAAGGAAGGTTGGGAGTTGTGCACACAAGTGTGTTTTGTGTGGTTCGTTCCGTGGCGAGAGTTTCGAGATCCATGTAGGGTTTGCTTTGGAGATCTCGTGCTCGGTTCCTTGAGAAGTTGGACTCGGTGGTTGTTGTAAGGCTTTGGTTGAGGTGGTAAGGATACCGTGCTCGTGGTATCAAGTTGTTGCTTAGGCAAGATTTGTTAAGTTGGGCCTAAGCTTGGTTGGCGGATCTTCTTGTTGATCGTTGGTTGGGGTTCGGTTGAAACCCGAACAAGAGCGATGGTAGCTAAGCCGCGTGGTTTCTGATCGTCATGGCTAAGAGAGTTGTTCGGATCCTTCCTTGGGTAGAAGTTATGTTGTGGCCGATGCTTTGAGTAGGAGGATGACGCATTCTGTAGCGTTTCGGGTCCTCTAGGTTCCCAAGGAGTTGGAGTTGGCCAGCATGGTTGGGATCTTGGAAATTGGAGTTGTTGTTCGAGCAATTATCCATTAGATCGTATGCCTTGCGGTGTGTGTGTCGAGGGTTGCCGAAGAACCCTAGGTTGTGGAGAGCCTCTCCGTAGCTCGGTCGAGCCCAGCTAGTGAGTTTGATTGGCTAGCTGGAGGCGTGTAGTTTGTAGCCTCGGTGGAGTTGCTAGCAGTCTTGGTAGACTAGCAAGCTAGTGTTTATTTGGAGTAAAGTCCGGAGTGGTTTCGGTGTGGTGGCAAGTTGATGCTTGGTGTTGACCGAGGTGTGGATTGGTGTTGTTAGAGTTTAGTTTTGCTCGTGGGGGCGAGTGGTTTGTACCATGTTGGTTGTTTTTCCCGCTCGGGATGTTGAGTTGCCCGTTTGGCATTTGGAGGTTCATCGAGATGGACCCTTGTTGTGCCCCGTGAGACTAGATGTTGTTGCTCTGGTGGAGCAAGGCGGTGGCGCGTATGTGAGTTCTCTGTCCGTTGGTTGTCCGCTTGTAAGAGCCGTTTCCTTCGGGGAGTTGTCGAGTTACTCCCTTGGTCTTGGAGTTAATGGTGGAAGCGCTAGCTTGAAGGAAAAGTTTGTTGGGTTTTGCTTGGAAGTAGTCGTTGTCCAGATTAAGCGGATTCTTGGATGGTGTTCTAGAGGTCTGCAGTAAAGGTTGTTCTGCCTCTTGTGAGTGTTTGGCCAAGATTTGGTTCGTTTGTTGTTTGAGAGCTAGTTCGGTTCTAGGCAAGAAGGGCGTTGCCACGAGGTCTTGTTCCTAGTCGATAAGTTTTGGGAGTTGACCCCTCCTCGTGATTGAGCAAGTCTTTGTTTGTTTCGGTTTGGTGGTCCGATTGGTTGAGTTTTCTCTTGGGTGTTGCTTCCAAGAGAGTTGGTTCTTGTTGCCTTGGGTTTGAGCAAGTCGGCGAGCGTGTGTGGAGTTCGCGCTTGCCCATACGGAGTTTGCTTCTTTGGGAAGTCGTTTCCCGTTTGGCGGAGTCGACAGCTCTGAGTTGTGTAGTCGATCGAGTAGCGCAAATGATCACCCAATGAGAGGTTCTGCTTTGTGTTGTTAGCAAGCAAGAGTTGTTTGTTCCCCGCAAGGGCGGAGGCCAGCCAGTAAGAGTTGAGTTGTTACGGCAAGTTGTTGGTTCTTTGGGGATTGAAGATTTCCTTTCCCTCTAGCCTCTGTGGTGGTTGAGTTGCTCCTTGGATGCCACCTGAGAGTGAAAGCTTGCGAGGTAGTCTTGCGGATTCGTGTGGCCCGGGATCCGTAAGCTTTGAGGTTTGTCGTTATCCGTTTTCCTTGTGAGGTTTTGGGAGTGGAGCTTACGGTTGGAAGATGAGTTAGGCTTAGGCTTAGAGGGGAAGTCCTTGGAGTAGCCAGTTGGATTTTAAGAGTTGAGTAGTAGCTTGGAGCGGCGTTGCTCGTTATAAGTTTGGGTTGAGTTCACGAGCAAGCCCTTCTCGGGCTTTGTTCCTAGTTGTTGTGAGTTCCCCATGGCGTTAGTAGAGCCGCGTTTGAGTGAGTTGGCACAGAGGTTCCGTGGCATTGGTTGGTAAGTCGTTGAGTGTTTTTTTCCTCAAGGTGTTGTGTCGCAGATAGGCTGCGTGATGGTTTAGTCCTTGCTTCCCGAGTTTTCCTTGAGAGGAATGTTGGATGTTCCTTGCACAGCGATTGTCTCCTTAAGATGGTTGCTTAAGTGTTGTGGTCGTGTTCTAGTTGGAGAAGTTTGTCTTTTTGGATCGATCGCTTGATTGGTGGTTCGTTTGTATCTCGTTAAAGGTGTAGTCAAGGTTTGAGGTTTGTTGGTCTTTTGTGAAGTAAGAGTAGGCCGTTTAGTTTTGGAATCTGGAAGGTTCGGTTGTTTGGCCGATTTGTTGTAGGGTTGAGTTTGTTTGTTGACAAGCGTGTGCCGCAGTGTTTTTATGTATCGATGTTGGGGCGGCATGTGCCGGACCCATTGTTCATTGTGGACTTTGAGCCCTTGCGGTGAGTGAGGTTTGGGCTTCGAGGAGAAGCCTATGAGTATTCTGGTCTTGAGTCGAAGACGTTGCGTAGAAGTGAGATCCGTTGGTAAAAGTTTAGTGAAGGAGTCTGAGTTCGGAGGAGGCCGCTCGTGAGCGGGAAGGACGGGATGAGAATGCAGTATCCTGTGTTGTTTCAGTCTTAAGGACTTTCGAGGACGAAAGTCATAAAAAGGAGGGAATATTGTAACGACCCAGGTTTTCATCCCGGCCTTCCAGGTATGCCCTAGGGGTATTTTAGTAATTTGGTCGGGCCAGTCGGGGCCGTTTTATCTTTCCGATTGCTAAAATTATTGGATGGATTTATGTAAGTTTTGAGGCTTTGTGGATGTGTTTGGGCATGGGGAGATGCAAAAGGAAAATGGTGTGTTAAAAGTGTGTTTGGTGGGTTTCGAACCCAGGGGGTCTGAGAAGTCAGGTGGGTGGTGTGGCCAGTTGAGCTATTGAGAGCTCTTGTTGCTCCTTCCGGGTCATTTTATGGTTAGCCTTGGGTTTTGGAGTTTTGTTGTATTTGGTTAAAAGAGAAAGGAAGCTAGGTTTGCATTTCTTCTCCAACACCTCTCTTTGCCGCACAAGCCGCCCCACCAGTGAGATCCGCCCCGGCACCAAAGAGATCCACCGTCGCCCAACCGGCCGAGCAAAGACGCCCGATCCGCACGAAGCGGCTGTCGCGGCCACGCCTTGCCGCCGCAGCAGACGCCCTCGACCAGCACACCGCACACGAATCCGGCCGAGATCGGCCGATCGCTTATCGCCGCCGCCAGTCGCGGCCAGAAGCCACGCCCGAAGCGCGTCGGTCGGCCACATCGCCGTCGCACACACCGCGGCCGCCCGATCCGTCCATCGCCGCCCGAGATCTCGCCTGAGCCCGCCATCGCACGGTTGAGCGCGGCGCAGCGATCGCCGTGTCCGCTTGCCGACCTCGCCGCCCAGCCCAGCGCCCGCGCGTCTGCGTCGCGTCGCTCGCGCGCGCGCGCCGCGCGCCTTTCGCCCGAGACGTTCGCCCGCGCGCGCCCTCGCCGAGCTGCTCGCCGTGTCCGCACGCCACGCCCGGCGCCAGCGCGCCTTCGCCGCCAGAGCGCTCGCGCGCGCGCGTACGTCCCTCGCCACCGTGCCCGGTAGCGCGGCCGGTAGCGCGTCCTTGCCGTGCTGGCTCGCCCGGCCGACCCCAAGCTTCGTGTCGTCGCGCCGCGTGAGTTCCGAGCCGAGCTTGTTTGTTCTATTGTTGTTTAGATATTTTAGATGCTGATTATTGTTGGTTTGCTAGGTTCCCGCTCGCTAGCTCGGGATTGTTCCGCAGACTTAGGATTTGTGTGTAGAAGTCTTCCCACCAAGGTAAGGATTTCTTCTGGGGGTTGTGTGGACCTGCGGTATATTTGTGATTGTTGTTTTGTATGCACATGTATGATTATTAGCATGTTTAGCCCTAGGTGCTCTGTTCAATTCTGGTGGCATGAACTCTTGTATTGTTTCTCATGTTAGCCCATGCTAGGTTGTTCTATTCTAGCATGTTCGATACTGTTCTTGCTTCGTAGTATCATGCTAGGTCCCTTGTATCTGTTGAGCACGTATTGGATTGCATTGATTGAATCGTTATTATTGTTAAGGTTTAGAATTCGGTAGATAGCCTCATCCGGGCCCGATGCATAAAGTATCTTGCATCTATGGCAAGGACGTTCGAGACGATTCTCCGTCCTTGGACCCCGTGAGGGATTAGCTATCCCAACCGTAGGCCCCGCAATCTTGGGTGAGGTGGTAGTCTAAGCGATGCCCCAGCGGTCGGGATGATGACTTGGCAATGCCTAGTCCGGCGGCCCGGCGCGTCCTCGGCGTGTTCGGCGGTAGCCCTTGATTGCCACCTATTAAGGTAAGGACGGCTTCACGGTGTAAGCCTACCATGACCCGTTCCTTAGCCTCGGTGCGGTGGTACACAGTGACATAGTTCACGTGTCCGAGTCTCACACCCCTATGTCGGTGACACCGATCCGAGATTTAGTTAGGCGTGGTATCCGATATGGGCGGCTTGCCACTAGACCCGGCACCCCCATAGTCTGTAGAAAGCACGCGGTGCATTCTTACGCTCATTCTGCGCCGGCCGGAGAGCTCCTCGGGATCTTGAGCTAGTGCACCTTTCGTATCGATCGTGTGGCGGTGGCGGGACTTGTTCCGTGTTGCGCGTTTAGTGTGTTGTGGTAGTTCCGGACTAAGACCACGAGTTGGCATCCGAGGTCCAAGTGTGGACTTAAGCTATGTGCTCTATTCGTGTTTATACTCATAGCTTGCATACAATCTCCTAGATGATCATGTATATCGTATTGTACCCCGGTTGGGGATTCTTCTTGAGTAATTCGTTACTCACCCTTATTCTGTGGTTTTCCACGGTAACCAAGGCGCGAGACAGGATGGTGAAGGAGGAGGAGCTGTGATCATGGAATCCTGCTTTGTCATCTCGATTATTTTATTTTATCATGACTCTTGACTTTTGTTATTTCCCTGAATGCATGTAGACGGGCACAGAGCCCCGGGATGTTTTCTTACGTTTTATGGATTCCAAAGATATTTGTACTTGTGGATTGTTTTAATGGTTTAAATAAATCTCTGATCGAGTATGCTTTTAGAAATGTATGTTTTGGTTGTTGAATGTTTCTGTTTTTACTTGGGATCCAAAATGTATTTTTCATAATGTCTTTTATTTTCACTACATGCATTGGGGTAAAGGCCCATTTAGAGCCCCTTTTGGGTCGGGTCTTTACACTTCTTGTTTTAGATCACTGCGCATTTGCCTTGTTTGATTACTCGTTCTACGCATTCATTTGTATCTGTGTTGTTTCTTTGAGCATGCTAAGTTAAGACTAGAGCCTCTAGGTTTCGAGTTATCTGTTGCAACTCCTTCGGGAGTTGATATGTTAGGCTAGAGATAAGATTAGGGATGGCCGGATCGAGATATCCGGAGAGTTGCTAGTGGCTACGCTCATAGTTACGCCTATGAGCGGTTTTGATGTGATTCTTGGTATGGAGTGGTTAGTTTGCTAACCACGCGTTGATTGACCGCCACCGGAAAGAAGTAGTGTTCGAGCCGCCAGGTCGGCCCGACTTTAAGTTTCGTGGAGTCGGTGGGGAGTTTGCCCGCCGATGGTGTCACCATTGTGGCTCGTCGGTTGCTAGCTCATGGAACTTGGGGCTATCTAGCCAAGTTGTGCAGGAAGAGCCGCCCCTCGTTGTCTGCATTGATCGGTGCCGGTCGTGCGAGGAGTTTGCGGACGTGTTTCTGAGGAGTTCTGGGGTTGCCCCGAAGAGAGAGTTGACTTCACAATTGAGCTCGAGCTAGGGACCCTCCCTATCTCGAAGGCTCCGTATCGTATGGCGCCAGTGAGTTAAAGGCGAAGATTCGATTCAGCGGGAGATGTTAGATCGAGGGTTCATCCGTCAGAGTGTGTCCCCGTGGGGAGCACCAGTTTTGTTTGTGAAAAGAAGGATGGTTCTATGCGCTTATGTATTGATTATCGCGAGCTTAATAAGGTGTGATGAAGAATAAGTATCCGTTGCCCGTATCGATGATTTGTTCGATCGGCTTGGGAGCTTCTGTGTTCTCCAAGATAGATCGAGAGATCCGGTTACCATCGATTCACGGATCGGGGATGCCGACATTCCTAAGACGACTTTTCGGTCTAGATATGGTCACTATGAGTTTGTGGTCATGTCGTTTGGATTGACCAATGCCCCACTGCGTTCATGGACATGATGGATAGGGTGTTCAAATCATTTTTGGGCGGCCGTCATCGTGTTCATTGGCGATATTCGATTTATTCGAGGTCTAAAGAAGACCATGCAGAGCATTTGAGGCGAGTATTGGCGGCTTTGAGGAAAACCCGGCTTTATGCGAAGTTTTCCAAATGTGACTTCTGGTTGGAGCGGTGGCCTTCCTAGGCCACGTGGTTTCGAGAGATGGTATAGCCGTGGACCCCGCGAAGATTGAGGCCGTGAGTTCATGGGCCAAGCCGACTTCGATTGCCGAGATTCGCGACTTTACAGGTTTGGCGAGTTACTACCGTCGGTTCGTCAGGACTTTTCTGCTTTAGCCTCGCCCCTCACTCGTCGGCGAGGAAGGGTGTCGAGTTTGTTTGGGACAAAGAGTGTGATGAGAGCTTTGCGAGCTCAAAAGCGCGATTTGACTTCGGCACTGTGTTGGCGATCCGGAGGAGGCGACAGTGGTTTCGTGGTCTGATGATGCTTCCAAGTTTGGATTAGGTTGTGTGTTGATGCGGCCGGGAAGGTCATTGCCTATGCTTCCGTCACCTGAAGCCGTATGAGCGAGAACTACCCGACTCATGATATGGAGTTAGCGGCGAGTGGTGTTTGCACCGAAGATTTGGAGGCATTACACAGTATGGTGAGCGGATTCGGATGTTTACCGATCACGAGCCTCAAGTATCTGCTTACTCGAAGGAGTTGAATATGAGGCGAGAGGAGATGGTTAGAGTTGGTAAAGGATTATGATCATGCGAGATTTTGTACCATCCGGTAAAGCCAATGTAGTGGCCGATGCTTTGAGTAGAAAGACGTCGCACTCTGCGGCGTTGTTGAGTTCCAGCCAGGTTGCGGAGAGAGTTCGAGCGGGCGAGGTTGCGATGTTGTTGGGTGAGGTTACCGCCAGTGTAGCTCGATTGACTGCTCAAAAATCGATTAGCGGCCAGATTATAGACGACCAGTTGGGTGACCCCGCACTTAAGAGATTGGTTGACGAGTTAGTCTTGGCGGTGACTTTGACTTTGTGTATTCACGGACATGTGGGTTGACTTATAGAGGCGGTTGTGTGTTCCGGACATTGCGGGTTTGCGGCGAGTTGCTCTCGGAGGCCCACATTCCCCTTTTTGCTTGGCACCCTGGGGTACCAAGATGTATCGAGACCTTAAGCGAGACCTTACGGTGGATGGGAATGAAGAGAGATGTGGCGAGAGTTTGTCGGTCGGTGTCTCACTTGTCGACAAGTGAAGGCACCTAGACAGAGGCCACCGGTTTTGTTGCAAAACCACCGAGTGTGCCCAGTGGAAATGGGAAGAGATCTCCATGGACTTTATCTCTGGTTTGCCAAGGACTCAGAGGAAGTTCTCTCATTTGGGGTGATAGTCGACCGTTTGACCAAGAGCGCACACTTCATTCCCTAAGAGACACTTATACCGTGGAGCGATGGGCGCGATTGTTTTTGGAGCAGATCATCCGTTATCATGGTGTGCCGGTGAGGATTGTGTCCGATCGTGACTCGCGATTCACTTCTCGTTTACGGCGCTCGGAAGGGTTTGAGCACAGAGTGCGATTTCAGCCATGACTTTTCACCCTCGAGACGGATGGTCGGGCCGAGAGAGTGAATCGAGATTCTCGAGGATATGTTGAGGGCTTGTGTGTTGGATTTCCCGAGCGATTGGGACGATGTCATACTTGATGGAGTTTGCCTATAACAACGATTACGATCGGCGATTGGATGGCTCCATTCGAGGCATTGTATGGTAAGCGTTGTCGGTCCCCGTGTTCGGGAAGAGGTTGGTGATAGACGAGTTTTGGGTCCCGAGTTCTGCGATTGACCAATGGTGCGGTCACGAAGATTAGAGCTCGTATGTTGACATTTCGAGCGAGCGAGAGAGATTCTGCCCGATGTTCGGCGTCGAGATTTGGAGTTTGAGGTTGGTCGGCATGTGTTCCTTAAGGTTGCTCCGATCGCGAGGTGTTACGAGGTTTGGTAAGCGTGGGAAGTTGAGTCCCCGTTTTGTTGGTCCATTTGAGATCCTAGAGAGGATTGGCGAGTTGCTTACCGGTTAGCCCTTCCTCCGTCACTATCGGCGGTGCATAGTGTTTTTCATGTATCGATGTTGAGGCGGTATGTGCTTAGACCCGTCGCACATTGTGAACTTTGAGCCTTTGCGGTGAATGAGGATTTGAACTTCGAGGAGAAGCCGGTGAGGATCCTTGCCTTTGAGACCAAGACGTTGCGTGTCGCGAGATTCGTTTAGTAAAGGTTCGATGGAAGAGTCGGGGTTACGAGGAAGCCACTTGGGAGCGGGAAGACGAGATGAGGTTGCATTACCCTCGAGTGTGTTTACTGTCTTAAGGACTTTCGAGGACGAAAGTCATAAAAAGGAGGGAATATTGTAACGACCTGAGTTTTTCTTTCCGGTCTTCCGGGTATGCCCTAGGGGTAATTTGGTAATTTGGTCGGGCCGTCGTGGTCGTTTGTGTCTTTTCGATTACTAAAATTATTGGATGGTTTTATGTAGGTTTTGGAGGGGTTTGTGGTTTGGTTTGAGCAAGGTTTGATGCAAAAGTAAAAATAAAGGAATTTGTCTTTGCAGTAGGGGTTTGAACCCGGTCTCTTGGGAAGCTTGTAGAGATGTGTGCCAATTGAGCCATTAGGTGCTCTTGTTGTTCTTCTGCATCACATCTTAGTTAACCTTGGATTTTGGAGTTTTGGTGCATTTGGTTAAATGAAATAGAATTAGGTTTATTCCATCTTCTTCTCCAAATCTCCTCTTGGCCGCACACAGCTCTCCCTCTCCATAGCCTTTGCCGATTCTTATTTCCCTTGCATCTCCTTGGGTTCGATCATCATCATTCCGGGTAAGTCTTCATCCTCTTCATCTCCTCATTTGGTTTTTGATGCTGGCCGAAGGTAAGATGTAGAGTGTTGTGTGTGTTTGTGTTGATTGCGGCGCACCGAGAAAGCGACCATCGTCGCCGTCCGGCCCGGCCGGCCCTCGCCCAGATCTGTTGAAGCGGCCCTGCCGCACGCCAGGCCGGACAAAGGCCGCCCGAGATCCACCGTCGCGAACCTCCGCGCGCCATCGCTCACGGATCGCCCGGATCTGTTGAAGCAGCCCTCCGCCGCGCCATCGCTCGCGGATCGTGCGGATCGCGCCAGCCAGCGATCGCGAGCGCCGCCGCCGCCAGCGCCGCCGCGCCCGCTGCTGCGCGCCGCGCCGCCAGCCGCGTCGCGTCGCGTCGCTGTCGCCGCGCCGCGCCAGCGCGCGCCGCCCGGCTCGCCGAAAGCGGCGCCCGAGACGCTTCGCGCGCGCGCGCGCGTCCCTGCCGTCTGCGTGCCGGCGCGCAGCGGCTGCGCTTCAGCCACAGCTGCGTGCAGTAGCGCGACTGCGCCAGCCTGCCGTGCCGGCTTGCCCGCCGCTCCAAGCTCGTGTCGCCGTGCCGCGTGAGTTCCCCGAGCCGAGCTTGCTGTTCTTTTGTTGTTTAGACGTTGTAGATGCTGATTATTATTGGTTTGCTAGGTTCCCGCTCGCTAGCTCGGGATTGTTCCGCAGCTTAGGATTTGTGTGTAGAAGCCTCCCGACCAAGGTAAGGATTTCTTACCGGAGTTGTGTGGGCCCTGCGGTATATTTGTGATTGTTGTTTTGTATGCCTGTGTATGATTATTAGCATGTTTAGCCCTAGGTGCTCTGTTCTGAATTCCTGACTGGCATGAACTCTTGTATCGTTTCTCATGTTAGCCCATGCTAGGTTGTTCCATTCTGGCATGTTCGATATCTGTTCTTGCTTCGTAGTATCATGCTAGGTTCCTTGTATCTGTTGAGCACGTATTGGACTGCATTGATTGAATTGTTATTATTGCTATGGTTTAGAGTTCAGGTAGGTAGCATCATCCGGGCCGGATGCATAACGTAACTTGCATCCCCGAAGCGGGGGCGTGCGAGATGGTACTCCGTCCACGATCCCGTTAGGGTTTAGCTAACCCTAACGGTGGCCTGGCCCCGCAATCTTGGGTGAGGGTGGCGGTCGTTAAATGCCCCAACGGTCGGGATGATGACTTGGCATTGCCTCGTCCCGGCGATCGGCACGTCCTCGGCGTGTTCGGCCGTAGCCCTTGATTGCCACTGTTAGGGCAAGGACCGCTTCTGGTGTAAGCCTACCACGACCGGTTCCTTAGCCTCGAAAAGCGGTGGTACAGTGACATAGTTCACGTGTCGGTGTCTCACACCCCTATGTCGGTGACACCGATCCAGAGATTTAGTTAGGCATGGTGGTCGAACTCGGGCGGCTTGCCACTGGACCCGGCACCTCCCGAGTTTGCGGTAGCATGCGGTGGGCGCTTATGCTCATTACAGCGCCCGTGGAGAGCTCCTCGGGATCTTGAGCGATGCACCTTTCGTGACGACGAGTAGATAGGCCGAGGCCGGGACTTGTTCCCGTATAGTGCGTTTAGTGTGTTGTGGTATTTCCGGACTAAGACCACGAGTTGGCATCCGAGGTCCAAGTGTGGACTTAGCTATGTGCTCCGCTCTGTGTTTGTACTCATAGCTTGCATACATTCTTCTAGATGGTCATGTATATCGTATTGTACCCGGTTGGGGATTCTTCTTTGGGTAATTCGTTACTCACCCTTATTCTGTGGTTTTCCACGGGTAATCAAGGTGGGAGAGCAGGATGGGTGAAGGAAAGGCTGTGATCATGGAATCCTGCTTTGTCATCTCGACTATTTTATTTTATCATGACTCTTGACTTTTGTTATTTCCCCGAATGCATGTAGACGGGCACAGAGCCCGGATGTTTTCTTACGTTTTATGGATTCCAAAGATATTTGCACTTGTGGATTGTTTTAATGGTTTAAATAAATCTCGATCGTAGTATGCTTTTAGAAATGTATGTTTTGGTTGTTGAATGTTTCTGTTTTTACTTGGAATCCGAAATGTGTTTTTCATAATGTCTTCTATTTTCAATACATGCATTGGGGTAAAGGCCATTTAGAGCCCCTTTTGGGTCGGGTCTTTACATTACTTAGCATGCATGATTAAGAATGTAAAACGTCATTCAGAGCTTGAAATTTAAAACTTTGCAGTAGGCATATTTAAAACAAATCCATAATTCCAATTAAATAAAACAAGTAAATGACTGATCAGTACTTTCTTAAAACAAATCAAGGGAAACGGTACGAGAATCATAAAATAGTTTTTGAGTGTTTTTTCTAGGGACCCAAGTCCCACTACATGCTAAATCATAAAGAAACCAGTAAAGGAAACGTGCAACTCAGAGTCAGCTATCCATGATCATCCAGCAGCCTCCTCCTAGCCATCCAGCCTCTGTCCCAAGTTACTTGATGGAAAACCACAGAGAATAAGGGTGAGCAACGAAATACTCAGTAAGAATCCCCAACCGGGGTACAATACGAAACAACTCATCTAGCACACGGACATGCAACCATACAATGACTTAGAGCGGAAACGGTTGGTTTAGGCTATGAGTTACTTCAAGGGCGAGCCTACTCAAGGGCTTCCGTCTACAGCCTCTCCTAAGTCCTACATTTGGATGCCCTTCGGGCCTTACACAACCTAGGACACAGTGATGCCCAGTGGGGCCTTACACACTTAGGTTTCAGTGATACCCAGTGGGGCCTTACACCCTAGGATGCCCATCCGGCCTTACACCTCCAGAATCAGTGATGCCCAGTGGGGCCTTACACACCTAGGATGCCCATCGGGCCTTACACCTCCAGAATCAGTGATGCCCAGTGGGGCCTTACACACCTAGGATGCCCATCGGCCCTTACACCTCCAGAATCAGTGATGCCCAGTGGGGTCTTACACACCTAGGATGCCCATCGGGCCTTACACCTCCAGAATCAGTGATGCCCAGTGGGGCCTTACACACCTAGGATGCCCATCGGGCCTTACACCTCCGGCTGTCCATCGGGGTCTTACCCGAGCGGGACCTACACTAGACCCTCCTACTATCTTCTATACTAAACCTAACATGTCAAAACCTAACACGGAACTAACGGAATACAAACTTAACTCGAACATGAATCAGAAGCAAACATGAAGCCTATCCACTAGAAACTCATACAGTTATGAAAAATCAATATGCTAACAAGTATTCGCAGGGTCCACACAACCCCGGGTAAGAAATCCTTACCTGGAAACAAGTGGAAAGTAACTATCACGAATCTACAACCGACCCTCGAGCTTTTAAGCGAACCCGAGCGACCTAAGCAAGTAATAAAATATCCTATTTAAATAAACAGCAACTAAAATCACGAAGTCCAAAGGGTGGAGGCTCGGAAATTTACCAACCGAGAAGGCACCGGGCTGGGCAAGGCAGGCAGCAGGTGAGGCGTGCAGAGCGACAGGCTGCTGCGCGTGTGGTCGAGCACTAGGGCTGCATTCTTTGGCGGCCGAGTGCAGCGGCGGCGCCGGCGCGCGCGCGCGGAGGCAGGCGATTTGCGTGGCCCTCGCAACGGCCGGCGAGCGGGCGTGCGGCGGGGCGGGCGAAGCGTCGCGACGCGGTCGGCGCGGACGGACGACCGACGTGGCTGGTGCGTGGTCGTGCGGATGCAACCGAACGGAGCGGTGCAGGCGGTGCGCTGGGGCGCGGTGCGGCGACGAAGCGCGGCTGGGCGTCTTGCTGCAGCGAGCGATGGTTGGGCTGCTCTGCTGGGTGGGCTGTGCAGGTGCGGCTTGGGGAGACGGCGGCGTGGGCGCGGCTGGGTGCGACGGCGGCGTGGGCAAGGGTGTGGGGCGACGGCGGCGCGGGCGAGGGTGTTAGGGTTTTGCTAGAGAGAGAGAGAGGCTTTTCTTCTTTTTTCTTTTTTTTTTCTTTTCCTTCCTTCCCTAAGTTAAAATAGACTTGGGAATCTCAAATGTCCTTCCCCAAGGCTTCCCCCCTTCGAGCCCTGGCCAACGCATTTATTATTATTATTTTTTTTCTTATTTAGTTCCAACTCCCATTTCCTCTTCTTTTTTTATTTTTTTTTAAACTGCTTCCATTTAACTGAAATCCGGGCTGTTACAAGTCTTTTGGCTCCCCGGGCAGGATTTGTGGTTTTCAAGGCTTCGAGGTCGCTCCTGCCTTTGTCGAGGTTTGTTTGTTGTTGGCTGCGAGTCCCGAGGTGTTTGGGCTAGTCGGTTGGATGCTCGGTTGTGGTTTGGGCTTTGGCAAAGTGATGGTTGGTTGTGTGCTTCCTTTGGGATTCGAGCCCGGGCCCTTAGTGTTGCTTTGGGAGTTGGATTTAAGTGAGTTTTATTTATTGGAAAAGGTCGCCTCAGTCTGGTCTCGAAGGAGGAAGCCGAGAAATGGGATTTTAAGGTTTTAATTTGGATAAAGTGGATAAGGATGGAAATAGGATTAAAATCCCATTTATTCTTTTATTTTCCCATTTTTCTTTTATTTTTCCCTTTTCTTTTCAAAATTCCTTTTCTCTCTCTCTCTCTCTCTCTCTCTCTCTCCCCGAGCTAGCCCCCCCACCTAGCCGAGCCAGCCCCTTGGGTCGCCCAACCCAGCCAGCCCGAGCCCCTAGCCCGCACAGTGCCGTCGCCCAGCCCGCGCGCCCTCTCCCTGCCCAGGTCGCGTCACCCAGCTCATCCCGCGTCGCCCCTGCGCTGTGCCGAGTCGCCCTCGCCCAGGCCCCGCGTCGCCTAGCTCGTCCGAGCCTCGCACACTATCGCCAGGTCTCATCCGCGCCTGTGTCGCCCAGTGCAGAGCCGTTGCGTCGTGTCGCTTGCGCCCGCGCGCTGTCTCTATGCCAAGTCGCTCCGCGCGCCGTTGCCCTGCCGAGCTAGCGCCCGCGCCCGTCCGCGCGCAGCCAGCGCCCCCAGCGCCCATCCCTGCGCCTGTCTGCGCCCATCAGCTGCCTCGCCCGTGCAACCGACTCGTTCGCGTGTCAGCCGCGCCTCGTGAGTTGCTCCCAAGCCGAGCCCTGTTTATTTTATTGTATTAAGGCCTATTTTTATGATTATTGATGTGTTTGTTTGGCTCGCTATAGGTTGCTCGGGTTTGATCGCAGTTAATTTTATTGTGTGTTGTTGCCTTCCGACCAGGTAAGGATTTCTTACCGGAGTTGTGTGGGCCCTGCGATATTTTCATGATATGCCTTGCTTGTTTGCTGACTGTTATGAGCATGTTAGAGATAGAGCAGTTTGATTGATTTCTTGCTAGCATGTTTGCCTGATTTTACATGTTAGTGCCATGCTAGGTTTGTTCTGCCATCATGCTTATGATTCCTGCTTAAGCTCGTCGTATCATGCTAGGTTAGCGTGTTTGATGTCGGTCTTTGTTTGCTAGCCAGGAATCATTGATTTTACTCTGTACTCTTAGATAGAGTTGTAGGGTTTGTCATCATCCAGAGGCTGAGCGGACATGTAACGGCCCCGTTTTCCTTCCCGGTTAATAGCAAAATTAATTGGGAATTAATTGGATCCTTTGGGATTTGAACCCTTGCCCTAGATGGTGGAATTGGAGTTTTAAATAAGAATTTGAACTAAAAAGAAAAAGAATTTCTTTAGCCGGGACCAAGAAAAATCCTTGGGAAGGGAATTTTAGGTTTCCTAACCCTATTTAAAATAAGGAAGAGAAGGAAAAATCAAGAAACCCCTATTTTCCCCTTGTTGGCCGTCTCTCTCTCTCTCTCTCTCTCTCTCTCTCTCTCTCTCTCTCTCTCTCCTAAAACCCCAGCCGAGCAGCCCTAGCCACACCATCGAACCACCCACCGAGCCACCCACCCCTGCGCGCACCGTCCCATCGCACCACACCGCCCGCGATTGCCCTGCGCGCACTGAGACCACACCGCCCGAGCTACCCGCGCCTGACCGCCCGGCCTACCGCTTCGCCCGGCCACACCGCACGTCTGCCGACCAGAAGCCCCACCGTCGCACACCCATCGCGCCGCGCGCTCGGCCCGACGCCCGCCCCGTCGCTGCGGCTCGTCACGCCCGCCCGATTGAGACGCGACGCGCCGCGCGCCAACCCAGCGAGCCCGCTTCGCTCGCGCGCGTCGCCCGCGGCGAGCGTTGCCGTGCGCCGCACTGCCGACACGCTCGTCTGCCACCGACGCCCAGCGCCAGCGCCCTGCCTCGCCAGCGCCAGCGTCCTTTTTCGCCTTGCGCGCGCGCCGAGCCCAGCGCTTGGCTCCTGCCGCACAGCGATGCCCGGCCTGCCCTTGCTGCCGAGAGCTCGTGTCCTCTCGGTTGGTAATTCTCGAGCCTTTTCCCTTTCGTTTTTTTAAGTCTTGGCTTTGTGTATTTACTTAGGATGCTTTACTTATGCCTAGGTTGCTCGAGTTCGTATTAAGCTCGAGGGTCTTTTTGGTTGTAATAGCCATTCTCCACTTGTTTCCAGGTAAGGATTCCTTACCGTGGTTGTGTGGACCCTGCGATGCTTTCTTGAATGTGCCTTATATGCATGTTTACTTTTATGGACATGATTAGTGGATAGGATGACTTGTGATTGCATTCCCGCTAGCATGTTTGCTTGTTTGTACATGTTAGTGCCATGCTAGGATTGTTCTTCCAAAGCATGCTTGAGATTCTGCTTTAAGTTCGTAGTATCATGCTAGGTTATGTATGATTGATGATGATTATGTATGTTTAGCCAGGAATCGTTTACTCTATACTCTAGCTAGTGTGTTAGGGTTGTCATCATCTAGAGGTGAGAGCGGACATAACGTACCTTGTCCCCACCGGTCGGGAGTAGAGCGAAGCATAACGTACATTGCTTCCCCGACGACGGTAGATGTGGATGTAGCTACCACATCGGCATAAGCCTAGTTTGTAGCTGCTAGAGTGGAACCACGCCAACGGTGCAAGCCCCGCCTTGGCCGGTTCTTAGCTTCAGTGTCGGTGGTACAGTTTGCATGCGATGAGTGCCGAGGGCCTCGCACTCTCGTGTTCGGTGACACCGTTTCCGAGTCTTAGGCATGCGTGCACTGCCCGCGTAGTTTGCCCTTAGGCCCCGCATTTACGCCCGGTTGCGAGAAGAGCATGCGGTGTGCGCGCACACGCTTTAGTCGCCGGTTCGAGAGCTCCCGGGCTAATGTTCGTGAGTACACCGGTTCCTTCCTGTTTAGAGCCGGACTTGGGTACTCTCCGATAGTCCGTTTATATAGCGAGGGTAAGAGGCCCTTGAGGACACCCATTGGGATTGGCTTTTGAGTGATCATATGGTCGAGGAGAAAGACCTCGAGGGTGTCGGACATCTTTGGGATCGGTTTTTGAGCTGATCAATTGGCCGAGGGAGAAAGACCCTCGGAGATGTCCCGGATTGGTTATGAGAGCCAATCATTAGGCCTAAGTAGGAGACTTCCGAGGATTCCAGATTCTGCCTTGTAAGCTCATTGAGCTATGATCCATGTTGGTAATTGTTTGCATGTATACTAGGGTGCTAGATGATTGAAGTATCGTATTGTACCCCTGTTGAGATTCTTACTGAGTATGTTTATACTCACCCTTATTTCTGTGGTTTTCCACCGGGTAACTTGGGACAAAGACAGGGACGGCTAGCGGAGGAGCGATTGATCATGGGAGCAGCCAGCACTCTGTCTTTATTGTTTGCATATTTGTTCAAAGATGTAGATGGACATGAGTCCTAGGGGAAACATTATAAAAAGTTGTTTGAACTGTTTTGAATGTTTTTATATATCTTGGCTTGAGGCTTGTTTTACTTCGTTGGTTTTCTTAAACAAAGTTGTTGATTATGTTTTAAGCATTCCCGTTCTAAATGTTTTGAAAGGTTTTAAATATGAGCACTAAACCGCTCGGTGAAATATTTAACTTGCATCTTGAGTGGGAACCTAGGTTTAGGACCGTATTTTGGGTCGGGTTCTTACAGTTGGTATCGAGCACACGAGTCATAGATTTCAGAGACTCACCGCTTTGCGGTTGTTGCCCCCATGATCATCGGTACTCATGCGCCGTCGTCAGTTTGTCCGAGTTCATTAAGCTAAGGGTTTTATTTTACAATACTCGCATCTAGTATACATGTGTTACCCTTGTTTGGCGGTGAGAGCCCAGCGTGGGCTAGGTTTTATGCTTTGTGCGGATCGCCGGTGTGTCGATTGCACCCGGAGGGAGGTAGAGCTTAGACTCCGTGAGGCCATTGTGGCCCGATTGTGGTTCTCCCCTAGTGAGAGGGGTGGAGGTGCTCGTGCGGATCGCTAGTGCGTGCATCGCACTCTGAGGAGCATGGCGCTTGGCATGTCCGGCCGAGGAGTTGGACCGTTTGTATGGATGTTGAGGCCGCGTCCGAGGTTGTTTAGCCCGTTGGCGAGTTGGCCCCGGCGGTTGAGTTGCCTAGAGGAGGGGGTAGAGGCTAGCACGCCTCGGTGTGAGACTCCTTGAGCGAGTGTGCTCCAACCATGAGGGAGTTGATGGCGGTCTTTTAGCTAACAGAGAGCGGAGACCCGAGCGCGCTTTGTAGCGCGTAGTGAGGAGTCTTGGGCATAGATAGCCCACCGGTAGAGTTTATTTAGGAGACACCCTCCTTGCAGTTCCAGAGTCCCCGAGGTTCCCGGGAGGGCTTGATCGGCAGGTTTATGCCGATAAGATAGTTGGCGTTGATCGAGCCACCGAGTTTGGCAAGTGGAAGCTTTGTAGAGCCGGATGTTTTGAGACCTCATCGCTAGTAGCAAGGTGGTTGGCCAGATCGAGTGTATCATCCAAGTGTTGGGATGACTCGTTGTTCGAGGCCGATGACACGATGTTGTTCTCGAGGTTGTGGCGTGCCGTTCTTGTGTTGTTTGATGCAAAGGTGTGGTGGTGGAAGTCCCCAGGAGAGGCGGACCAGCAGAGTCTCCACCACCACCCCGGTCGATTGGCAAGTTGCCAAGTTAGTAGCTTTTGAGGAAGATGTAGAGACATCTTGTCCTCCCGCAAGCCTCTGATCGTTTTGCGGCCAGTTCTTTTAGTACCCTCGTAGCTGTGGGGTAGTGTGGAGTTTGCTTGTCGTGGACTTAATCCGTCCGTGGTTTTCACCGGCTATTAGAGAGAAGCACCTTCTCGCTAGCATGTTCCGTGTGGAGCTAGGTGTGCCGCCACCCGAGGGTTGGCCTGAGTATTCGTTGAGCATCGAGTGGGATGCGGGAGTGGGCCTTGGCTTGTCTGTTGGACGTGATGTCAGAGAGTAGTCTACTCGATTCTTGAGACTCTTGTGTTGAGTGCCATTGCCCTGTCACCTGGAGTGTGTCCTTCCCTACCCTCGTGAGTGGCTTGAAGCCCGTAAAGGGATGTTTGTGTTGTAAAGGAAGTAGTGCTGTTGGCACCAAGCTTTGAGAGGAGGCCTAGATTCGCACCAGGTTGGCACTTTTTGTGCAGTGGTTCCAGGACCCGCCCGAGTTTAGCATCCCCACTAGTCCTGTACCCATTCATGAGATTTCACCTATTTGGGTTGCATAAGAGATCTAGCTCGGTGGTAGCTAGAGAACTACAAGTTTGAGGTCGTTCGAGGGATAAGTAGGAGCCTTTCAGGGTCACCGAGAGTTGGGTACAAAGGATACTGTTGGTTGTTAAGGGCTAGCGCGTCCCGAGATCTCGTGCTCGTGTTGTGGGCTTGTGAGCCGGTTGGATGGTAGTGTGATTCGATTACCACTGAGTTACCCTAATATGAGTAGGGTTGGCATCGATGATGCGTGGTTGATCCACTGTTAGAGCCATGAGTTGGATGGTTGATCGGAGCACGTTTAGTGGACCATCGGTAGGAGGTAAGTTAGCTTGGTGTGGCTATGCTCTTGTAAGAGTGAGTCGACCAACGTGGCATTCCGTGGTGAGTTGGCCCTGAGTGGGTTGAACTCTTGTTGCTCCTTTGCTAGAAGTGGCTCTATTGGGAGGCAAAAGTTGCCTTGTGTGAGAATACTTGTTGGTTTGGATCTTAAGGAACCAAGTTGGAGCTGTACACGCCAATGTACTTTTGTGTAGCTCGTTCCGTGGTGTATTTTTTCAAGAACCACGAGGGGTTTCGGGTTGTGAAACCAGTGCTTAGTTCTGAGGAGTTAGGACTTTAGTTCTTGGCAAGTGCCCTTGGGTTGAGAGGCTACCGTGCCGTGTGGCGGGTTGTTGCGTGGGAAAGTTATGCAAGTTGGCCCTTGACACGGGTAGAGGCATTTCTTGTTGATCGATGGTTGGAGTTCAGTTGGAACTGAACAAGGGCGATGGTAGCATAATCACGTAATTTCTGGCCGCCATGGCTAAGAGAGTTGTTCGGATCCTTACCCTGGATAGAAGCTACGATGTGGCTGATGCTTTGAGCAAGAGGAAGTTTGGGTCTTCCAGTTGTTCCGCTCAGTGGATAGCGAACTCGTCGATAGGGCCCGATCTAGGGTCGCGATCGTGGCCGATCGCAGTTAGAGCTCGAGATCGCCGCCGGAAGCGAGCCGAGCAAACGCTCATTGCATCAAGTGTGGTAAGGCACTCTTCGGATTGTGTGGAGCATCGCCCGCTGCTTGCTCTGGATGTGGCAAGGAAGAGCTTTTGCCGGCATAGTTGAGATCTTTGGAGGGAGATGTGCTCGTGTAGTCACCGTCTGTTAGACCGTTTGACAACGCAGTGTGTCGGGGCGATCGGTGGAACCCTAAGTTGTGGAGAGCCTCACCGAGCTCGGTCGGACCAAGCGGTGTTCCTCGGTTGAGTTGTTTGATGCTTGTTGTCGGTTAACAAGCTAGAGTTGTTCTTAGTAACCTCCACGCTTGATTTTCGTAATTCTTAGCGAGGTGGTGCTTGGTGTTGACCAAGGTTTGGTTCCCATGCTTGTTTTCTAGGGCTAGCTTGGTTCGACCAAGTTGGCGTCGCTTCGAGGACTTGTTCCTAGTCGGTAGTTTTGGGAGTTGGCCACCCCTCGCGGTTGAGTAAGTACCGCTAGTGCTTAGTTGGTGGTTCAAGCAATTGAGGAACCCTTGGATGTTTCCTCCGAGAAGAGTTGGTGGTTGTTATTTGTTGAGTTTGAGCAAGACAAATGGCGTGTGTGAAATTCATTTGTCCTAAGTCCGCTTGCTAGGAAATCGTTCTGTAAAGGAAGAGTCGACTTAGCTCCCGAGTTGTGTAGTTGATCGAGTAGCGCGGCTGGTCGACCTAGCGAGAGTGTCCTGCGTCTGCTTGATAGCAAGCGGAAAGTGTTTGTTCCCGCGAGGTAAAGCCACCAGTTCTGGGGCTTGAGTTGTTGGCGGAAGGTTGTTGGATCTTTGGAGTTTGTGGAACCCCTTAGTTCTTGGGTAGTTGAGTTGCACCGTGGATGCCGGCCTCGAGTTTTAACTTTTTGCGGTAGTCTTGCCGACTCGTGTGGTTCAAGATCCGCAAGCTTGTGGTCGTCGCTATCCTTATTCCTCGCGATGTTTCGTGGGTGGAGTTTCTGGATTGGAAGAAGAGTTAGGTCTAAGCTATAAGGAGGAAGTCCTTGGAGCGGCGGATGGGCTTAAGAGTTGAGTGGCGGCTTGAGGCGAGCTTTGCTCGTTATGAGCTTGGTTTGAGTTTACGCTAAGCAAGCCTTTCTCGGGCTTTTCTTTTAGTCGTTGTGCATTCGCAGATTGGCATTTTAGCCGAGCCACGCTTGAGTGAGTTGGCACAGAGGTGCCGTGGCATTGGGTGGTAAAGCCCTTGAGTTTCGATCCTCCAGCTATCGTGTTGCTAGTAGCCACGTAATGTTTTATTCCTTGTTGCTCGAGGTTTCCGTGAGAGGAATGTTGTTTGTTTTCTGTCTGCGATGTTCACCTAGGCGATGGCTGATCGGATTGCATTGGAAAGTTTGTTGTCGGCCGATGAGGGGCTCCGGTTTATTAGTTTGGGTGAGTGGAGCTGTTCTTGACCCCGCTCGTTCGGGGGTGGTGAAGGCTGAAGTATCGCCTAGTGTGTGTGGTGGTAGCCGTTTGGTGAACGAAAAAGTGCCCTTGGCTTTGGTGCTTTGATTTCTCGTAAGATGGTTGCTTTAGTGTTGTGGACGCATGCTAGTTGGAGAAGGTTGCCTAGGGATCGATCACCGGTTGGTGGTTCGAATTGGATTTCGTTAAGGATTGTAGGCAACCAAAGGGGGTTCTTACGGTGGGGTTCGCGAGCCTCTTGCGAAGTATGAGTAGGCCGTTTAGTTTCTTAAACACAGGAGGTTCAGTTGTTTGGTCAAGCATGGTGAAGGGTCGAGGCTGTTTGATAACAGCTATGAGCATTCAGAGAAGTTACGCCGGAGCGTGGCGTTGAGTTTTAGAGCTTGTGACCCATTCACGAGTTTGCTGAGAGTAGCACCGTAGAGAGCGTTCCGAGTTGGGTTAGCATGGATAAGTGAGCCCTAGAGTCGTAAGACCGTTTGAGAGTTGGTGCGAGTCGAGGATGTGGCTCACCGACTAGTTATCGCATGTTTTCTTCGAAGCTCAGTGTTAGTTCAGTTTTGGTTGAGATAGTTCGTGGCAGACTCGGCGTCTGTTGGCTTGGAGCCTTTGGGAACCCAAGAGGGATCGGTTTCAAAGAAGGATTTGTGTTGTCTTTTTCAGGAGCTTGGTTGGTTAAGAACCAAAGTGGAGTTTTTCTAGAGTTGTTTTTTGTCTTAGGACTTTCGGGGACGAAAAAGTCTTTTAAGGGGGTATTGTAACGGCCCGCTTTTCCTTCCCTTTAATAGCAAAATTAATTGGGAATTAATTGATCCTTTGGGATTTGAACCCTTGCCCTAGATAGTGGAATTGGAGTTTTAAATAAGAATTTGAACTAAAAAGAGAAAAGAATTTCTTTAGCCGGACCCAAGAGAGAAAAATCCTTGGGAAGGGAATTTTAGGTTTCCTAACCCTATTTAAAATAAGGAAGAGAAGGAAAAATCAAGAAACCCCTATTTTTCCCCTTGTTGGCCGTCTCTCTCTCTCTCTCTCTCTCTCTCTCTCTCTCTCTCTCTCTCTCTCTCTCTCTCCTAAAACCCCAGCGAGCGAACCTAGCCACACCATCGAACCACCCACCGAGCCACCCAGCCCGCGCACCGTCCCATCGCACCACACCGCCTCGCGACTCGCCCTGCGCCGCACTGCAGACCACACCCGCCCGAGCTACGCGCGACAGGCGCCCCGGCCTACGCCGCCCGCCTGCCACCGCCGCGTCTGCCGACGAAGCCCCACCGTCGCACACCCATCGCCCGCCGCTGGCGACGCCAGCCCCGCGCTGCGGCTAATCGCCCGCCGCATTGAGACGTCGCCGCCCGCGCGCAACCCAGCCGAGCCCGCTTCGCTCGCGCGCTCGCCCGCCAGAGGCGTTGCCGTGCGCCGCGACTGCACGATCGCTCGTCTGCCGCCTTACGCCAGCGCGGCGCTGCACCGCGCCAGCGCCCGGCGTTTCGCTTTGCCGCGCCGAGCCCGAGCCAGCGCCCGGCTCACTGCCGCACCAAAGTGCCCCCCTGCCGCTTTTTGCGCGAGAGCTCGTGTCCTCTCGGTTGGTAATTCTCGAGCCTTTTCCCTTTCGTTTTTAAGTCTGCTTGGTCACTTTGTATATTTACTTAGGATGCTTTACTTATGCCTAGGTTGCTCGAGTTCGTATTAAGCTCGAGGGTCTTTTTGGTTGTAATAGCCATTCTCCACTTGTTTCAGTAAGGATTCCTTACCGTGGTTGTGTGGACCTGCGATGCTTTCTTGAATGTGCCTTATATGCATGTTTACTTTTATGGACATGATTAGTGGATAGGATGACCTTGTGATTGCATTCCCGCTAGCATGTTTGCTTGTTTGTACATGTTAGTGCCATGCTAGGATTGTTCTTCCAAAGATGCTTGAGATTCCTGCTTTAAGTTCGTAGTATCATGCTAGGTTATGTATGATTGATGATGATTATGTATGTTTAGCCAGAATCGTTTACTCTATACTCTAGCTAGTGTGTTAGGGTTTGTCATCATCTAGAGGTCGAGAGCGGACATAACGTACCTTGTCCCCACCGGTCGGGAGTAGAGCGAAGCATAACGTACATTGCTTCCCCGACGGTAGATGTGGATGTAGCTACCACATCGGCATAAGCCTAGTTTGTAGCTCATAGAGCGGAACCACGCCAGCGGTGCAAGCCCGCCTTGGCGGTTCTTAGCTTTAGGTCGGTGGTACAGCCGCATGCAGATGAGTCTTGAGGGCCTCGCACTCTCGTGTTCGATGACACCGTTTCGAGTCTTAGGCATGCGTGCACGCCCGCGTGGTTGCCCCTTAGGCCCCGCATTTACGCCGGTTGCGAGAAGAGCATGCGGTGTGCGCGCACACGCTTTAGTCGCCGGTTCGGAGAGCTCCCCGCTAATGTTCGTGAGTACACCAGTTCCTTCTGTTTTAGAGCCGGACTTGGGTACTCTCCGATAGTCCAGTTTATAGCGAGGGTAAGAGGCCCTTGAGGACACCCATTGGGATTGGCTTTTGAGCTGATCATATGGTCGAGGAGAAAGACCCTCGAGGGTGTCGGACATCTTTGGGATCGGTTTTTGAGCTGATCAATTGGCCGAGGAGAAAGACCCTCGGAGATGTCCCGGATTGGTTATGAGAGCCAATCATTAGGCCTAAGTAGGAGACTTCCGAGGATTCCAGATTCTGCCTTGTAAGCTCGTTGAGCTATGATCCGTGTTGGTAACTGTTTTGCATGTATACTAGGGTGCTAGATGATTGAAGTATCGTATTGTACCCCGGTTGGGGATTCTTCTTGAGTATGTTTATACTCACCCTTATTTCTGTGGTTTTCCACGGGTAACTTGGGACAAAGACCGGACGGCTAGCGGAGGGAGCCGATTGATCATGGGAGCCGCCACTCTCTGTCTTTATTGTTTGCATATTTGTTCAAAGATGTAGATGGACATGAGTCCTAGGGGAAACATTATAAAAAGTTGTTTGAACTGCTTTTGAATGTTTTTATATATACTTGCAGCTTGTTTTACTTCGTTGGTTTTCTTAAACAAAGTTGTTGATTATGTTTTAAGCATTCCCGTTCTAAATGTTTTGAAAGGTTTTAAATATGAGCACTAAACCGCTCGGTGAAATATTTAACTTGCATGCTGAGTGGGAACCTAGGTTTAGGACCGTATTTTGGGTCGGGTTCTTACAGGACATAACGTACTTTGTCCCCATTGATCGGGAGTAAAGTGTGCGCAGCATAACGTATATCTTGCTTCCCCGGTCGCCAAGGTGGATTTAGCTCGGTCGGGAGTAAAGTGTGCGCAGATAACGTATCTTGCTTCCCCGACCCGCCGGTTGTGGAGTTAGCTACCCACTTCGCATAAGCCTAGTTTGTAGCTGCTAGAGCGGAACCACGCGCCATCGGTGTAAGCTTTGCCACTGGCCGGTTCTTAGCTTCGTGTCGGTGGATCATGCTTTGCGCGGATGAGCGCCGAGGGCCTCGCGCTCGTGATCGGTGACACCGCTTCGAGTCTTAGGCATGCGTGCACCGCGCGTAGTTTGCTCTTAGGCCCCGTGCATTTACGCGGTTGCGGCAACATGCGGTGTGCGCGCGCACACGCCGCGTTAGTTCTTGGTTCGGAGAAACTCCCCTGGCTAATGTCATGAGTACACCATTCCTTCCGTTAGAGCCAGACTTCAGGTACTCTCCCGTAAGTCCAGATTAGTAGCAAGGGCAAGGAGGCCCTTGAGGACATTCTTGGGATCAGTGCATTCCCCCCCGAGTGAAAGATACCTTGGTGATGTCCCAGGATTGGTCAGTGTATCCAATCCTTAGGCCGGAAGTAGGAGACTTTCGATGACTCCAGATCTTTCTTTGTAAGCTCGTTGAGCTATGATCTGTGTTGGTAGCTGTTTGCTTGCACGCTTTGGTACTAGATGACTGATTATATCGTATTGTACCCCGGTTGGGGATTCTTACTGAGTAATTCGTTACTCACCCTTATTTTTGTGGTTTTTCCACAGGTAACCATGGTGCGAGACAGGATGGCTGGAGGAGGAGCTGTTATCATGGAAACCCGTTGTCCAACTCTAAGTCTTATGTTTATGTTGATGTTTTAAATGTTCTCTGAATGCATGTAGTTGGGCATGGAGCCCTAGGGTGTTTTCTGAATGTATTTCCGAATTCTAGCATTATTGTAAAGCTTGTATGTTTTAAATAAATCTCTGATCAGAGTAAGTTTTGTAAATGTATTTGTCTTGGAACAGGTGCTTGGTAATAGGGACAGGTTCCAGGAATTGATGTTGACTTTTAAATGGATGTTTTATGTTTTAGTTTTTACTTAGAATCCGAACACCCTATTACGAATTTTCGGTAGATTTGAATGCATGCATTGAGGTAACGGCCTATTTTATAACCCTTTCGGGTCGGGTCGTTACAGGCGGACACACCCCGCTCTGGACGCCCCGGAATTTAAAGCTAGGCCTTGTCAGCGGGCTGAACACTACCTCCTTCCGGTGGCAGTCAATCATCGCGTGGTTATCAGCTAGCCAATCCATGCCGAGGATCACATCAAAACCACTCATAGCCAGTACTATGAGCGTAACTTGCAGAGACTCGTCGGATACCTGTATCTGACCGTCCCTTACCTTCTGACTAGCCAGCATACTAGCTCCCGAAGGAGTTGCAACAGATAACTCAAATCCTAAAGGCTCTAAAATCATGCAAGCATGCTCAGCAAAAACAGCAGAAACAAAAGAATGAGTGGAACCCGAATCAAACAACACAAAGGCAAGGTGATCAAGAACTAGGAGCGTACCTGCCACCGCGGCCCCGGTTTGCTCAGCCTCCTGGCGGGTCGTAGAATACACTCGCCCCTACTACTGAGCTGGCTGCGCTATCACTACTTTTTGTTTGCAAAACAGGGCCTGATGCCCTTCCTTACCGCAGTTATAGCAAGCCCTAGGGTTACCTCCACAAGGACCCCAATCCGGCTTCCCACAAGGGTTACAATACGGTGGCGGCCTCCCTACGCCCTTTTGGCGAGGCTGATCACGGTTTCGGTTTCGATGCTGGTCTCTGCCCTGATAAGAATTCTGACGACGCTGACCGCCCACACGACTATTGCTTCCTAAGTCAAACTTACGCTTCTGGCCCGAGTATATTGGGGCCTTCTGCACAGTAGCACCAGCAACCTTGTAACGGCCCAGTTTTCTATCCCGGTTCTCGAGGAGCTTCCGGCTTGGTCGATGGTTCGGTTGGGCCGTTAAAGTCGCTTTTGTCCCTTAGGGGCATTTTGGTCTTTTGCTCCTAGTCGAGGATTTGTGGATTTTCGGGGCTTGAGGCGCTCTCCCGCTTTGTTGAGGCTTGTTTGTTGTGGGTCATGAGTCCCGAGATGTTTGGGTTATTCGTTTGGGAGTTCGGTTGTGATTTGGGTTTTGGGCAAAATGATGGTTGTTTGGGTGTTTCCTTCGGATTCGAGCCGGGCCTTGATATTGGTTTGGGAGGTTGATTTCATGAGTTTTGTTGTTTGGAAAGGTTGCTTTAGTCGGGTCTCAAGGAGGAAGCCGGAAATGAGATTTAAGGATTTTAAGGATTTTTGGAAAAATTGGAAAATGGAAAAATTGGATTTCTTTGGATAAGTTTGGATTTTAAATAAAAGAAAAAAAAAGAAAAGAAAAAAGGAAAAATCCATTTTTTTCCCATTTTCCCCTTTCTCTCTCCTTGGCCAGAGCCCCCTTGGCCCTCTCTCTCCTGCCCGAGCGCCCCACTCGCCCACCCAGCTTCGCCCACGCCCGAGCCACCGGAGCCCACCGCGCGGTCTGCAGTGCTGCGTCGCCTGTGTTTGCCCGGCTTCGCCTGCCGCGTCGCCGCAATATCAGCCCCGGCCGCGTCGCCACGGTTCCGCGACGCCCGATTCTGCCTCGCCCAGCCAGCCGTCCCCGAGCCAGCGGCTCGCCCAGTCCGAAGTCGCCCGGCCACTGGTCCGTGCGCCACGTAGCTCGCCGTCCCTCGCCGCAGATGCGTGCGGTCGAGCGCCCGAGCCTGCGTCGCGTCCGCGCCGCCTCGCGCCCTCCACAGTGCTTGCTGAGCTCGTGCCCGCGTGCCGCCCATCGTCGAGCCTCGCCGCGCGCCGCGCCTCGCCTCTCGCTCGCGCGCGCGCGGCTCTGCGCCCAGCGCCGTGCCTGCGCCCAGCGCGCCCGATCCTGCGCCCGGCCAGCCTACGCCCTGCCAAACGGCTGCTTGTGTGTGTTGGTTTGGCCCGAGCCTTGTGGCTTCTCGGATGGTATTTCCCGAGTCTTTTCTTCGTTGGGCCTGGATTTATTGGTCTGGTTATGGATTTATTGGGTTGCTTATGTATTTGATTTGGGTGTTTTGTTTGATGTTCAGTCTGTTCGGGATCGTCTAGAGGCTCGAGATTTCGCTCGTAGATTTATTATAATTATTGTTTTCTGCTTGTCCCAAGTAAGGATTTCTTACCGTGGTTGTGTGGACCTGCGATATATCTCGATATGCCTTGCTTGTTTGCCGATTGTTATGAGCATGTTAGAGATAGAGCGATTGATTGAATTCTTGCTAGCATGTTTGCCTGATTTTACATGTTAGTGCCATGCTAGGTTTATTCTGCCAGCATGCTTGTGATTCCTGCTTAAGTTGTAGTATCATGCTAGGTAATGTGATTTATGTCAGTCATTGCTTGCTAGCCAGAATCATTGATTTTTGCTCTGTACTCTTAGATAGAGTTGTAGGGTTTGTCATCATCCGTGGCGGAGCGACAAAAAACGTACTTTGTCCCTAGTAGCTCAGTCGGGAGTAAAGTGTGCGTAACATAACGTATCTTGCTACCCCCCACCCCACCGTTGTGGACTTAGCTACCCACTCCGGCCAAAGCCTAGTTTGTAGCTCGCTAGAGCGGAACCACGCCAACGGTGTAAGCCTACCTTGGCGGTTCTTAGCTTCAGTTGGTGGATCAGGTGAATGATGATGAGCGCCGAGGGCCTCGCGCATCGTGATCGGTGACACCGCTTCCAAGTCATAGGCATGCGCACCGGCCGCGTAGTTTGCCCTTAGGCCCCGCATTTACGCCGGTTTGAGAGAGCATACGGTGTGCGCGCGCACACGCCGTTAGTTGCTTTGGTTCGAGAGCTCCCGGGCTAATGTTCGTGAGTACACCATTCCTTCCAATTTTAGAGCCGGACTTGGGTACTCTCCCGATAGTCCGGATGTATAGCGAGGGTAAGAGGCCCTTGAGGACACCCATTGGGATTGGCTTTTGAGCTAATCATTTGGTCGAGGAGAAAGACCCTCGAGGGTGTCGGACATCTTGGGATCGGTTTTTGAGTCGATCAAATGGCCGAGGAGAAAGACCCTCGGAGATGTCCCGGGATTGGTTATGAGAACCAATCATTAGGCCTAAGTAGGAGACTTCCGATGATTCCGGAAAGTAGGAGACTTCCGATGATTCCAGATCTTTTCTTATGAGCTCGTTGAGCTATAATGCGTGTTGATGGTCATTTGCTTGCTTGCTTGTTGAGGTGCTAGATGACGGATGTATCGTGTTGTACCCCGGTTGGGGATTCTTACTTGAGTATCTTTATACTCACCCTTATTTATCTTTCGGTAGCTTGGGACAACACCGGGAGGGCTAGCGGAGGAGGCGATTGATCATGGGGCCGCCAAGACTCTGTCTTTTTATTGTTGCATTGTCTATTCAAAGCATGTAGATGGACAGAGTCCTAGGGAACATTGTTTAAAAAGTTGTTTAAATTGTATTGTATATTTTGATAAATCTTTGCGTGATGTTTTACTTTGTTGGATGGTTTAAATGAAAACTGTGGTTTATGTTTTAAGGGTTCCCCCTTCTCATATGTTTGAAATTATTTTTAAATATGAGCACTAAACCGCTTGTTATCATATTTAACTTGCATGCTGAGTGAGAACCCCGGTTTAGGACCATGTTTTGGGTCGGGTTCGTCACAAACCTGCTCTGGAGGATACTTTCCATCGTAAATTGTTGCCAACTGCACTGCCTTGGCAAAAGTCTCTGGGGCCTGTGCCCTAACATCCTGAGACACTCCCTGTCTCAAACCCGCAATAAACTTCATGATCTTCAGCTCAGGGGTAGCAATCAACTGCGGCGCGAAGTACCCATACTCTGAAAACTTCTTCTCATAAACCTCGATCGAATCAGACCCCTACTTTAAGTTTGAAAACAGCTCAATCATCTTCTCTTGGGCTTCTGCACTGATAAACTTTGCCTTGAACTTAGCCTTGAAGAAGTCCCAGGTGGCAGGTGGAGACTCGGCCGGTCTCTCACTCAAAGTGGAATCCCACCGCCACTTAGCTGTACCAGCCAGCACATGAGCTGCACAATGGGCTCGCTGCACCTCGGGACAAGCCATCACCATGAATGTGTACTCTAGCACAGCAATCCATCTGGCTACTACTAACGGTTCTCCAGGGGCACTAAATTTCTCGAGCTTCCACTTGACAAAATCCTTCAACCACTTGCCCAGATCCTCAGCACCTTCCGCCACGACGGCCTCATTCACGATCGGCTCCTACGGAGGTGGCGGTACTGGTGGCACTACAGTCCTCTGCTGAACCAACTCGGTCAACTACTCTATCTAAATTCGGGACTCTTCCCTCTTAGCAGCCAACAAAGCCTGCGTCTCAGCTCTCTAGTCAGCTGTAAAGACCCGACCCAAAAGGGGCTCTAAATGGGCCTTTACCCCAATGCATGTATTGAAAATAAAAGACATTATGAAAAATACATTTCGGATCCCAAGTAAAAACAGAAACATTCAACAATCAAAACATACATTTCTAAAAGCATACTCTGATCAGAGATTTATTTAAACCATTTAAACATTCCACAAGTACAAATATGTTGGAATCCATAAAACGTAAGAAAACATCCTAGGGCTCCGTGCCCGTCTACATGCATTCAGGGGAAATAACAAAAGTCAAGAGTCATGATATAATAAAATGGTCAGAGATGACAGCAGGATTCCATGATCACAGCTCCTCCTTCACCATCCTGTCACCCGCCTTGGTTACTGTGGAAAACCACGAGAATAAGGGTGAGTAACGAATTACTCGAGTAAGAATCCCCAACCGGGAACAATACGATATACATGATCATCTAGAAGAATGTATGCAAGCTATGAGTACAAACACAGAGCGGAGCACATAGCTAAGTCCACACTTGGACCTCGGATGCCAACTCAGGGTCTTAGTCCGGAAAGAAATACCACAACACACTATACGCTCTATACGGGAACAAGTCCGCCTCGGCCACCGTCTCAATCATCGACGATACGAAAGGTGCACTGCTCAAGATCCCGAGGAGCTCTCCGATCGCTATTTGTTATGAGCGTAAGCGCGCACGCATGCTCACCGCAAACTCGGGGTGCCGGTCTAGTGGCAAGTCGCCCGGTGTTCGATCCACCATGCCTAACTAAATCTCTGGATCGGTGTCACCGACATAGGGGTGTGAGACTCGACACGTGAACTATGTCGGCTGTACCACACTTTGAGGCTAAGGAACCGGTCGTGGTAGGCTTACACCGTGAAGCGGTCCTTGCCCTAACAGTGGCAATCAAGGGCTACGGCCGAACACGCCGAGGACGTGCCGATCGCCGGGGCGAGGCAATGCAAAGTCATCATCCCGACCGTTGGGGCATTTAACGATGCGCCACCCTCACCCAAGATTGCGGGGCCACCGTTAGGGTTAGCTAAACCCTAACGGGATCGAAGACGAGTACCATCTCGTGCGTCCACATCGGGGATGCAAGTTACGTTATGCATCCGGCCGATGATGCTACCTACGAACTCTAAACTATAGCAATAATAACAATTCAATCAATGCGGTCAATACGTGCTCAATGGATACAAGGAACCTAGCATGATACTACGAAGCAAGAATAGATATCGAACATGCGAGAATGGAACAACCTAGCATGGGCTAACATGAGAAACAATACAAGAGTTCATGCCAATCGAGAAATTGAGCAGAGCACCTAGGGCTAAACATGCTAGTAATCATACACAGCATACAAAACAACAATCACAAATATACTGCAGGCCCACACAACTCCGGTAAGAAATCCTTACCTTGGTCCGGGAGGCTTCTACACACAAATCCTAAGTCATGGAACAATCCCGAGCTAGCGGCGGGAACCTAACAAACCAATAATAGTCAATACCTAAAAAGTCTAAAAACAATAGAACGACAAGCTCGGCTCAAAGGAACTCACGCGGCACGGCGACACGAGCTTGGAGCTGCTGGCAAGCCGCACGGCACGGCGGTGGCGCTGCGCGCCGCGCACTGCACGGCAGGCTGGCGCTGGCCGCACACGCACACGGCACGCAACGCGCATATGCGAGCGACGCGCGCGCGCGAGAGCGCGTCTGGCGTCGCGGCGCAGCGGCTTCGGCGAAGCGCGCGCGCGCGCGTGGCGGCGATGCGGCGACGCGGACGCGCGGCTGGCGCAAGCGGGCGAGCAGCTCGGCTTCAGCGCGCGGCGCGGCGCATTCGGCGTCTGCTGCTGCGGATCTCGCACGACGACGAGCGATGGCGTCGCGGGAGAGTCTGCGGAAGCCGCTTTGCCCGGCTTTGGCGTCTGGGGCTGCTTCAACGAATCTGGGCGAGGGGGCGGCCGGGCGGGACGCAACGAACGATGGTCTGGCTGGTTGGCTTCTCTCGGTGGTGCAAACCACACAACACACACAACACTCTACTTCTTACCTTCGCCAAAGATCAATAACCAAATGAGGAGATGAAGAGGATGAAGACTTACCCGGAATGATGATGATCGAACCCAAGGAGATGCAAGGGAAAGAAGAATCGGCAAAGGCTATGGAGAGGGAAAGCTTGTGCGGCCAAGAGGTGATTTGGAGAAGAAGATGGAATAAACCTAATTTCTATTTCATTTAACCAAATGCACCAAAACTCCAAAATCCAAGGCTAACCATAAGATGATGCAGGAAGAGCAACAAGAGCACCTAATGGCTCAATTGGCACACATCTCCACAAGCTTCCCAGGAGACCCGGGTTCAAACCCCGGCTGCAGCACAATTTCCTTTATTTTTACTTTTGCATCAAACCTTGCTCAAACCAAACCACAAACCCCTCCAAAAACCTACAAAAAAACCATCCAATAATTTTAGTAACTGGAAAAGACACAAACGACCCTGACGGCCCGACCAAATTACCAAATTACCCCTAGGGCATACCTGGAAGACCGGGAAGAAAAACCTGGGTCGTTACATCAGCCCTCTGGTCAGCTAGAAATCCAACCATAAGTGCCCTCATGGACTCCACAAAAGCTGCTCCCGGTGCAGCCTCTCGAGGCTCAATTGCCTCCACGCCCTCTCCGGGCAACACAGCAGAAGGGCCTGCATGTGGCCTAACATCAACGTCAGCTTGGGACGACGTCCCTCCAGTGTCAGAATCAATACGAATGCCTTAGGTGGTCGGCCTCGAGGCTCTCTGCCCTCTACGGGTAACCGGCATGCTGACAATTTACACCCAAACCAACAACGAGCAATAACCTGCTTGTCTCTGCTCTACAACAACAAGTCATGTACATGCGAAGTGCAAACGGTATAGTAATTCTTAACCCTTAACCTTAAACTTACAGACATACCTGATGGTTGTTGGAGCGCTGATGATCATTGAAAACAACCTACAACTGTAGGTTAGTCTAAAGAATCTATGACTCTGAGCTCTGATACAAACTGTAAGGACCCGACCCAAAAAAACGGTCTCTAACCTAGATCCTTACTTAGCATGCATGATTAAGAATAAAAAACACCATTCAAAGTACCAATTTAAGACTTTTCAATCATCACAATTAACACAAATTCAGGAATCCATTAAGTAAAACCAACAAGAAAGGTGACTTATCAGTACTTTCTTAAAATCAAAGAAAACGGTTCGAGAAATCTTAAATAAGTTTTTTGTTGAATGTTTTCCTAAGGACTCAAGTCCAACTACATGATAAACCAAAATAGAAGAAACGATAAAAGTCTATCTCAGAGTTCGGCCATCCATGATCATCCAGCAGCCTCCTCCTAGCCATCCAGCCTCTGTCCCAAGTTACCTGGTGGAAAAACCACAGAAAATAAGGGTGAGCAACGAGTCACTCAGTAAGAATCCCCAGGTGGGGTACAATACGAAAACATCACATTTAACACACCGACATGCAGCCATACAATAACTTAGAGCAGAACAGTTGGTTTAGGCTATATGCCACTCCTAGAGCTTGCCTATTCAAAAACTTACAGCTACAACCTACACTAGGTTCTACACCTTGATGCCCATCAGGGTCTTTCACAACCTAGGACGCGATGATGCCCATCTGGGTCTTATACATCAAGGATGCCCATCGGGGTCTTACTCCTGCTAGACACAGTGATGCCCATCGGGGTCTTACTCCACAACCCAATGATGCCCATCGGGGTCATACACATACGGATGCCCATCGAGGTCTTATTCCACAAGGATGCCCATCGAGGTCTTACTCCACAAAACAATGATGCCCATTGGGGTCTTACACATTTAGGATGCCCATCGGGGTCTTACTCCAGCTAGGAACACAGAGATGCCCATCGGGGTCTTACACTCCCTAGCTACAATATGATGCCCATCGGGGACTTACACATAAAACCAGCAGTGTAGTGCCCATCTGGGACTTACATACACTAGCGATGCATTGGCGCCCATCAGGGCCTTACTCAAGCAGGACCTAAACTAATAACCCCTAATAGTCTCCTAAGTACAGAACACAAGCTAGCCTAACAATCAAACAATATACATTACCTGTCTATCCCTAGCATGAAACTAACAGAATACGAATAGGAAGCATGGATATGCCAGAATAAGAAAACCCTAGCATGGAACTAACAGAATACAAACAGAAAACAAACATGCCATCAAGAGAAAACATGAATCCTATCCACTAGAAACCTCATACAGTTACAAGATACGATATGCTATTAAGTATTCGCAGGGTCCACACAACCCCGGTAAGAAATCCTTACCTGGCAAGAAGCAGGAAACAACTAAGAAGCTCCTTGAGCTGCAGAAACTCACAACCTAGAAAAACAACAACCGAAATACATTATCAACTAACTAGCTAACCCTAACTACAAGTCAAGAGAAACAAGAGCCGGGAAAACTACCTGTCAAGCCCCACAAGCTCTCGGCCAAACTCCTTGGGAATGTCCAAGGGAGTTCTCGGCTAGGGCTTATCTCGGCCTTCTCACGACAACTTTCGAGAATCAGTTCGGCTTCACCTCAACAAGAACAAAACACTCGTTAGCTCATCGGAAAACAAACAACACTCCCCCAACCACACCAACCATGCTATCGGCTAGGAGGACGATCTCTCCTCTGGTGTGTGTTCGGCTAGGCTTTTTGCTCCCGGTTGCTAGGGTTTGAAGCGGGAGCTCTCTCGGCTTCAATCGGAGCTAGCAAAACAACCAAGAAACGCTTAGAACACCACCAACCAGCAACCTAGGCTCTCGGCCAAGGGACAAGGAAAGCTTACCTCAAGGTGTTTGGTTGCAAGCAATGCTAGGAAAGTGATTCGGCAACAATGAAATGAACGAGATTGAAGCTCGGCTCTCGCAAGAAAGAACTCCAAGCTCCGACAGCCCTCAAACCCCTCCAACCTCTCGGCTACAACTAGGCAAGATGTCCTTGCTTGGGTTAGGGTTTACGCATACAACAAAAAGGAAGGAGTTTGACAAGGGGAAAGAAAAAGAATGAAAACCTACCTCTCGGTCAACCTCCTTGGTTCTTTGAACTAGGCTTGCGGCTTCACCAAGGGAGGATCAAGAAGTGATTTCGGCACTCCCCAAGATGGAGAACTCAAGGCTCAGCTTCTCCAAGGCTACCCCAAGATGGTTTCGGCTTCAAGGATCAACAACCCTTCGGTTAGGGCTTGATCAAACACCAAGCAAACTCGGCCAAGAAGAAGGAGAAGGATAAGAGCAGACTTACACGTTCTTGGACTCGGTTCTTGATCTTGATGGACTCGGCAAGGGAGATGAAGATGGAGAAGCAAGATTCGGCAAGATGAGAGGGAGAGAATGAATTCGGCAAGGGAGGGTGAGTGATGGTGTGAATTCGGCAAGAGCAAGGGAAAAATAGGGTTTTCTTGATTTCTTTTCCTTTTTCCTAATTTAATTAGGCTTTGGTGACCTAAAATCCTTTCCCAGGGATTTCCTCCTTCGAGTCCCAGCTGACGCGTCTTATTTCATAATTTAAATTTGAGCTTTCAAACCTCCTTTAAGGTTAGGAATTTGAATCCTCCCGGGAACACTTTTAAAAACCTTATTTTACAATTAACCAGAAGCTTCTCGAAACTCCAAACAATCTCAACAACTCTTGGTAACCTGCACCAACAACCTAACCAACCTTAGCAAAAGACGGGAACAGTCTTAGAACCCTCCGGTCTCTCAAGGCCTGCCCTGAGAGCAAAATGACCAAAATGCCCCTTAGGGTTAAAAACCCCCTAATAGCCCAACCGAGCAACCAAAAGCTGAGCCAAATATACTTGGGAACCAGAACGGAAACTCGGGACGTTACATCTTTGTTGGCGTGAGCGTCCGAGAGTGGACTAGCTCTTTGTGTTTTGTGTAGATCGCTAGTGTGCCGGTCACACATAATGGAGTAGAGACATTTGGTATTTCCAACCTAGGAGTTAGACTAAGTATGTTGTTGAAACCACGTCTAGGGTTGACCAGACCTGCAGGCCACCTTTGGCCCTGACAGTTGAAGTGCCGAGAGAGGGAGTGGAGGCTTCCATGCCTTAGAGTGAGACTCCAGAATTAGAGTTTGCTTCAGTCATGCAAGAGATGATGGCAGGTCTTCTAGCTGATCAGGACGAGGAGCCTCAGGCGTAGTTAGCAGCGCAAAGTGAGGAGTTTCGGGCACAGATAGCCCAACTGACACAGTTGATTCAGCAGACACCCCAATAGCCTAGTAGCCTCGGTGATCCCTCCCGGCGGGCAGCAGCCTATTGTTGAGTTAGATGGCGCTGTTGGAGCCAACGAGTTTGGCAAGTGGGTCAACGACTTTACTAAGTGGAAGCCTACAGAGTTTAATGCTTTAGAGAATCTGTTAGTGACGGTAAAGTGGTTGGCCAGGATGGAGTAGATTTTTTGAGTGATGGGATGTCCTGATGTTCAGAGGCCGAGATGTGCTGCTCATGTGCTGATAGATACAGCAGTGTGGTGGTGGGAGTCTACAGATAGAGGCAGACCAGTAGGATCTCCACCAGCCACTTGGAAGTTCTTTAGAACAGAGTTTCAGGCTAAGGACATTAGCAAAGAGGCCCAGCAGGAGATGGCGGAGGCCTTCTCAAACTTGAAATAGGGAATAGATAATATAGCCGGCTATGAGGAAAAGTCCCCAAAATATAGCTACTTTGCTCCAGAGCTCATAGCCACAGAGGAGCTTAAGATTAGAAAGTTTGTGGGCGAGTTGAGAAAGAAGGTTGCTTAAGATGTTCGAGCATTCGCTCCTGAGTCTTGTCCTAGAGCCGTGGCACTGGCCACTATTTATAATTCTAAGTACCCACCGGTTCAAGCCCTTGATGCACCAGTTCAGTTTGTTCAGCAACACTCTGGTTTAAAAAGAAAATTTGAGTCTTCTAGTGGTTTCTGTACAAGCGGTTAGCAGTAGCACCGCCAAGGCCAGTTTGAGGAGTAAGTATGTTAGCTAGTGAGAAAGTTAAGAGTGGTCGGATACAGATATCCGAAAATCTTTTAGTGGCTACCTTCATAGCCCTGCCTATGAGTGGTTTTGAAGTTATCCTTGGTATGGATTGGTTAGTAGAGAACCATACTATGATAGACTGCAGCCAGAAAGAAGTCATTATTAGACTGCCCCAGAAGCAGAGCTTCAAGTTTCGCGGTGTCTAGGGCGGAGTGTGTCCACTGTTGATTTCAGTAGTGAAAGCCCGATGTTTGATAGCTCGAGGAGCTTGGGGATATTTAGCAAAGTTGTCAGGTGATAGTAGTACCATGTTGTCGGTTGATATGGTATCGGTAGTGCAAGAATTCGCAGATGTCTTTCCTGAGGAGTTACTGGGTTTACCCCCAAAGAGAGAGGTGGACTTTACCATTGAGCTTGAGCTAGGGACTCTCCCTATCTCTCAAGCTCCGTACCGTATGGTGCCAGCTGAGTTGCGAGAACTCAAAATGTAGTTGCAAGAGATGCTTGACCGAGGATTCATCCGCCCGAGTGTGTCCCCGTGGGGAGCACCAGTTTTGATTGCTAAAAGGAAGGATGGATCAATATGCCTTTGTATTGATTACCGAGAGTTAAATAAAGTCACCATGAAAAATAAGTATCCCCTGCCGTGTATTGATGAATTTTTTTACTAGTTTCAGGGAGCTTCGGTGTTTTCTAAGATTGACTTGAGGTCAGGGTACCACCAGTTGAGGATTCGGAATGCAGACATCTCTAAGGCAGCATTTAGATCGAGGTATGGTCATTACGAGTTCGTGGTCATGTCCTTCGGGCTGACTAACGCTCCCGCAGCATTTATGGACATGATGGACAGAGTGTTCAAAGCATTCTTGGAAATTTTTGTCATTGTGTTCATAGATGATATTTTTTATTTACTCCAAGACGAAAGAGGACCATACTTCTGTAAGAACCCGACCCAAACAGTGGTCCTAAACCCAGTTGTCACTTAGCATGCTTAAAATTTAAAACCATTTAAAATAACATTGAAACTGCTTAACAAGAAATCTCTTTTATTAAAACTGTAGAAAAGCATCCATTCAATAAAACATCATTAAACAAGTCCTGGCCAGTATTTAAAACTCAATAAGTAAAACAATTTCTCAAAACGAAACAGTTTCTCTAGCATGCTATCAAGGAATTTATGACTCATAAAGACAAATAGAAAGACAGAGTGTCGAGGCTCCCATGATCAGTCAACTCCCTCTGCTAGCCGTCCTGGTGCTGTCCCAAGTTAAATGGTGGAAAAACCACAGAAATAAGGGTGAGTACAAACATACTCAATAAGAATCCCCAACCGGGGTATAATACGATACATCAGTCATCTAGCAACCTAGTATACATGAAAACAATTACCAACACAGATATTTCTCAACGAGCTTACGGGGCAGATCTGGAATCCTCGGAAGTCTCCTACTTTCGGCCTAATGATTGGCACTCTGTAAGAACCCGACCCAAAATACGGTCCTAAACCTAGGTTCTCACTCAGCATGCAAGTTAAATATTTCACCGAGCGGTTTAGTGCTCATATTTAAAACCTTCCAAAACATTTAGAACGGGGAATGCTTAAAACATAATCAACAATTTTGTTTAAGAAAAACCAACGAAGTAAAACAAGCCTGGCCAGTATCTAAAAACATTCAAAACAGTTCAAACAACTTTTAATAATGTTTCCCTAGGACTCTGTCCATCTACATGCCAACAAATATGCAAACAATAAAGACAGAGTGCCGCGGCTCCCATGATCAATCGGCTCCCTCCGCTAGTCGTCCGGTCTTTGTCCCAAGTTACAGTGTGAAAACCACGAAAATAAGGGTGAGTATAAACATACTCAAGTAAGAATCTCAATCGGGGGTACAATACGATACATCAATCATCGGCACCCTAGTATACATGCAAGCGATTTACCAACACGGATCATAGCTCAACGAGCTTACAAAGCGGAATTTGGAATCTCGAAGTCTCCTACTTCGGCCTAATGATTGGCTCTCATAACCAATCCGGGACATCTCAGAGGTCTTTCTCCCTCGGCCAATTGATCACTCAAAAACCGATCCCAAAGATGTCCGACACCTCGAGGTCTTTCTCCCTCGACCATATGATCAACTCAAAAGCCAATCCCAATGGGTGTCCTCAAGGGCCTCTTACCTCGCTAACAAATCTGGACTATCGGAGAGAGTACCGAAGTCCGCTCTAAACCGGAAAGAACGGGTGTACTCACAAACATTAGCCCATTTCCGAGTCTTTAGGCATGCGTGCACCGCCCGCGTAGTTTGTACTTAGGCCCCCACATTTACGCCGGTTGCGGCGAAGATGCGGTGTGCGCGCCTGCCGCGTTAGTCACCGGGTTCGAGAGCTCCCCAGGGCTAATGTTCGTGAGTACACCATCCCTTCCGCTTTAGAGCCGGACTTGGGTACTCTCCGATAGTTCAGATTTGTTAGCGAGGGTAAGAGGCCCTTGAGGACACGCATTGGGATTGGCTTTTGAGCTGATCATATGGTCGAGGGAGAAAGACCCTCGAGGGTGTCGGACATCTTTGGGATCGTTTTTTGAGCTGATCAATTGGCCGAGGGAGAAAGACCCTCGAAGATGTCCCGGGATTGGTTGTGAGAACCAATCATTAGGCCGGAAGTAGGAGACTTCCGAGGATTCCAAATTCTGCCTTGTAAGCTCGTTGAGCTATGATCTGTGTTGGTAACTGTTTGCATGTATACTAGGGTGCCAGATGATTGATGTATCGTATTGTACCCCAGTTGGGGATTCTTACTGAGTATGTTTATACTCACCCTTATTTCTGTGGTTTTCCACCAGGTAACTTGGGACAGCTCCGGGACGGCTAGCGGAGGGAGCTCCCAGTTGGGGATTCTTACTGAGTATGTTTATACTCACCCTTATTTCTGTGGTTTTCCACCAGGTAACTTGGGACAGCACCGGGACGGCAAGCGGACAGCACCCTTATAAACACTGGCCAGGCTTGTTTTACTTTGTTGGTTTTGCTTAAATGAAGGTTGTTGTTTATGTTTTAAGTGTTCCCCGCTTTTAAATGTTTTGAAAGGTTTTAAATATGAGCACTAAACCGCTTGATGGAGTATTTAACTTGCATGCTGAGTGAGAACCTAGGTTTAGGACCGTATTTTGGGTCGGGTTCTTACACCACACAACTCCGGTAAGAAATCCTTACCTGGGTCGGAAGGCAAACACACACAAGAAAGATCATAAGCTTCAACCGAACCCGAGCTAGCTATCGGGAACCTAACAGACAAACAAGAAACACCACAATTTATAAGACTTAGGCAAAAATGCAAACAGAACTCGCCTCGGTCGGAAATAACTCACACGGCATGGGGCTGGCGCGTGGACGGACAAGCTGCGAGGCACAGGGCTCGGCGACGTGCGGTTGGCGTGAGCGGCCGGGCTTGCGGCACGGCTGTCAGACGCGACAGGTCGTTGGGGCTGTGCGTTCAGACGGGCGATGCGACGCAGGCGTGCTCGCGATCAGGGTTGTGCTCGCGTCGCGGTAGCTAAAGCACCGCCTCATTGGCCGGATCGAGCGACGGCGAGAGCTGCGATGCAACGAAGCTGCTGCTGCGACTTCAGTCTTTGGCGGCGGCGCGATGGGCGTGCGGGCGATCGCGACAAGCAGGGGCTGCGAGCGATGTGATCTGGCTGGGGCGCTGCAGGATGGCGACGCGACGGCAGGCGTAATCGTGGAAGGGCGCTGAGGTCGGCAAGCGGCGACAGCGGAGGCTCGCTCGGTACAAATTTCGCGACAAGCACCGGGGGGCTTTGCTCTGGGCTGCATCAAACACAAAACTTAACCATCCCCTTCTCTCGGCCAGCAAGAACAACACCAAAAAGACGAGAAGTAGAGATCGAGAAACGCTTACCCGGAAAGAACGAAACGATGGAGCTCTCGGGAGGAAGATGCACGGCAAGAGGGCTAGGAGAGAATGGTTGGACGGCAAGGAGATTTAGGGAATGAGGAAAAGAAAACCTATTTCTTTTCTTTTTAATCAAACTCACCTAAATTTCGAAAACCAAGGAAAACCAAGATAACCTGCAGAATGAGTATCAAAATCTACCTGCATCTTGACTGGCAGAACCACACCGCTATCTCCCTACCCACCTGGGCTCGAATCCCAGCTGAAGCACTTTTTCTCCGGCAAAACTCTTATTTTTATTTTTTGCAACTCTCCATACCCAAACTCTTCCAAAAAGCAACCAAACTCTTCCAAAAAGCAACCAAACTCTACATTTGACCATCCAAGAATATTAACAGCTGAGAAAGACAGAAACGACCCTAATAGCCCGACCAAATTACCAAAATACCCTTAGGACATACTTGGAAGAGCGGGATGAAAACCTGGGCCGTTACAGTATTGTACCCCAGTTGGGGGATCCTTACTGAGTGCAATTGTACTCACCCTTTCTGTGGTTTTCTCCACCAGGTAACTTGACACAGCGTCGAGGTGGCTAGAGGAGGAGCTGGTGGATCATGGGAAAGGTCGCTTCATTGTCTGAGTCTTTTCATTTGTTAGAAGTGTCTTTCAACTTAAACACTATTATTGGGATATTTGTATTCGTTTTTATGAACTCTGGCTAGAGGCTTGTTTTACTGATTTTCCTTGTGAACTCAAAGAAGTTTTAATTTCAGTGTTTTAATAAAGATGATTTAGTTTTCAGTCTATTGCATGTTTTATTGAGTTAACATCTTAAAGTAAAGACTATTTAGGGCCATTTAGTGTTGGGTCTTTACAGTTGGTATCAAAGCTCAGAGTCATAGATTCTGTAGACTGACCTATTGAGTTAGGTCGTTGTGTCCCATGATCATCAGCACTCCGACATCAACCAGGTATGTGTTAAGTTTCTTTAAGGGTTTAAGTTTGCAATACTGGCACCTAGCATACTTGTTGTTTCCTTGTTGTGGCAGCGATAGTCCGAGAGTGGACTGACCCTTGAGGTTTGGGTGTAGACCACCAGAGTGCCAGTTACACGTAGTGGAGCAGGGACACATGGTACTGCCAGCCGAGGAGTTGGCAGAGAGCCAGTTATGCTTGAGGCCGTGTCTAGGGTTGGCTTAACCCGAAGGCTAAGCCTGGCCCAGTTGTTAGTTTCCCACAGAGGAGGTGGAAGCTGCTTTGCATCGGAGTGATGTTCCCGTAGTGGAGTTGGTGTTGTCTTTGCCTGTGTTCGGTTGCTGGTAGAGTAGGTCCAAGCGTGGACTAGCCTGGGTGGTTCAAGTGTGAATCTTGGACCTTGGTTGATTGACAAGATTACCTAGAGAGTGGCTACCGAGTTAGTAGCTTTTGAGGAGGATGTAGAGACACTTTTGACCGTCTGCAAGCCTGTTGTGGTTTTGCAACCAGTTTTGCAAGCACCCCATAGCTAGAGTGTAGTGTAAAGTCTACCTTTCGGGACTTGATCCTTCTATGTCTTCCAGTTGACTAGTAGTGTGAAACACTCTTCTGTTGGCATGTTCTTAAAGTGGGGTTAGATGCTGCTTTTTTAGGGTTGGCTGGAGTATTTACCGAGCATAGGGTGGAGATGCAAGAACAGGTCATGGCTCATTTGTTAGACGGGATGCCAGAGACTAGATTGCTCGATTGTCGAGATCCCTGTTTGGGGTGCCATTGTTTCTGTCACTTGAAGAAATCCCAGGTGGCAGGTGGAGACCCAGCCGGTCTCTCACTCAAAATGGACTCCCACCACCATTTAGTTGTACCAGCTAAAACATGAGCTGCACAACGGGCTCGCTGCACCTTAGAACAAGCCATCACCTTGAAGGTGTACTCCAGCTCAACAACCCACCATGCTGCTACTAACAGATCTCTAGGGGCACTGAATTTCTCGGGCTTCCACTTGACAAAATCCTTCAACCATTTGCCCAGATCCTCTGCACCTTCCGCCTCATCAGTCTCAATCACAATCGGCTCTCGTGGAGCTGGCGGTGCTGGCGGCACTGCACTTCTCTACTGAACCAACTGTGTCAGCTGCTCTATCTAAAGACGGGACTCTTCCCTCTGCGCAGCCAACAAAGCCTGCGTCTTAGCTCTCTGCTCAGCTCTCTGATCAGCTAGCAGACCAACCATCAGAGCCCTTATGGACTCAGCAAACGCTGCTCCAGGAGCAGTCTCTTGAGGCTCAGTTGCCTCCGCACCCTCTCCAGGCAAATCAGCAGTAGGATCTACAGGTGGCCTGTTATCAGCCTCTGCTTGGGACGACGTCCCTCTATTAGTAATCGGCATGCTGGCGATCCACACCCAAACCAACAACTAGTCAGAACCTGCTCGTCCCCGCTCTACAAACAACAAGCCATGTACATGCTAGATGCAAAACAGTATTGTAATTCTTAACCCTTAAACATTAAACTTACGCACGTACCTGATGGCTGTTGGAGTGGATCATGGAAAAACAACCTACAATCAGAGGTCGGTCTCTGAGAATCTATGACTCGAGCTCGATACTAATCAGAAAGACCAGGACCGAATAGGGTCCTAAACCTAGGTCTTTAACCTCTTATGCATGTAATAAAACTCTAAAACGTAAATGCGGAATTATAAAACTCTAAAACAATAAAACATTCAGTGAAATTTCAATTAATTGGACCTGTCCCCGTTTCCAAGCACTTGTCAAAAACATTTATCAAATCCAACCCTGGCCAGAGTTTCTTTTTATTGCAAGTCAAACATCTAGAACAAATCCAACAAAAGAAAATATTAAACCCCAGAAATACATCAAAAATCCACCTAAGGGCTCCGTGCCCTGTCTGCATGCATAAAAGTTAAGAAAAGGACAAGACAAGACTCAGAGCATCATCTGTCCATGATCATCTAGCAGACTCCTTCTAGCCATCCAGTCTTGGTCCCAAGTTACCTGGTGGAAAACCACAAAAAAGTAAGGCTGAGCAACGAGTCACTCAGTAAGAATCCCCAACAGAGGTACAATACGAAAACAAATCATCGAGCACACAGATATATGCAACCAAACACGAACACGGAGAAATCAACTTGGTTTAGGCTAACCGTCACTCCCAGAACTTTCCTATTCAAGGACTTACCGAGCTGCCCATCGGGACTTACAACTACAACCTACATTCGGTTTTACACAGTGATGCCCATTGGGGTCTTACACAATCTAGGACACAATGATGCCCATCGGGGTCTTACACATACTAGATACAGTGATGACCATCGGGGTCTTACTCAACCAGACATAATGATGTCCATCGGGGTCTTACTCAACCAGACACAATGATGCCCATCGGGGTCTTACTCAACCAGCACTCAAGGATGCCCATCGGGGTCTTATACCAGCTTAAACACAAGGATGCCCATCGGGGTCTTACTCCTGCTAGGAACACGAAGATGCCCATCGGGGTCTTACATCTATTGCCAACAGTTTGATGCCCATCGGAGACTTACATACACTAGCAACGCATTGGTGCCCATCGGGGTCTTACCCATGCGAGACCTAAACTAGTAACTCCTGACCATCTCCTAAGTTCAGGATCACAAGCTCACAGATCGACCAGGAAATATTCAATAACAATACAATCCTAGCATGGCGATACATAATTTGAACAGGAAACACGGATATGCTAGAGTAAGAAATTCCCTAGCATGGAGCTAACATGAACAAAGCAGCAGACATGCCAGCAAGTCCAAAACAAGAATCCTATCCACTAGAATGCTCATAAACAATTACAAGATATCAACGTGCCATTAAAGTAATCGCAGGGTCCACACAACCCAGGTAAGAAATCCTTACCTGAAATTAGAAACGGACAGTTGACAACAATCGAACCCCCCGAGCTATAGAACAACCACGAAAACCTAACATATAGAGGTGTAACAATTAATCATCTAAACAACATAAAACAATAGTGCAAGCTCCCGAGATTAGGGCTTTACCCAAAACTGAGAGCACTCAAGCTCAACAGCTTAACAGCATCGACAAGTGTGTGTGCGGTAGCTCTCGGCGAAGTGCATGCGGCTGGGCTAATGGGTGCGGCAAGAGTAGGTGTGCGGTGCTGCAACGGCTCAGCAATAATGCAGCGTGGGGCGTCGTTGTGGCGAGGCTCGCGTGGTCGACGTGAGTAGGTGTAGGATCGCATCCGCGCGGTAGCAGGCGAGTGCGAGCGGTTGCGGCGAGGATGGGTCGATAGTGATGGTGATCCTCACGAGGGCGATGCGTCAATGCGAGCAAGCGACGTTCGGCTGCGTGCTACAGACGGGCAAGCGATGCGGCTGCGCTGCTCAAGGCCTAAGCGTGCGGGCGATGGTGCGTTGCAAAGTGCGGGGCTGCTGTTCTCGGTGACGTGGGGCTGTGCAGGTGGTCAGCGAGCAACGATGGAGCTTCGGTGAGGGTGGGTGTGTTCAGCCAAGGGTGAAGTGATGAAGAAGAAGAAGAATTTGGGAGTTGTGTGATTCGGCCAAAAGGAGAGGATAGGGAAGGCAAAGAGTCGGCTAGGGCATAAGGGGGAAAAGATGACTTGGTTCCCCCTTGGAGTCCCGGCTTGCACACATTTAAATTTCAATTTTCTGTAAACCCCGAACGGCCTCCAAGCAACTCCCGGTCCTGAACCCTAAAACCAGAACACAAATAATAACTTAACACACATTTGAGAAAGACCCAAAACCCTGAGCATTTACCAAAATGCCCACGGAGGTCAAATGACCAAAATACCCCTAGAAGCTCAAAAAGCTCTAACGGCCCAACCAAACGACCGAATGAAAAACCGAACATACCTAGAGATCTAGAATGAAAACCTGGGTCGTTACATTCTTCGTGGTGGAACAACGCGAATGCTAGTAGCTCTAGCAACCAACCATTCCCACAAAGATACCAAGGGAATCCTCTAGGGTTTGGAAATCAAATGGTCTAGGGAAATCAAGTATGGAATTCGTTTTCGCAACAGCGAAATCAAATGCAGCAACAGAATTTTCAACAGACCTCCAATAGTTAGCTAGAAAACTTGCTCAAGGAATTCATAGCGAAGAGCGAAGTGACAGCGCAAAATCAGCAAGCAACTATTCAAAACCACTAAGTGGCTTTGAAAAATCTAGAGACTCAAATGGGGCAACTTGCAATTGAGTTGTGGAATAGACTAGTTGGACGTTTACCAGCAGATACTGAATCAGCGAAAAGAGAAGGAAAAGAGCAGATTAAGGCTATTGTGGTAGTTGAAGGAGATATTGAAAGTACAAAATCTCTCAGCGAACCCACTGTGACTATTTCTCCAAAAATAGAGCCAGATCAAAACTCGGAAGAACAAAGAGAGGAGCCAAGAATCGAAAACCCTGAAAACCCTATTGTGGCCACAGCGAATACGCTCGCGAAAGTTAAGGCAGGCGAAGTTGTAGAATCTGTACCACCACCACCGTACCCTCAAAGATTGAGGAAGAAGGATGGGATGGGTATGAAAGATTCTTAGATATTCTGAAAAGATCCAGATAAATATTCCATTAATTGATGCCCTTCGCCAAATGACCAATTACGCGAAATTTTTTAAAGAAGTTTTGTCGGATAAAAGCAAGGCAGAAGATTGTAAGGTAATATCCCTAAACGAAGGATGTAGTGCCCTTATATCAAACAAGCTGCCCATAAAGGAAAAGGATCCTAGAGCTTTCACAATTCCAATCTCTATCGGAAGTGCCTATATCAGAAAAGCATTGTGTGACTTAGGGGCCAGCATCAACTTAATGTCGCTGACTATTTATGAGAACTTTCACATCGGCAAAGTCAAGCCCACTAAAGTCACTATCCAGCTCGCTGATAGCTCTGTCACGAAGCCCGAATGCAAAATTGAAGACATCCTGGTTCATGTTGGCAAATTCATCTACCCAGCAGATTTTATTGTTCTAGATTATAAGGCAGACAAAGAAGTTCCTATCATTCTGGGACGCCCATTCTTAAAAACTGGGCGAACACTGGTGGATGTATATGAAGGAACAATAACTCTCCAAATGAATGGCGAAAAGATGAAATTTAACATCTCAAATTCGATGAAATATCCAGCTTATTTAGAAGAGTTCTCTGTAATAACGTCGATGGAAGATGATTGCAGTGAAAGTTATGAAGAATGTTCACAGGAGTGAAGAGATGATGCTAACCTAGATTACTTATTGGCATCCGATGATGAGAATAACAGCAACATCGAAGAGAAGGAAATCAATGTAAAGTTGCATGCAGTCACAGATTCGCTAAATTTGGGTGAACAAGCCTGTCCGATGAAGCCCTCAATTGAACAACCACTTGAGTTGGAAATGAAGCCACTGCCCACACACTTAAAATATGTATTTTTGGGAAAAATGAATACTCTGCCTGTGATTATTTCTTCATAATTAATAGAACAGAACAAAGATTTGCTGATCAATCTACTTCGCCAACATAAACGAGCAATTGGCTGGACGCTAGCAGACTTGAAAGGAATTAGTCCCGCATTTTGTATGCATGGGATCCAGCTCGAAGATGAAGGATTTTTCTCGGTTGATCGACAGTGAAGATTGAATCTAGAAATGAAAGAAGTGTTCAAGAAAGAGACTATTAAGTGGTTGGATGTTGGTGTGATTTACCCCATCTCTAACTGAAAATGGATAAGTCATGTTCAATGTATTCCAAAGAAGGGAGGAACAACTGTAGTGATGAATGAACAGAACGAACTCATTCCAACAAGAACGGTTTCGGGGTGGCGAGTCTGTATGGACTATCGTAAACTCAATGCAGCAACAAAGAAAGATCACTTTTCGCTACCCTATGTGGACCAGATGTTGGATCGAGTAGCCAGACAAGAATATTACTGTTTCTTGTATGGATATTCTGGTTATAACCAGATCACTATTGACCCAGCCGATCAGGAGAAAACCACCTTCACATGTCCTTACAGAATCTTCGCATTTTGCAAAATGCCATTTGGGCTCTGCAACGCCTCAGCCACATTCCAGCAATGCATGCTTGCAATTTTTTCAGATCTCATGAAGCACGGAATGGAAGTATTCATGGACGACTTAATAGTGTTTGGAACATCGTTTGAAGTTTGTCTATCAAATCTGGAGCGAATCCTGAAAAGATGCAAAGAAACCAATTTGGTATTAAACTGGAAAAATGTCATTTCATGGTGACAAAAGGGATTATGTTAGGCCATCGAGTTTCTAAGCAAAGAATGGAAGTAGATAAGGCGAAGGTGGAAGTGATTGAAAAGTTGGCTAAACCGGAGAATGTTAAGGGAATTCGCAGTTTTCTAGGCCACGCAGGTTTTTATCACAAATTCATAAAAGATTTCTCCAAAATTGCAAAGTCGATTTGCAAACTGCTGATTTTGAACAAGCCATTAGAGTGTGCGAATGCTTTTCAGACTCTGAAGAGAGCTCTAGTCACAGCTCTGATCATCAAAACGCCAGATTGGACAAAGCCATTATGTGTCCTATGTGATGCTAGTGACTATTCGGTGGGAGATGTTGGGTCAATACGGCGAAAAGTTAGTGCATCTGATCTATTAAGCAAGTAAGATGATGAGCGATACGCAGCGAAACTATACCATAACAGAAAAAGAGTTTTTGGCCGTCGTTTTTGCATTAGATAAATTTCGCAGCTACTTGATTGGAGCGAAGGTAACTGTATTTACCGATCATGCCGCAATAAAATACTTATTTAAGAAAATTGATGCGAAACAAAGGCTACTTCGCTGGGTGTTGTTGCTCCAAGAATTCGACTTAGAAATTATGGATAAAAAAGGATGCGAAAACGTTGTCGTTGATCATCTCTCGAGAATTAAAAATGTTGAATGTTCGCAACCACAGAGCAAAATCAAATATTCTTTTCCTGACGAGCAATTTTTGGCAATTTTCAAAACTTCGCCACCATGGTTTGAGGACATAGCGAATTATCTGGTTAGTGGAGTACTCTCTACAGAAATCACCTTCCAGAAGAAGAAGAAATTCTTGCACGATGTCAAAACCTACTTTTGGGACAAACCTTCCCTCTACTGCCAATGTGCAGACAAGATTATTCGTTGGTGCGTCACCGAAGAAGAAGCAAAACTGATTGTAGAGGAATGTCACGGTGCAGCTTATGTTGGTCATTTCGGGGGAGCGAAAACTGCCGCTAAGGTTTTTCAAGCAGGATATTATTGGTCAACGGTGTTCAAAGATTGCTATAATTTCGCGAAACAATGCGACAGATGCCAAAGGCTAGGAAACATAAGCAGGAAAGACAAAATGTTGTTAAAGTACATTCTTGAGGTTGAACTTTTTGATGTTTGGGGAATCGACTTTATGGGATCGTTTCCAAATTCTAATGGAAATCAGTACATTCTGGTCGTTGTTGACTACGTATCCAAATGGGTTGAAGTTGCAGCTTGTGCAAAGAACGACTCCAAGACATTGATTAAGTTTTTGCAAAAATACATCTTCGCGAGATTTGGAACACTGCGTGCCTTGATCAGTGATGGCAGCACGTACTTCATAAACCAAACATTAGAAGCCGTATTACAGAAGTATAATGTGCGTCATAAAGTTGTGACAGCATACCATCCACAAACGAATGGTCAGGCGAAAATTTCTAACCGCGAAATCAAGACAATTTTGGAAAAGGTAGTGAATCCAACGCAAAAGGATTGGGCGAACAAGCTTGACGACGCGTTGTGGGCCTACAAAACTGTGTATAAGACTCCGCTTGGAATGTCGCCGTATCGTCTAGTCTTTGGGAAAGCCTGCCACCTACCCTTGGAACTTGAGCACAAGGCTTATTGGGTCATCAAGGAATTAAACCTAAGTTCGTCAAGCATTTCTTCAACGTGACAATTGCAACTGTTGGAACTAGAAGAGTTTCGCCTATTTTCCTATGAAAATGTGAAAGACAAAGAGAAGACAAAGAAATGGCATGATGAACAGATCAAACCCAAGGAGTTTTTGGTAGGTCAAAAGGTGTTGCTATATAATTTACGATTCAAACTTTTTCCTGGGAAGCTAAAGTAAAAGTCGCAAGGTCATTCCAAATAGTACAAGTCCACTCTCATGGGGCGATATTGCTGAAGCATTATTATGGCAAAGGGGCTGCAAAAGCAAACTTCGCCCCGCTGGTTGAGAATTAAGCATAGTTGGGCTGGCTGGAGTGGCGAGCATATCTTTCTCAAGTTATTATTCACTTCATCTCCAAGCTAGGTAAGTAGGATAACTTGTACAAATTTTGTTGATGTTTTTACCTTTCGATAGCATTAGGACAATAATTTGGGATTTTAACGAAGAAAGTGAAGTCAGAATTAGATCTGAGTGGGCTAGAACGGGAATCACTTCGCAAAGTAATGGTTGCTTCGCTCTTTCGAAATCGTGATAGCTGTCTCCTATCACTCAACGCGTGTCTTTAGCACAAATCTTGAGGCACACATGTCGATTCAAAATCCAATCGAGCGGCCAAGATTTTGCCAAGCATAAAGCATCCCATATAAAATCCCCTTGATCCCCTCATTTCACTCTTTTTCACGCTTCCAAAATCTCTGAATTCTCACGAGCCTCTAGATCTCGCTGAATTTTTTTCCACTTTCAAGCTCCCTTAACCGAAAATTTCCCAATCATCCTCGATGGCCTCCAAATCTCAAATCCATGTCGCCTCATCTAAGAAGTTTGAGCAATCAGACAGGAGGATGAGCATCCTCGATGCGGCGAGGCTTCGTCAGAAAGAACAAAGTGAAGCAGCTCCTAGCTCCACTGTCTTAGAAGCTCCCTCTATGGGAGAAAGATCGAAAATCATCCTGAAGAAAGTAGTGAAGTCAAGGCCGAGCGCAACAGATTCGCCTTCTATGGGCAAGGTGCAGGGTTCACTAAAAGGAAACGCTGCCGCAGAAGCAAGCGCCGCCAAGTCCACCGAACTGCAAAGGAAGAAGATGGTAGAAAGGAGAGCAGTCGAGGAAAAGAGATCGAAGGAAATAGAAGTTGAGCGCGAAGCTCAGCTAGCCATGCAAAGAAAAATGGAGGAGCTGGAGGCGGAATTGGCGAGGTCGAAGGCAGAACACCAGCATCTGCTGGAAGAAAAGGAAAGAAAGGAGAAGGAAAATGAGAGGGAAGAAAAAGAGCGGAGGGGCCGTAAGAGAAAAGAAAGAGAAGAAAGGAAGGAGGGAGCCGCTGCAGCAAAAAGGCAGCAAAAAGGCAGCAAACGGCAGCGAAGGCTACCGCAAAGAAGACGGCCTTTCCTTAGGCCACTATGGCCGAAAGAAGCGCGACAATATAAGTTAAGCCAAGCGGGGAAGTGCAGCTCGCGGTAGTAGCATTCGGGGGCGAAGTCCCTGGTAGCGAAGATGAGGTGGTTGAAGTTGAGCTCAACGAAGGAGCGGATGAGGCACCGCTGAAACTTTGCTAGAATGATGCGGACGCTCACACGCTAGGCTCCATGGAAGAACAAAAGGTCGAGGCGACCGATTTGGTTGAAGTCACCAGCCCAGCATTGAAGGGTGAAGAGTTGGAAAGTTTCGCCAGCCTAGAGCACGGTGAAGGTGAAGAGGATTTTTTGGGAAAAGAATCGCCAATCGCTGGAGATGACGAACACTTGACAACTGGTCAAGTTGCTACTGATCCAGCGAGCAGCAGTTTTGTAGGGGGAAAAGGCAAAGGGCTCATCTACCGAGAGAAAGAGATCAACAGCGATGATGATCTCGAGGACGAAATAGACGAAGAGCTTTTTACCTCTTCCAGCGAAGAAGACCAAACGGGTCAGCCGCCGCAGCAGCGAAGGGCACTCTGCGAAGGTAAAGAGCCAAGACGAATCGTCCCCATTCGCTCAGTGGAATAGATGCGTAGCTTAATCAGCAAGAACATCATCGAATATCAATCGAAGAAGTTCTTGTCCGAGCAGCCCTTCGACCCTAACCTCAGAGGACTCCCGCGAAGGTTGTCAAGAAAATAGAGGAGCGAGGTTAGGAGAAATTCTGCACTGAGTTAGGCTCAGCGAGGCGCGAGTGGGTGATAAAGTTCTACTCCAGCCTGCTGGATCCAAAGACCTTCAAAGCTGTCTGCAGGATCGCATCGTGGAGCAGAGGATAAAGTAAATCTGGTCGGGAGTTCTATAAAAGGAGCGAGTTTCATCAAATTTAGTGTGGAATTTTCTCGAACGTTTCTCTCTAGTTTTCAGTGCTCCGAATACATTTCCGACCAAACATTCTTAGGAGATTTCAGTCGTTGGAGCAGTTTTGTTGGGCTTATTTGTAGTGTTTATTGCCTTTGTTGTTCTTGAAGTTTACTTTGTTTCACAAACTTTGTAGCCATTCATTTAGTAATTTAAGAGTTTTTCGTTGCTTTTACTTCGTTAGTGTTTGCGAACCATGTTTACAACTAATGCATGTTTCCCATCTTTTATTTCTTCTTCAGCATGTTTTTCGCTAGAATGAGTAACTAAATCTGTTGTCAGAAGGTAAAGGGAAAGTAAGGAAATCAAGTAAGAGAAGTGATTAGCAGAGTGGAAGTGTGCATGCGAACATCATTTAATGTACATTTTTCTCTTCGCCATTTGTATAAACTCTGTGCTAAGTTGAGAAACTGAGACAGAGCGAACTTGCATGCATAACTCGAGAAGTGAACACTTAAAGATAAGAATCACTTAGAGCTAACTGTGATTTTCGTTGTTAATGAACTCGAGAGAGTCAGCTGAGGTGCTCGAGAGAGTCGTTGGCGAATTTCGAGAGAACTTGAAGCCCCACTGTTAGTTTAATCTTGAGCAAATTGTTTCGCCGAAGCGAAGCCCTGAAAATCCAATCCTTCCGATGCTTAATCCAATTGTTAGCATATCATATTGTGTCACTTTCGTTTATTACATCACATCAATTACTTTGTTATCATATTGGTTACTTTTTACTCTCGCACGAAAAAAATTTAAGCACATCAAAAGTCCCTGTGGAGAATGAACTTTACTTGAATTAAAGCTTGCTACAACAAAGACTGTGTACACTTGCACAACCTTTGGAGAAATACCTTCACACATTCCGCTTAAATTGCATAAATATTTCGCCTTGGCGAAATATAAAACAAGCCACGTCATCATTCCTCAGATAATTATTTTCATAAATTTTGTGTTGATATTTTGAACCAACGAAGACCAAGTTTGTAATAGGGTTATAAATAGAGTGCTCATTTCATTGTGAAAAGAAGAGCAAGTGCCAGAGCAAATAGCAAAGTAGAGAGCAAGCAAGAAAGAAAGATATTGAGAAAGCGATAGAGAAATAAAGAAAAGTGTTTGTAGAGAATTTTTTAGTGCTTTTTCTCTCAAGCAGTATTTGCAAACCACAAAGCGAAAGGAGATAAAAAGGTGAGGCCCAAGTGAGGAGAGGCACAACAAATAAATGCACAACTAAATAATATATTGGCATAAATTGATAAATTCACATATTTCTATTTCCATAAAATTTTTAATTCATTAATAAATCATACTAATTATGTTATTATTGTAACAGCCCAAGTTTTCCTTCCGGCTCTCCAGGTATGTTTGGTAGCTTTCCAGCTTTGTTTGGGCTATTAGGGCTCCTTGAGCCTTCAGGGGCATTTTGGTCATTTTACCCTCTAGGGGTATTTTGGTCATTTCTTCCTCCGAGTTGTTCTCACAGTTACTCAAGGTTTCATGAATGTCTGTGTTGGTTTTGGATTTCAGCTTTCCTCTGGTTCTGGTTTCCAAGGTGAGAGTTCCATCTTTATGAAAGTTTGGTGGTCTCTCGAGTGAATGGAGAAAATTAAAATATTTTGTGGTTGAGCTAGGATTTGATCCTTGGTGTGTGGTGGTCGAAATTGGAGGCTTGTAGAAAGGAAAATAATTTTTTTAAAAAAGATGTTGGAGTTGGGACTCGAAGGGGGAACCTCATTTGACACTTGTCAAATGGAGGGATTTTTTAGCAATTTAGCAATTAAAAAAAATAAGAAAAATCCATCCCTTCCCCTTCCAAATTGCCCTAGCCGCCCAACCACTTCTTCTTCCTTCTCTTTGGCCGAAATCTCCCATTCCTCCATTCCTCTCCATTGTTTCCAGCTCCCCTTGCTTTTTCCTCCAAGCCTACAAGTTCCATTGTTGTTCCAAGGTAAGTCCTTTGCAAACCTCTTCTCCTTTCTTTCTTGTTTGGCCGAGACACTCTAACTCAAAGGGGGATTTTGTTCTCTCCTTCTTGGAGATCTGTAACGACCCAGGTTTTTCTTCCCGGTCTTCCAGGTATGCCCTAGGGGTAATTTGGTAATTTGGTCGGGCCGTCAGGGTCGTTTGTGTCCTTTCCAGTTACTAAAATTATTGGATGGTTTTATGTAGGTTTTTGGAGGGGTTTGTGGTTTGGTTTGAGCACGGTTTGATGCAAAAGTAAAAATAAAGGAAATTGTGCTGCAGCTGGGGTTTGAACCCGGGTCTCCTGGGAAGCTTGTAGAGATGTGTGCCAATTGAGCCATTAGGTGCTCTGGTTACTCTTTCTGCATCACATCTTAGTTAACCTTGGATTTTGGAGTTTTGGTGCATTTGGTTAAATGAAATAGAATTAGGTTATTTCATCTTCTTCTCCAAAACATCTCTTGGCCGCCCAAGCTCTCCATCTCCATAGCCTTGCCGATTCTTCATCCTTGCATCTCCTTGGGTTCGATCATCATCATTCCGGGTAGGTATTGATCTTCTTCTTCTTCTTCTTCTCATCCGCTTGGTGTGCGTTTGGCCAAGTGAAAAGAGGTGTGTTGTGTGTGTTGTGTTGATTGCAACACCGAGTGTAGCCGAGCCAAGAAGACATCGCCCATCGCCCGATCGCCGCGACGTCCGGCCGATCGCTCGCTGCCTCAGATCTGTCCCAAAGAAACCTTTGCTGTCGCCAAAGAAGACAGATCGCTCCTGCCGTCGCCGACGCCCAAACGATCGCTTCGCCGCGCCAGATCTGTCCCAGCTGCCTTGCGTCGCCCGGCAAAGACGGATCGCCCGTCGCTCGCGCCGAGAGGTCTCGCCAGCGCTTTCGCGCGCCCTCGCCGCTGTCGCTTGCCGCTGCTGCCGCCGCCGCCGCCGCGAGCGTTCGCCAGCGCGCTCGTCCTGCCGGCTGCTCGCCGCGCGCCGCCGCCTCGCGCCATGATCGCGCCCGCGCGCGTCCTGCCTGCTGCTCGCCGCTGTCCGCATCGCGCGCCGCGCCGACGCGCTCCCGCCGCCTTCGCCAGACGCTGCCACGCCGGCGTCCCCTCGCTGTCTTGCGTGCAGCCACGGCCAGCCAGCGTCCTTGCCGCTGCCGGCTTCGCCAAAGAGCCCAAGCTCGCTCGTATCGTCGCGCGCGCGTGAGTTCCCCGAGCCGAGCTTGCTTGCTCTATTGTTGTTTAGATATTTTAGATGCCGATTATTGTTGGTTTGCTAGGTTCCCGCCGCTAGCTCGGGATTGTTCCAGCAGCTTAGGATTTGTGTGTAGAAGCCTCCCACCAAGGTAAGGATTTCTTACCGGAGTTGTGTGGGCCTCTGCGGTATATTTGTGATTGTTGTTTTGTATGCCTGTGTATGATTACTAGCATGATTAGCCCTAGGTGCTCTGTCAGTATTCTGATGGCATGAACTCTTGTATTGTTTCTCATGTTAGCCCATGCTAGGTTGTTCCATTCTCGCATGTTCGATATCTGCCTTGCTTCGTAGTACCATGCTAGGTTCCTTGTATCCATTGAGCACGTATTGGACCGCATTGATTGGATCGTTATTATTGTTAAGGTTTAGAATTCGGTAGATAGCATCATCCGGGCCCGATGCATAAAGTATCTTGCATCTATGGCAAGGACGATTGAGACAGATTCTCCATCCTTGGACCCCGTGAGGGATTAGCTATCCCAACCGGTAGGCCCCGCAATCTTGGGTGAGGGTGGTAGTCTAAGCGATGCCCCAATGGTCGGGATGATGACTTGGCAATGCCTAGTCCCCGGCAGCCGCGACGCGTCCTCGGCGTGTTCGGCAGAGCCCTTGATTGCCACTGTTAAGGTAAGGACGGCTTCTGGTGTAAGCCTACCATGACTCGTTCCTTAGCCTCAAAGTGCGGTGAGTGCAGGTGACATAGTTCACGTGTCCGTGTCTCACACCCTATGTCGGTGACACCGATCCGGAGATTTAGTTAGGCGTGGTATCCGGATATGGGCGACTTGCCACTAGACCCGGCACCCCCCATAGTCTGTAGAAGCACGCGGTGCATCCTTACGCTCATTACAGGCGCGATCGAGAGCTCCTCGGGATCTTGAGCCAATGCACCTTTACGTGATCGACGATGAGACAGTGAGGCCGGACTTGTTCCCGTATAGTGCGTTTAGTGTGTTGTGGTATTTCCGGACTAAGACCACGAGTTGGCATCCGAGGTCCAAGTGTGGACTTAGCTATGTGCTCCGCTCTGTGTTTGTACTCATAGCTTGCATACATTCTTCTAGATGATCATGTATATCGTATTGTACCCCGGTTGGGGATTCTTACTGGTAATTCGTTACTCACCCTTATTCTCGTGGTTTTCCACGGTAATCAAGCGGAGACAGGATGGTCGATGGAGGAGCTGTGATCATGGAATCCTGCTTTGTCATCTCTCGCTTATTCTATTTTATTTATCATGACTCTTGACTTTTGGTTATTTCCACGAATGCATGTAGACGGACACAGAGCCCCCGGATGTTTTCTTACGTTTTATGGATTCCAAATATTTATACTTGTGGATTGTTTTAATGGTTTAAATAAATCTCTGATCGTGAGTATGCTTTTAGAAATGTATGTTTTGGTTGTTGAATGTTTCTGTTTTTACTTGGGATCCAAATGTATTTTTCTTAATATCTTTTATTTTCACTACATGCATTGGGGTAAAGGCCCATTTAGAGCCCCTTTTGGGTCTGGTCTTTACTGCTTGGTATCGAGAGCTCGAGTCATAGATTCTCGTAGGATCGACCTTTGTTGTAGGTCGTTTTCCATGATCATCAAGACTCAAGCGACCATCAGTGTACGCCTAGATTTATTGTTTTAGAAAGGAAAAGGGTTAAGAATTTACAATACCTATCATCTAGTGTATGCCTTGTTTGGTGTTGTGGAATGGTGACAGCGTGTGTTTTGATTCGTTGTTGGTTTGGATGTAGATCGCCAAAGATGCTACCACCCGCATCGGAGAGGAGGTTCGAGAGCGGTGTCGAGTATCGTGGATCGGATCGATCATCGCAGGACATCGTCCCAAGCCGACATCGATGGCATTCCACCAAAGAAATTCCTCCTCGTTACGCCTAGAGCGGGCGTTGAGGCGATCGAAGCGCCGTGAGATCGCTTCTCCCGGAGCAGTTTTGCCGAGTCTATGAGGGCTTTTATGGTCGCATGTTGAGTGACCAGAGGGCGAGAGACCTGTGCCTTGTTGGCGCTGGCAATGGAAGAGTCCCGAGCCCAGACGAGCAAAATTGACTCGATTGGTTCAAGTGAGCTCGAGAGCACCTCCACTCCACAGAGCAAGTAGCCCCAGAGGCGAGATATGGCGAGAGGTGCCGAGGAATTGGGTAGGTGGTGAAGGATTTTGTGAAGTGGAAGCTCGAGAAGTTTGATGCCACCGGTGATGCGTTATCGGCAAATGCCAGTGGATTGCCCATTTGGAGTACACCTTCCCGATCATGGTGTGCCCCGATATTCAGAGGCCGAGATGTGCGGCTCATGTGCTAGGAGGCACAAATGAGATGGTGGTGGGAGTCCACCTTGAGCGAGAGACCACCGGGTCTCCACCCGCTACTTGGGAGTTCTTCAAGGCCGAGTTCAAGGTAAAGTTCATCGGTGATGAGGCTCGTGGAGAAGATGGTGGAGCTCTTCCGTAACTGAAGCGTGGTTCGATTCCATTGAGGAATATGAGCGCAAGTTCTCGTGAGTATGGATATTTTGCTCCTCGCTTGATTGCCACCCCGAGTGAAGATTCGGAAGTTCATATCCGGTTTGAGGCGGGGTGTTTCCGAGATGTCGTGGCTCGTGCCCCGACACTTATGCTAGAAATTCATCCAGATTAGCCACGATCTATAATGGGAAGTATCTGCTTGAGCGGGTTGTTGCCGCTCTGTTCGGCCCCTGTCCCCAGCAAATTGTGGGGCGTAAGAGAAAGTTTGACTTTCGGGGTGGCGGCGCCGCCAAGGGCGCTTCAAAGCCGGATCGGCGCAGGGCCCCGATCCGTTTTCGGCCTCGCCAGCAGGGCGGTCCCGTGCGAGTTCCTCGCTTGTGCTTCTTGGGGAGGACCCACACCGGAGCTTGCGAGACAGGCCCCCAGAGTGTGTTTTCGTTGTGGTAAAGAGGGACATATGATCCGTTTCGTCCTCGGCCGGCTATGGCAAAAAAACCAACAGCAGCAGCAGGTCGAGTGTTTGCTACGACCTCGTCAGAGGCCGAGCGTGACGGATGCCGCCGTGGCGGTGCGCTTCTTGTTTTAGATCACCGCGCATTTGTCTTGTTTGATTCTGTTTCTACGCATTCATTTGTATCTGTGTTGTTTGGCCGAGCATGCTAAGTTGAGGCTAGAGCCTCTAGGTTTTGAGTTATCTGCTGCAACTCCTTCGGGAGTTAGTATGTTAGCTAGAGATAAAATTAAGGATGGCCGGATCGAGATATCCGAGAGTTGCTTGTAGCCACACTCATAGTTACGCCTATGAGTGGTTTTGATGTGATTCTTGGTATGGAGTGGTTAGTCGCTAACCACGCGTTGATTGACCGCCACCGGAAGAAGTAGTGTTCAGCGCGCCAGTCGGCCCACTTTAAGTTTCGTGGAGTCCAGGTGGTGGAGTTTGCCCGCCGATGGTGTCACCGTGAAAGCTCGTCGTTTGCTAGCTCATGGAGCTTGGGGCTATTTAGCCAAGTTGTGCAGGAAGAGCCGCCTCCTCGTTCTGCTGATCGTGCACGGTCGTGCGAGGAGTTTGCGGACGTGTTTCCTGAGGAGTTACGGGGTTGCCCAAGAAGAGAGAGGTTGACTTCACAATTGAGCTCGAGCCGTGACCCTCCCTATCTCGAAGGCTCCGTGATCGTATGGCGCCAATGATTAAAGCCATCAAGATTGATTCAGCAGGAGATGTTAGATCGAGGGTTCATCCGTCCGAGTGTGTCCCCGTGGGAGCACCGATTGCTTTGTGAAAAAGAAGGATGGTTCTATGCGCTTATGTATTGATTACCGCGAGCTTAATAAGGTGACATGAAGAATAAGTATCCGCTGCCCCGTATCGATGATTTGTTCGATCGGCTTCGTGGAGCTTGGTGTTCTCCAAGATAGATCTCGAGATCCGGTTACCATCGATTGCGTGATCGTGGATGCCGACATTCCTAAGACGACTTTTTCGTGTCTAGATATGGTCACTATGAGTTTGTGGTCATGTCGTTTGGATTGACCAATGCCCCACCAGCGTTCATGGACATGATGGATAGGGTGTTCAAATCATTTTTGGGCAACCGTCATCGTGTTCATTGACGATATTCTGATTTATTCGAGGTCTAAAGAAGACCATGCGAGCATTTGAGGCGAGTATTGGCGGCTTTGAGGGAAAACCACTTTATGCGAAGTTTTCCAAATGTGATTTCTGGTTGGAGCAGGTGGCCTTCCTAGGCCACGTAGTTTCGAGAGATGGTATAGCCGTGGACCCCGCGAAGATTGAGGCCGTGAGTTCTTGGGCCAAGCCGACTTCAGTTGCCGAGATTCGCAGCTTTCTCGGTTTGGCGAGGTTTACTACCGCTTCGGTTCACAAGAGACTTCTCTCGCTTTAGCCTCGCCCCTCACTCGTCTCGGCGAGGAAGGGTGTCGAGTTTGTTTGGGACAAAGAGGTGATGAGAGCTTTGCTGTGCTCAAGCGCAGCTTTGACTTCAAAGACTGATGTTGGCGATCCGGAGGGGACAGTGGTTTCGTGGTCTCACAAATGATGCTTCCAAGTTTGGATTAGGTTGTGTGTTGATGCAAAGACGGAAGGTCATTGCCTATGCTTCCCGTCACCAAGCCGTATGAGCGAGAACTACCCGACTCATGATATGGAGTTGGAGCAAGGTGTTTGCAATCAAGATTTGGAGGCATTACATGACGGTGAGCGGATTCGGATGTTTACCGATCACCGAGCCTCAAGTATCTGCTTTACTCGTAAGGAGTTGAATATGAGGCGAGAGGAGATGGTTAGAGCCGTAAAGGATTATGATCGCGAGATTTTGTACCATCCGGTAAAGCCAATGTAGTGGCCGATGCTTTGAGCGTAAAGACGTCGCACTCTGCGGCGTTGTTGAGTTCAGCCAGCCCAGTTTGCGAGAGAGTTCGAGCGGGCCGAGGTTGCGAGTGTTGTTGGGAGAGGTTACCGCCAGGTGGTAGCTCGATTGATTGCTCAAAGATCGATTCGGCGACGGATTATAGACGGCCAGGTTGGGTGACCCCGCACTTAAGAGATTGGTTGTGAGTCAAGTCTTGTGGTGACTTTGACTTTGTGTATTCACCAGATGGTGGGTTGACTTATAGAGGCCGGTTGTGTGTTCCGGACATTGCGAGTTTGCGAGCCGAGTTGCTCTCGGAGGCCCATTCCCCTTTTTTTGCTTGGCACCCCGGGGTACCAAGATGTATCAGACCTTAGCGCACTTTCGGTGGATGGGGATGAAGAGAGATGTGGCGAGTTTGTCACCCGGTGTCTCACTTGTCGCAAGTGAAGGCACCAGCAGAGGCCACCTGGTTTGTTGCGAACCATCGAGTGTACCCAGCTGGAAATGGGAAGAGATCTCTATGGACTTTATATCCGGTTTGCCAAGGACTCAGGAAGTTCTCTCAGATTTGGGTGATAGTCGACCGTTTGACCAAGAGCGCACACTTCATTCCCTGTAGAGACACTTATACCGTGGAACAATGGCGCGCAAATGCTTTTGGAGCAGATCATCCGTTATCATGGTGTACCGGTGAGGATTGTGTCCGATCGTGACTCGCGGTTCACTTCTCTTTCGAGAGCGCTCCGAAGGGTTTGGGCACAGAGTGCGCCAAAGACACTTTTTCACCCTCGGGACGGATGGTCGACCGAGAGAGTGAATCGATTCTCGAGGATATGTTGAGGGCTTGTGTGTTGGATTTCCCGTGCAGCTTGGGACCAAATTCAGACTTGATGGAGTTTGCCTATAACAACGATTACGATCGACGATTCGATGGCTCCATTCGAGGCATTGTATGGTAAGCGTTATCGGTCCCCGTGTTCTCGGGAAGAGGCCGGTGATAGACAGTTTTGGGTCCCGAGTTCTGCAGCTTGACCAATGGTGCGGTCACGAGAAGATTAGAGCTCGTATGTTGACAAACTCGAGCAGAGCGAGCAGAAGAGTTACGCCCGATGTTCGGCGTCAGATTTGGAGTTTGAGGTTGGTCGGCATGTGTTCCTTAAGGTTGCTCCGATCGCGAGGTGTTCTGAGGTTTGGTAGCGTGGGAAGTTGAGTCCCCGCTTTGTTGGTCCATTTGAGATCCTAGAGAGGATTGGCGAGTTGCTTACCTGCTAGCCCTACCTCCGTCACTATCACGGTGTGCATAGTGTTTTTCATGTATCGATGTTGAGGCAAGATGTGCCGGACCCGTCGCACATTGTGGACTTTGAGCCTTTGCACCGAATGAGGATTTGAACTTCGAGGAGAAGCCGTGAGGATCCTTGCCTTTGAGACCAAGACGTTGCGTAATCGCGAGATTCGTTTGGTAAAGGTTCGATGGAAGAGTCGGGTTCGAGGAAGCCACTTGGGAGCGGGAAGACGCGAGATGAGATTGCATTACCACGAAAGCTTTTGTCTTAAGGACTTTCGAGGACGAAAGTCATAAAAAGGAGGGAATATTGTAACGACCCGTGTTTTTCTTCCGGTCTTCCGGTATGCCCTAGGGGTAATTTGGTAATTTGGTCGGGCCGTCGTGTCGTTTGTGTCCTTTCCAATTACTAAAATTATTGGATGGTTTTATGTAGGTTTTTGGAGGGGTTTGTGGTTTGGTTTGAGCACGGTTTGATGCAAAAGTAAAAATAAAGGAAATTGTCTTTGCACTGGGGTTTGAACCTGGTCTCTGGGAAGCTTGTAGAGATGTGTGCCAATTGAGCCATTAGGTGCTCTTGTTACTCTTTCTGCATCACATCTTAGTTAACCTTGGATTTTGGAGTTTTGGTGCATTTGGTTAAATGAAATAGAATTAGGTTATTTCATCTTCTTCTCCAAAACATCTCTTGGCCGCCCAAGCTCTCCATCTCCATAGCCTTGCCGATTCTTCATCCTTGCATCTCCTTGGGTTCGATCATCATCATTCCGGTAGGTATTGATCTTCTTCTTCTTCTTCTTCTCATCCGTTTGGTGTGCGTTTGGCCAAGTGAAAAGAGGTGTGTTGTGTGTGTTGTGTTGATTGCGGCCCGGTAGGAGTGTAGCCGAGCAGCCAACCTGGACAGACGCCCATCGCCCGATCGCTCGACGCCCAATCCCGATCGCCGACGCCTCAGATTCTGTCCCATCCCAGCCCGGCCTTGCCGTCGCCCGGCAAGAAGACAGACGCTCCTCATGCGTCGCGCGCGTCCAAACCGATCGCTCGCCACGCCCAGATTCTGTCCCAGCCCGCCTTGCCGTTCGCCCAGCCAAAGAAAGACGGATCTCCGATCGCTCGCGCCGCGAGAGTCCTCTCGCCAGCGCTTCGCGCGCCCTGCGCCGTGTCCGCTTGCCGAGCCGCTCGCGCGCGCGCCGCCGCCCGACGTTCGCCGCTAGCGTTTCTTTGCGAAGCCGCTCGCCGCGCGCGCGCCCGCTGTGACGTTACGCCACGCGCGCCCGTCCTGCCAGCTCGCCGTGTCCGCGCCGCGATCGCGCGCCAGCGCCGCGCCGCCGCGCGACGCTTTCGCGCGCGCGCGCTCCTCGCTGCCGTCTTGCGTGCGGTAGCGCGGCCAGCTGGCGTCCTTGCCGTGCCAGCTTCGCCAAAGAGATCCCAAGCTCGTATCGTCGCGCCGCGTGAGTTCCCTTTGAGCCGAGCTTGCTCGTTCTATTGTTGTTTAGATATTTTAGATGCTGATTATTGTTGGTTTGCTAGGTTCCCGCTCGCTAGCTCGGGATTGTTCCGCAGCTTAGGATTTGTGTGTAGAAGCCTCCCGACCAAGGTAAGGATTTCTTACCGGAGTTGTGTGGGCCCTGCGGTATATTTGTGATTGTTGTTTTGTATGCCTGTGTATGATTACTAGCATGATTAGCCCTAGGTGCTCTGCTCAGTATTCTGGTCGGCATGAACTCTTGTATTGTTTCTCATGTTAGCCCATGCTAGGTTGTTCCATTCTGGCATGTTCGATATCTGTCTTGCTTCGTAGTACCATGCTAGGTTCCTTGTATCTGTTGAGCACGTATTGGACTGCATTGATTGGATCGTTATTATTGTTAAGGTTTAGAATTCAGGTAGATAGCATCATCCGGGCCCGATGCATAAAGTATCTTGCATCTATGGCAAGGACGATTGAGACAGTTCTCCGTCCTTGGACCCCGTGAGGGATTAGCTATCCCAACCGGTAGGCCCCCGCAATCTTGGGTGAGGGTGGTAGTCTAAAGCGATGCCCCAATGGTCGGGATGATGACTTGGCAATGCCTAGTCCCCGGCGGTGCACGTCCTCGGCGTGTTCGCGGTAGCCCTTGATTGCCACTGTTAAGGTAAGGACGGCTTCTGGTGTAAGCCTACCATGACCCGTTCCTTAGCCTCGGTGCGGTGGTACAGTGACATAGTTCACGTGTCCGTGTCTCACACCCTATGTCGGTGACACCGATCCGGAGATTTAGTTAGGCGTGGTATCCGGATATGGGCGACTTGCCACTGACCCGGCACCCCCATAGTCCAGTAGAAGCACGCGGTGCATCCTTACGCTCATTACAATACGCCGATCGAGAGCTCCTCGGGATCTTGAGCGATTGCACCTTTCGTGATCGGCGATGAAGACAGCCGAGGCCGGGACTTGTTCCCGTATAGTGCGTTTAGTGTGTTGTGGTATTTCCGACTAAGACCACGAGTTGGCATCCGAGGTCCAAGTGTGGACTTAGCTATGTGCTCCGCTCTGTGTTTGTACTCATAGCTTGCATACATTCTTCTAGATGATCATGTATATCGTATTGTACCCCGGTTGGGGATTCTTACTGGTAATTCGTTACTCACCCTTATTCTACGTGGTTTTCCACGGTAATCAAGCGGGAGACAGGATGGTCGATGGAGGAGCTGTGATCATGGAATCCTGCTGTCATCTCTGCTTATTCTATTTTATTTATCATGACTCTTGACTTTTGGTTATTTCCCCTGAATGCATGTAGACGGGCACAGAGCCCCCAGGATGTTTTCTTACGTTTTATGGATTCCAGCATATTTATACTTGTGGATTGTTTTAATGGTTTAAATAAATCTCTGATCAGAGTATGCTTTTAGAAATGTATGTTTTGGTTGTTGAATGTTTCTGTTTTTACTTGGGATCCGAAATGTATTTTTCTTAATATCTTTTATTTTCACTACATGCATTGGGGTAAAGGCCCATTTAGAGCCCCTTTTGGGTCGGGTCTTTACAAGATCCGAGCCCTTGTTGAGAAGAGAAGGTTTGGAGCTTGTTCTTCCTTTTGTGCTTGAAAACCCGAGGTTACCTCTCTTTTGTTGTTTCCGAATCCACCTTGCTTCCTATTTTTCTCCTTGGCCGAGACTACAAGGTGAGTATTGGGGATTGTGCTTTGCTCTTGTTTTGATGTTTAAATGGTTAGATTTTGGTTTACTCAAACCTTCTACTTGTTTGTGCAAGCTAAGACCTAGCCGAGACAATTGGTGATTGTGGACTAACCCTAGCCGAGACCTCTTGTGCATCCTTCCTTGGCCGAGACTTCAAAGTGAGCCTTAAGGTGTTTGATGTTTGTTACTTGGCCAATTCTCCCTTGGTAGCCGAGAGCACCATGAAGAGTTTAGGGTTGAGAGTTGCTTGCATTTTGTAACGGCCCAGGTTTTCATCCCGGTCTTCCAGGTATGCCCTAGGGGTATTTTAGTAATTTTGGTCGGGCCGTCAGGGCCGTTTCTGTCTTTTTCAGTTGTTAAAATTATTGGATGGTCTCTTGTAGGGTTTTGATGCTTTGTGGATGTGTTTGGGCATGGTGAGATGCAAAAGTAAATTTGAGAATTAAAGGTGTTGTTGTTGGATTTCGAACCCGAGTTGCCTGGGTGGTCAGATGAGTGGTGTTGCCGGTTGTGCCACTAGTCGATATTGATGCTCATTCCGCGGTATGTCCTGGTTAGCTATGGCTCTTTGGGATTTTGGTGTGTTTGATTAAATGAAGAGGAAAATAGGTTTTATTCTCTTTTGGTTCTCCAAGCCTCCTAGCCGCCCAACCCTTTCCCTCTAGCTCCTTGCCGTGCATCCCCTTGCCAAGCTCCATCGTTCCTCGTCCCGGGTAAGTGCCTCGATCTCTTGCTTCTTCGTTTTGGGAGGTTCTTGCTGGCTGAGAGAGGGAGAGGCTGAGTTTTGAGTTTTTGTTGCAGCTAGCCGAGAGGACCAGCCCCTGCCGTCGCACCAGCAGCCGAGCAGCCCAGACGCCCATCGCCAGCCCCTGCATCGCGCCAGACGCCCATGCGCCGTCGCGTCGCTCGCAGCCCTTGCCGTCACGCGTCTCGCCCACATCGCGTCGCTTCGCCCGAGCGCCGTCCCAGTGCGAACTCGCCCGCGTCTGCATGCCCGCGCCCCAGCGCTCGTCAGCGTCTGCACGCCCGCGCCCCAGCGCTATTCCTCGTCTGCACGCCCACGCCCCAGCGACCGTCCGCGCGCCGCCAGACTACCTGCCACCAGCCAGCGCCAGTATGATCGCGGCCCTTTTGTCCGCGCCACCCGTGCGTGTGTGAGTGCTCGGCCGAGCCCTGTTTGTTTTATTATATTTAGGCCTATAGATTGTGATAATTGTTGTTGCTTGTTAGGTTCCCGTTAGCTAGCTCGGGGTCAATCGCAGCATAGGATCTTTGTGTGTAGTTGCCTTCTGCCCAAGGTAAGGATTTCTTACCAGAGTTGTGTGGGCCCTGTGATATATTCTGTGATTGCTGTTTGTATGCTTGTTTATGTTTATCAGCATGTTTAGTGATAGGTGCTCTGTTCTGAATTCCGGCTGGCATGAATCTCGTGTTGTTTCTCATGTTAGTCCCATGCTAGGTTATTCTGTTCTGGCATGCTCGTTATTTGTTCTTGCTTCATAGTATCATGCTAGGTTCATTGTCTCTACTGAGCACGTATTGGATTGTTTGATGTATCTATTTATAGTTTAGAGTTATGATAGGTAGCATCATCCCGGTGAGGATGCATAACGTAACTTGCATCCGTGGCAAGGACGTACGAGGCAGTACTCCGTCCCTGATCCGTCGTTAGGGTTTAGCTAACCCTAACGGCAGCCCAGTGCAATCTTGGGTTAGGGTGGCAGACTATTAAATGCCTCAACAGTCAACACGTCCTCAGCGTGTCGGTCGTAGCCCTTGATTGCCACCTGATAGGGCAAGGACCGCTTCCTGGTGTAAGCCTACCACGACCGGTTCCTTAGCCTCAAGTGCGGTGGTACATGCTGACATAGTTTACGTGTCCTGGTCTCACACCCCTATGTTCAGTGACACCGATCCAGAGATTTGTTAGGCATGAGTACTGGACCAGGGCAGCTTGCCCTAAACCAAGCACCCCCCCTGGTTTGCAGCAGCATGCGGTGCGCACACACGCTCATTATAGCGCCGACTGGAGAGCTCCTCGGGATCTTGAGTTCAGTGCACCTTTCGTATCGACAGTAGGAAGGCTGAGGCCGAGACTAGTTTCTCGTATAGTATCGTATCGCGTGGTAGATTTTCCGGAGTAAGACCCTGAGATGGCATCCGAGGTTTATGTGTGGATTAAAGTAAAGTGCTCTCTTCTGTGTTTATATTCATGGCTTGCATACATTCCTGCTAGATGACCAGTTATATCGTATTGTACCCCAGTTGGGGATTCTTACTGAGTAATCCGTTACTCACCCTTATTATGTGGTTTTCCACAAGTAACCATGGTGCCAGACAGGATGGCTGAAGGAGGAGCTGCTGATCATGGAAACCGGCTGTTTTACTCTGAGTCTTATGTTTATGTTTTCTTATGTTTGAATTATCCTCTGAATGCATGTAGTTGGGCACGGAGCCCTTAGGGTGTTTTATGATTGTTTTCTGGATTCTGACACTTCTGTAAACCGTTTGAAGTTTTGAATGATTTGAATAAGTCTCTGATCAGAGCATGTTTTGGAAATGTATTTGGCTTGGAACAGGTGCTTGGAAATAGGGACAGGTTTCAGGAACTAAATGTTTGACTTTTAAAATGAATGTTTATATGTTTTTAGTTTTCGTTCAGAATCTGGAATACAATCCTGCATATTGTTTCTAAGTTTTTAAAGCATGCATTGAGGTAAAGGCCTAGTTTAGGACCCCATTCGGGTCAGGTCTTTACACATTTGAACCTAATGTTTGCTTTGTGTTGCTTTGTATGCCCTAGCCGAGAGTAAAGAGAAAGGAGCTTGGAGTTTTCTTGTGTGTGGTTTGACCTAGCTTGGCCGAGACTACCCTTGGAGGTTGAAGTCTTGCTCGGATTTCGGTAAAGCCCTAATTTCTGGTTGTTTGGTTGTCTGGTTTGTTGCGGTTTAGCTTGTGACTTGATTGTTCTATTGTTAGGTTAACTGGGTGGTGACCTTCAGCTTGTGAATCATTTTGGGATTTGAGATTCTACTGTTGACAGGTAAGGGTTCCTTGCCAGGGTTGTGTGGGCCCTGCGCACCCCTTTGACAACTCCTAGTTGTGTGTTTGTATTGAACTATTAGTGGATAGGCTTTTATGCAGGTTGTCTGGACTTTATCATTGTTAGTGGATTAGGCTTCTATGCAAGGTGTCTGGAAAATATAAACTGTTAGTGGATAGGTTCTATGCAGGTTGTCTGGAAAATATAAACTGTTAGTGGATAGGCTTTTGCAGGTACCCTGGAAGGAAGCTTGTGCTTGTAGATGCTTAGCTCTGTTTATTCTCTGTTGTGCATAAAGAATGGAATTGAATGTTGTATATGTTCTGTGGTGATGTGTAAGGGACCGACCCGAATGGGGCACTAAATGGGCCCTTACCCCAATGCATGCATTCAAAGTAAAGGACATTTAAACAGACATGATTTCGGATTCCAATTAAAACAAAACATTCAAAATAACCTGTAAGGACCGGACCTGGAATACGGTCCTAAACCTAGGTCCTCACTTAGCATGCAAGTTAAATATTTCAACAAGCGGTTTAGTGCTCATATTTAAAACTTTTTCAAAACATTTGGAAACGGGGAACACTTAAAACATAACCAACAATTTTCATAAGCAAATCCAATCAAGGTAAAATAAGCTCAGCCGGTGTTTATAAAAGAACATTCAAAACAGTTTAAACAACTTTAACATCATTCCCTAGGACTCATGTCCATCTACATGCTGAATAAATAAATGCAAACAATAAACGATGAGTCTTGGTGGCCCCCATGATCAAACAACTCCCTCCGCTAGCCATCCTCTTTTTGTTGTCCCAAGTTACACCGTGGAAAACCAACGAGAAATAAGGGTGAGTATAAACATACTCGGTAAGAATCCCCAACTGGTACAATACGATACATCAGTCATCTAGCACCCTAGTATACATGCAAATAAAACAATGACTTAGAGCAAAACGGTTGAATTAGGCTATGAGCTACTTCTAGAGCGAGCCTATTCAATGGCTTTCATCTACTTGCCTATCCTAGGTTCTACACTTGGATGCCCTTCTGGGCCTTACACAACCTAGGACTCGGTGATGCCCAAAGGTGGGGTCTTACACACCTAGGATGCCCATCGGGGTCTTACACCTCCAACTCGGTGATGCCCATCGAGGACTTACACACCTAGGATGCCCATCGGGGTCTTACACCTCCAACTCGGTGATGCCCACCGGGACTTACACACCTAGGATGCCCATCGGGTCTTACACCTCCAACTCGGTGATGCCCATCGAGGACTTACACACCTAGGATGCCCATCGAGTCTTACACCTCCAACTCGGTGATGCCCATCGGGGACTTACACACCTAGGATGCCCATCGGGGTCTTACACCTCCAACTCAGTGATGCCCATCGAGGACTTACACACCTAGGATGCCCATCGGTCTCTTACACCTCCAACTCGGTGATGCCCATCGAGACTTACACACCTAGGATCCCCATCGGGTCTTACACCTCCAACTCGGTGATGCCCATCGGGACTTACACACCTAGGATGCCCATCGGGTCTTACACCTCCAACTCGGTGATGCCCATCGGGACTTACACACCTAGGATGCCCATCGGGGTCTTACACCTCCAACTCGGTGATGCCCATCGTGACTTACACACCTAGGATGCCCATCGGTCTTACACCTCCAACTCGGTGATGCCCATCGAGGACTTACACACCTAGGATGCCCATCGGGTCTTACACCTCCAACTCGGTGATGCCCATCGAGACTTACACACCTAGGATGCCCATCGGGTCTTACACCTCCAACTCGGTGATGCCCATCGAGACTTACGCACCTAGGATGCCCATCGAGTCTTACACCTCCAACTCGGTGATGCCCATCGTGACTTACACACCTAGGATGCCCATCGGGTCTTACACCTCCAACTCGGTGATGCCCATCGGGACTTACACACCTAGGATGCCCATCAGGGTCTTACACCTCCGGATGTCCATCGGGGTCTTACCCGAGCGGGACCTAAACTAGTTACCCCTACAGTCTTCTACACTATACATCACCCGCCTATGCCTAGCACGGAACTAACAGGATAAAATAGAACAAGGTATGCCAAGATAATTAAACCCCTTGCATGGAACTAACAGAATATATCGGGGACACAAGAGCAACACGATATGGAAGCAAGAGAAAACATGTAACCTACCCACTGGAAATTTCATACAATCACAAGACATGGCATCTTTGGAAGAACAAACCTAGCATGGCACTAACATGAACAACAAGCAACATGCTAGCAAGATTTCAAACACAAGTCGTTCAATAGCTAACATACTCATAACAACAACCAAGCATACAAGGCACAATCATGATAGCATCGCGAGGTCCACACAACCACGGTAAGAAATCCTTACACGAAACGAGTAGGAATAACTTTCACAATCAAATAGTGACCCTCGAGCTTTAAAGCGAAACCGAGCAACCTAAGCATTTTAAAAGCATCCTAAATAAATATACAGCAGCCATCGGCTTAAAAATCTAAAAGGGATAGGTTCGGGAATTACCAACCGAGAAGGCACGGGGTCTCGCGGCAAGAAGGCGATTTTAGCGTTGGCGGCGTGTGCGAGCGCGCGAAGCGGGGGACGGCTGGGCTGGCGCTGGCTGCGCGCGATCGCGATGCGGCGCAGCGCGCGGCGGGCGCGGCGAGCGGCACGGCACGCAGACGCGACGGTCTTTGGCGTGGCGCGCGTGGCGGGCGACACGTCGGCGCGCGCGCGTGCGGCGGCTTTGGTGCGGGACGGCGCGGCGCGTCTGGGCGACCCGATGCAGGTCGGTGCGGCGCGTCTAAGCGGGGGGTGCGGCTAGGGCGGCTAGGGTTTCTTGGTGAGGTTGGCTAGAGAGAGAGAGAGAGAGAGAGAGAGAGAGAGAGAGAGAGAGAGAGAGAGAGAGAGAGAGAGAGAGAGAGAGAGAGATTGCAAAACAAGGGGAAAAGGGATTTTCTTGATTTTCTTTCCTTTTTCCCTAATTAAATAGGTCTAAAATCCCTTCCCAAAGCTTCCTCTTTCCAAACCCGGCCGAAGCAAACGTATTTTAAAAATAAAACTCTCTTTCCCTCTGAACTCCCAAGACCATTTAGGGCAAGGGCTCAAAACCCAATGGAAGCACCAAAATTACAATTAATTTTGCCATTTTCTAAAACACCTCCAAACTTCCAAACAACTTGCCCAAACCTCTCGGGTCTTGCAACCAACAACCATTAAGCTTCGACAAAGGCGGGAATGGCCCTGAAATCTTGAAAATCCTCAAAACCACGGCCCGGGCAAAAGACCAAAATACCCCTAAGGGTTAAAATAGCTCTAACGGCCCATCCGAACATCCGAATAATGACCCGAAATCACCTGGGTAACCGAAATAGAAAACTGGGCCGTTACAATACTCCCTCCTTTTAAGACTTTCGTCCTCGAAAGTCCTAAGACGAAAACAACTCTAGGAAAACTCCACTGATTCTTAACCAACCAAGCTCCCGGTTAAGACAACACAAATCCTTCTTGAAACCGAACCTCTTGGTTTCCCAAAGTCTCAAGCCCAAAAGACACCGTGTGCGCCACAAACTATCTCAACCAAAATCCCGAACTAACACTGAGCTTCGAAGAAATCATGCGATAGCTAGTCGGTGAGTCACACCCTCTGACTCGCACCAACTCTCAAACGGTCTCACGACTCTAGGGCTCACTTATCCCTGCTAACCCAACTCGGAACGCCTCTCTATGGCGCTACTCTCAGCAAACTCGTGGACGGGTCACAGGCTCTAAAACGCTACGCCACGCTCGGCGTAACTTCTCTGAATGCTCATAGTTTGTTATCAAACAACCTCGACCCTTCACCATGCTTGACCAAACAACCGAACCTCCTGTGTTTGAAACAAAAACGGTCTACTTACTTACTTCGCAAGAGACTGCGAACCCCACTGTTGCCTACAATCCCTAACGAAATCCAATTCGAACCACCAACCGGTGATCGATCCCTAGGCAACCTTCTCCAACTAGCATGCGTCCACAACACTAAAGCAACCATCTTACGAGAAATCAAGCACCAAAGCCAAGGGGCACTTTTAGTTTCACCAAACACTACCACCAACACACCACTTACTTCACTCACGCCTGCCACCTTTAGAAGACAAGGTCCAGAGCACGAGCTCCACTCACCAAACTAATATATTGGAGCCCCTCATCGGCCGACAACAACTTTCCAATGCAATCCGATCACCATCGGCCTAAGAGATTATCGCGAGACGGAAAACAAATAACATACCTCTCCCGGAAATCTCGAGCAGCAAAGAATAAAACAACACGCGGCTACTTGCAACACAACACCTCGAGGATAACAACTCAAAGGTTTAACCAACCAATGCCACGGCACGTCTATGCCAACCCCCTCAACTTTGGCTCAACTAAATGCCAACCACGAACGCGCAACAACTAGGAGCAAAGCCTGAGAAAGGCTTGCTCTGCAGAACTCAACTCAAGCTTACAACTAGCGAAGCTCGCCTCCAAGGACATGCAACTCTCAAGTCCAACTGGCTAAACGAATGACTTCCTCCTTTTAGCTTAGGCCTAACTCATCTTCCAACCAGAAACTCCACAATCGATTGAACCACCAACTTAGAACTAGCAGTATCTATCCAAACACCGAAGGAGGTGCCAACTTTTGAAACCTTCCAAACAAGAGCAAGTCCTCAGGGCCACGCCCGCTTGCTCCAACCAAGCTATCTCTTACAACAACATGGGAACCAACCCTTGGCCAACTACAAGCACCAACAGATAACAGTTTCGAAGCCAACGCAGAGGTACTAAAACAACACTAGCTCGTCAACCGACTACAAGCTTTCAGCAACTCAACCGAGGAACACCGCTTGGTGCAGGTGAGCTCTGGTGAGGCTCTCCACAACCTAGGGTTCCTCCGATCACCCTCCGACACACACATCCGTCAAACGGTCTAATGGACAACCGGCTACGGGCACAACTCTCTCTCTCGGCATCTCTCGACTATCTTTGGCGTGCTCCAACTCCTCGAAAGACCAAGAAGACCAGAAATACTACATAATGTGTCAGCCTCCAACTCAAGCATCGACCACATCATAGCTTCTACCCAGGGTAGGGATCCGGTCAACACTCTTAGCAATGACGGACAAAAACTACGCGGCTTTGCTACCAACGCCCTTGATTAGTTCCAACTGAACTCCAACCATCGATCAACAAGAAATTCCTCTACCCAGGTCAAAGGCCAACTAGCATAACTTGCCTAAGCAACAACCCGGCTACAAGCATGGTATCCTTACGATCAAAATTAGGGCACTTGCCAAGAACTAAAGCCCTAACACCAAAAGGACTGAGCACTGGTTTCTCAACACGAACCTTTCGTTGTTCCCAAAACATACCCCAAGGAACGAGCTACACAAGAGTACACTGGCATGCACAGCTCCAACTTGATTCCTTAAGATCCAACACGAACTCTAACACAAGGTAACCTTTGCCTCCAAAAAGAGCCACAACTAGCAAAGGAGCAACAAGAGTTCAAACCCACTCGGGGTCAACTCACCACGAAACGCCCCATTGGCCAACTCACTCTACAAGAGCATAACCACACCAAGCTAACAACCACATACCAATGTGTCCACCAAATGTGCTCCGCACAATCCATCCAACACATGGCTCCCCCATTTGGACCAACCACGCATCATCGATGCCAACTCTACTCGTACCAAAGGAAACTCAAGGGTAGTCGAATCACCCTACCAACAAAGCGGCTCACAAGGCCACAACACAAGCGCGAGAACTCGAATGCGCTAGCCCAACAACCTACAACATCCTTTGTACCCAACTCTTGGTGACCTTGAAAGCTCTTGCTTTCCCTCGAACGACCTCACACTTGTAGTCCTCCGACTACCACCGAGCTAGATCTCTTATGCAACCCAAACAGGTGCAACCTCAGAAAAACGGGTACAAGGCTAGTGGGGATGCTATACTCGGGCGGGCATGGAACCACCTGCACTAAAAGTGCCAACCGGCTGAAACTAGGCCTCCTTCCAAAGCTTGGTGCCAACAGCACTACATCCTTTACAACACAAACATCCCTTTACGAGCTTTAAGCCCCTCTGGGGTAGGGAGGGAAGTCACACTCCAGTGTGAGGGGGCAATGGCGCTCAACACAAGAGTCTCAACACTCGAGTAGACTACTCTCGACATCACGTCTAACAGGCAAGCCAAGGCCCACTCCTGCATCCCACTCGATGCTCAACGAATACTCAGGCCAACCCTCGGGTGGCAGCACCTAGCTCCACACCTGGAACATGCTAACAGAAGGTGCTTCTCACTAATAGCCAGCTGGAAACCACGGACGGATTAGGTCCCGACAAGCAAACACCACAATACCCCACAGCTACGAGGGTACTAAAAGAACGGCTGCAAAAACGCATTGCAGACTTGCGGGAGGACAAGATGTCTCTACATCTATCTCAAAAGCTACTAACTTGGCGGTGGCCAATCTCGCCGGTGGTGGTGGAGACTCTCTTTGGTCCGCCTCTCACGGGGACTTCCACCACCACACCTGCTTTGCATCAAACAACACACAGAACAGCACGCCTCGACCTCTGAACATCGGTCATCGGTCTCTCGAACACCAGTCATCCCAACACTTGGATGATAAACTCGAACTGGTCAACCACCTTGCCGCTACCAAAGAAGTTCTCTAAAGCATCAAGCTCCTCGGGCTTCCACTTGCCAAACTCGGCGGCTCCATCAATGCTAACTAACTCATCAACATAAACCTGCTGATCAAGCCCTTCCGAAACCTGCTGGGCTACAGGAGCTACTAGGGGTGTCTCCTAAACAAACTCTGTCACCGGGCTATCTGTGCCCGGACTCCTCACTACGCGCTATAAAGCTGCGCTACTGGTCTCCGCTCTCTAATAGCTAAAAGACACGCCATCAATTCTCTCATGGTGGAGCACACCCCTGCTCAAGGAGTCTCACTCTAAGGCATGCTAGCCTCTAACCTCTTCTCTTGGCAACTCAATCGCGCCAGGGGCCAAAGGTGGCTCAGGGTCTAGACAACCACGGGCGTGGTCTCATCATCAACATGCACAGTCCAACTTCTCGGTTGGAAATACCAAACGTCCCTGCTCCTCTAAGTGCAATCAACCTACTAGCGATCCACACAAAGCATAAAAGCTAGCCCACGCTGGGGCTCTCACTGCCAAACAAGGGTAACACATGTATACTAGATGCGATTGTAAAATAAAACCCTTAGCTTAATGAACTCGCACAAACTGACGGCCAGCGGAGTCTTGATGATCATGGGGACAACAACCTACAAAGCAGGTTAGTCTACAGAATCTATGACTCGAGCTCTGAAACCAAACTGTAAGGACCGGACCTGGAATACGGTCCTAAACCTAGGTCCTCACTTAGCATGCAAGTTAAATATTTCAACAAGCGGTTTAGTGCTCATATTTAAAACTTTTTCAAAACATTTGGAAACGGGAACACTTAAAACATAACCAACAATTTTCATAAGCAAATCCAATCAAGGTAAAATAAGCTGGCGATGATTTATAAAAGAACATTCAAAAGCAGTTTAAACAACTTTAACATCATTCCCCTAGGACTCATGTCCATCTACATGCTTTGAATAAATAAATGCAAACAATAAACGACAGAGTCTTTGGTGGCCCCCATGATCAAACAGCTCCCTCCGCTAGCCATCCCGGTGTTGTCCCAAATTACACGTGGAAAAACCACGAGAAATAAGGGTGAGTATAAACATACTCAGTGAAGAATCCCCAACCGGGTACAATACGATACATCAGTCATCTAGCACCCTAGTATACATGCAAATAAAACAATGACTTAGAGCAAAACGGTTGAATTAGGCTATGAGCTACTTCTAGAGCGAGCCTATTCAATGGCTTTCATCTCGCCTATCCTAGGTTCTACACTTGGATGCCCTTCGGGCCTTACACAACCTAGGACTCGGTGATGCCCAGTGGGGTCTTACACACCTAGGATGCCCATCGGGTCTTACACCTCCAACTCGGTGATGCCCATCGGGACTTACACACCTAGGATGCCCATCGGGTCTTACACCTCCAACTCGGTGATGCCCATCGGGACTTACACACCTAGGATGCCCATCAGGGTCTTACACCTCCAACTCAGTGATGCCCATCGGGGACTTACACACCTAGGATGCCCATCGGGGTCTTACACCTCCAACTCAGTGATGCCCATCGAGGACTTACACACCTAGGATGCCCATCGGGTCTTACACCTCCAACTCGGTGATGCCCATCGTGACTTACACACCTAGGATGCCCATCGGTCTTACACCTCCAACTCGGTGATGCCCATCGAGGACTTACACACCTAGGATGCCCATCGGGTCTTACACCTCCAACTCGGTGATGCCCATCGAGACTTACACACCTAGGATGCCCATCGGGGTCTTACACCTCCAACTCGGTGATGCCCATCGGGACTTACACACCTAGGATGCCCATCGGGGTCTTACACCTCCAACTCGGTGATGCCCATCGTGACTTACACACCTAGGATGCCCATCAGGGTTTTACACCTCCAACTCAGTGATGCCCATCGGGGACTTACACACCTAGGATGCCCATCAGGGTCTTACACCTCCGGATGTCCATCGGGTCTTACCCGAGCGGGACCTAAACTAGTTACCCCTACAGTCTTCTACACTATACATGACCCGCCTATGCCTGGCACGGAACTAACAGGATAAAATAGAACAAGGTATGCCAAGATAATTAAACCCCTTGCATGGAACTAACAGAATATATCAGGGGACACAAGAGCAACACGATATGGAAGCAAGAGAAAACATGTAACCTACCCACTGGAAATTTCATCAATCACAAGACATGGCATGCTGGAAGAACAAACCTAGCATGGCACTAACATGAACAACAAGCAACATGCTAGCAAGATTTCAAACACAAGTCGTTCAATAGCTAACATACTCATAACAACAACCAAGCATACAAGGCACAATCATGATAGCATCGCAGGTCCACACAACCACGGTAAGAAATCCTTACACGAAACGAGTAGGAATAACTTTCACAATCAAATAGTGACCCTCGAGCTTTAAAGCGAAACCGAGCAACCTAAGCATTTTAAAAGCATCCTAAATAAATATACAGAGCTGCAGCCTTAAAAATCTAAAAGGATAGGTTCGGGAATTACCAACCGAGAAGGCACGGGTCTCGCAGCAAGGGGGCGATTTTGGCGCTTTGGCTGGCGCAGCCTGGCGCGGAGGGGCACGGGCGCTGGCGCTGGCTTGCAAGCGATCGCGACAGCAGGCGCAGCGCGCCGGGCGACGGATGCGACGAAGCGCAGCGGCACGCAGACGCGCGGACGGTCTTTGGGGCGTGGCGCGCGGCGAGGCGACGCGTCTGCGGCGCGGTGCGGCGCGGCTGGTGGGGGCGGCGCGGGCGCGTCTGGCGACCGATCTGCAGTCCGTCTGCGGCGCGCGCTCTGGGCACCTGGTGCGGAGCCAGTGGCTGTGTCTCAGCGCCTGGCTGGACGGGCAATGGCCGCTGGTGCGCTGGTCTGCTGGTGGCTGGTCTTGGCTCGTGCGCTGGTGCGCTGAGCAGGCTGAGCTGGGGCGGCTAGGGCGGCTAGGGTTTCTTGGTGAGGTCGGCTAGGAGAGAGAGAGAGAGAGAGAGAGAGAGAGAGCAAAACAAAACAAGGGGAAAAGGGATTTTCTTGATTTTCTTTCCTTTTTCCCTAATTAAATAGGTCTAAAATCCCTTCCCAAAGCTTCCTCTTTCCAAACCCGGCCAAGCAAACTTATTTTAAAAATAAAACTCTCTTTCCTACGAACTCCCCAAGACCATTTAGGGCAAGGGCTCAAAACCCAATGGAAGCACCAAAATTACAATTAATTTTGCCATTTTCTAAAACACCTCCAAACTTCCAAACAACTTGCCCAAACCTCTCGGGTCTTGCAACCAACAACCATTAAGCTTCGACAAAGGCGGGAATGGCCTGAAATCTTGAAAATCCTCAAAACCACGACCAGGGGCAAAAGACCAAAATACCCCTAAGGGTTAAAATAGCTCTAACGCCCATCCGAACATCCGAATAATGACCCAAATCACCTAGGTAACCGAAATAGAAAAGCTGGGCCATACAATACTCCCTCCTTTTAAGACTTTCGTCCTCGAAAGTCCTAAGACGAAAACAACTCTAGGAAAACTCCACCGATTCTTAACCAACCAAGCTCCGGTTAAGACAACACAAATCCTTCTTGAAACCGAACCCTCTTGGCTATGGGGGTGCCGGGTCTCTGTCGACGAAAGGTACACCGCTCACAATCCCGAGGAGCTCTCGATCGGCTACAGTAATGAGCGTAAGCATGCACCGCGTGCTCTGCGGAGAACTATGGGGTGCCGGGTGCGAAGGCAAGCCGCCATGTCCAAATACCACGCCTAACTAAATCTTTGGATCGGTGTCACCGACATAGGGGTGTGAGACACTGACACGTAAACTATGTCGGCTGAACCACCGCACTGGGCCAAGGAACGGTCGTGGTAGGCTTACACCAGAAGCCGTCCTTGCCTTAACAGTGGCAATCGGGGCTACGGCCGAACACGCCGAGGACGTGCCGACTGCCGGGGACGAGGCAATGCCAAGTCATCATCCCGACCGTTGGGGCATTTAACAGTCTGCCACCCTCACCCAAGATTGCAGGGCCTACCGCTTGGGTTAGCTAATCCCTCATGGGGTCCAGGGACGGAGCACTGTCTCGATGTCCCTGACATGGATGCAAGGTACTTTATGCATCAGGCCCGGATGATGCTATCTACCTGCAACTCTAACCTGCCCTAGCAATCAGCAAACAATTCCATAAAATCCAATACGTGCTCAATAAGAATACAACGAGCCTAGCATGATACTACGAAGCAAGGAACAGATACGAGCATGCCAGAAAGGAACAACCTAGCATGGATTAACATGAGAATTAATCAGGAAAATCATGCTAATCGGGAATTCAGAAACGAATACCTAGCTACACATGTCAATAAACACAAACAAGCAATCAATCAGCAATCGCATAATATATCGCAGGGTCCACACAACTCCGGTGAGAAATCCTTACCTTGGTCGGGGACGATTTGACACGAAAACCTAAGTGGCGAACGAACCCGAACTAGCTATCGAGAACCTATCAATCACAACAAAAATCACACAATAGGCCTAAATATAATAAAATAAACAAGGTTCAGCTCGGGAGCAACTCACGAGGCGCGACGAACGCACGAACGAGCCGATTGCACGAACGGGGGCAAAGAACGGGGCTAGTGGGCGCGAGAATGGCGCGTGGGCGGGCGCTGGCGCGCGCGCGCGCGGCGCAACGACACCGGGGCGCAGCGCGGCGTGACACGGAGCTGGGCGAGGCGTGCGCGCGGGCGCGAGGCGATGCGCGGCGTGGCTCGACGGGCTGCGCAGCGATAGAGCACGAAAATAGGGGCGAATAGGGGCGATGAAGAGGAAACGAATTCGAGCGATCCGAGAGGATTCGACGAGCGATTCTTTGATGGCGAACTCCCCTACACTAGCTGCACAAAACCCATACCTCAAATCACCTCGACTCGGCCGGAAAATGAAGCCCAGAAGCAGGGGACTCGGATCGAAGAAGAGAGGAAGAGAACCTTACCTGCTGCCCGGAATTGGAACTCAACTTCGAAAATGGAGGGAGAACTCGGTTGAAATGGAGCTGGAGAAGGACGGAATCGCAAGGAAAAGCTCGGTCGGTCGGGGAGAAAGGGAGAAGGAAAATCGCGAGGAAGAAGAAGGAGGAAGAAGCTTCGGGCGAAAATTTCCTTTTAAACCAAAACTCGCATCGAACAGGTTCAAATAGAAGATCGCGCGTGTAGAAGCACAAGAGCGCTTAGTGGCTCGATTGGCAGCGACCCTTGCCTAGCTTGCAGCGCGTCCTTGGCTCGAATCTCACTCGACGCACTATTTAATTCCCTATTTATTTTTACCTTTTTCCAAGCCCAAATGTCTTCACCAAAATTCCCGATCCCATTGAAATCGACTCATAATTTTTCCGGTAATTAACAATTACATAACCAGCCCTGTCGGCCCGACCAAAATTACCAAAATGCCCCTGGGCCTCCCGGGAAGACCGGGATGAAATTTCTGGGCCGTCACATGATGAATGCTTTAGCATGTTGTAGCTAGGTTCTTCCTCAATTGTTGTTATGATGGGCATGCAGAATATAGATATTGTTTATGTGCTTCCCAGCTTATTGACTGTCTATCTGTCTGCTTTATATTCTTGTATCCTGGACTTAGTATTTATCATACCATGACTGTAATAGTGTGTTAGAGTCCTTAGAGAGGCTCGAGTGTCAGTCGAGTTGTGTGTTGGCTCGGTTTGCTCAAGACTGCCCAGTGTGTTGCAGTCCAGGACTTGCCCAGTGTGAGCTGTCTCTTGTTGGCCCAAGGTGTGCTGCGACTCATTTGCTAGAGATTGGGCCCAAAGTGTTGCTAATCCCGGTTAGCTTGATGTGTGTTGCTACCCATGTTGCTCTAGGACTAGCCCAGTGTGTTTCTGTCCTTAGTTAGCCCAATGTGTTGCTAATCGGGTTGAGCAAAACTCCCCAGGGTGTTGCAGTTCAGAGCTGCCCAATGTGTTGCAGCCAGGACTAGCCCAGTGTGTTGTTGTCCTTAGTTAGCCCAGGGTGTGTTAATCTTGTTTACTTTGCTATTATAGCTTAAGAATTACTTGAATTGTACTCCTGTTAGTTAGTCCAGTGTGTGCTAACCTTGTCTGGTTGTGAGCTTAGACCTTGTTGATGTTTATCCTGCTATACTGTTAAGACTGTCATGTTCTGAACTGTTGTTTGTATGTTAGGGTGTTAAGTGATTTGTTGTTCGTATTGTACCCAAGTTGGGGAATCCTTACTGAGTGCAATTTGTACTCACCCTTTCTGTGGTTTTATCCACCAGGTAACTTGGCACAGCATCGAGGTGGCTAGAGGAGGGAGCTGATGGATCATGGGAAGGCCGCTACATAGTCTGAGTCTTTATAATGCATCTTGAAAGTGTTTTGGGAAACTTGTATTGTTGAACTTGGATTTATGTTATTGATATTTGTAATGTTTTGTAAACTCTGGCCAGAGAATGTTTCTTGTTTTCCTTTGAAGTATTTCCAAACAAGATTTTATGTTTCCATTAATTTTAATAAAAATGCTCTTTTCCAGCCCTTGCATGATTTCACTGAATTTACATGTTGAGTAAGGGCCATTAGGGTTGTTTAGTGTCGGGTCCTTACAGTTATATACCACACATATTAAATTATTTGTACACAAAGTTAATGTTAAACAAAAGTATAAAAAAAGCAGAGATTATATATATATATATATTGAGAGAGAGAGAGAGAGTTGGAATAACAATTACAGTATCCTAAAAAAAGACTTCACATGGTTGTTAGATTTCTTCATGGGCTAATCCTAGGTTATTTTGTAGATAGTAAGTTAGCATATTGATAAATAAATAAAACTTTGACAAGGCGCACGCCTTGGCCTAAGGCGAAGGTAATGCAGGGCGCAAAATGGCGAGGAAAGGCAAGGGCCTAATTGAAGGAGCTCGTCTTGGCTTTTTTTAGAGGCTGTAAGAACCCGACCCAAAATGGTCTTAAACCCCGGTTCTTACTAGCATGCTTACAATTTAAAACTTTAAAAACATTATGGAAATAACTAAAAGATAAAACTCATTTAAACTTCATAATAGAAACAAACATTTCATAAACATCCTTAAAACAATCCTGGCCAGTATTTCAAACAAAACTGTTTAACAAGTCTCAACAGTAAACAAAGTTCCCAGCATGCTACTACATAATAAAAGACTCCAAAAGATAAAGACATAGAGTTCACCGGCAGCTCCCTCCACTAGCCATCCCGATGTTGTCCCAAGTTACCAGAAAGATAAGTAAGGGTGAGTATAAACATACTCAGTAAGAATCCCCAACCGGGGTACAATACGAAACATCCATCATCTAGCATCCTAGTATACATGCAATCGGTTACCAGCACAAAAACTTTACTCAACAAGCTAATCAAGTCAAGTCCGAGAACCTCAGAAGTTTCCTTCTTCCGGCCTAATGATTGGTTCTCCTAACCAATCCCAAATACATCCTCGAGGGTCTTTCTCCCTCGGTCAAATGATCAACTCAAAAGTTGATCCCAAATAGATGTCAGGCACCCTCGAGGGTCTTTCTCCCTCGGCCAATTGACCAACTCAAAAGCTGATCCCGAATAGGTGTCCTCGGGGGCCTCTTACCCCCGGCCAAGCTAAACCCTAAGACAACGGGAGTGTACCCGAGGTCTAGCTCTAAGTAAGAATAAGAATGGTGTCACTGATCTACAGTAGTGCAGAGCCCTCGACACTCATCCAGAGCGGCTGTACCACCAACTCCGGCTAAGAACTGTCTCCGGGCAGGCTTGCACCCGTGACGGTTCTGCTCTAGCAGGTTACAAAATAGGCTTGTACATATGCGGGAGCTAATCCGCACTGGCTGCCGGGGGCAGAGACAAAGTACGTTATGCCTCTCACTGATCCCGACCTATGGGGACAAGATACGTTATGTCCACTCTCAGCCTCTAAAAGACAAGTCTAGCTAACTATCTAATGTCACATGATATACATCCCTAACAACTGAACATGCTTAACAAGAATACAAGTACAACCTAGCATGATACTACGAATGTAAACAGGAACTCGAACATCTTTGGAAGGACAAACCTAGCATGGCACTAACATGTAGAAACAGGGCAAACATGCTAGCAGAGATAAACAGTGAAACAGTCCTAACCACTACATGCTCATAACAAACAACATATATATAAAAGATGCAATCAAAACATATCGCAGGATCCACACAACCCTGGTAAGAGATCTTTACCTGTAACAAGCAGAAATATAAACAGAAAAGTGCTCCTTGAGCTGCAGTGTCTCACAACCTAAAAGCATAAACATACACATTCAATCTAACTAGCTACACTTAACTAAACACTAATTCTAGAAGCAAGGGAACCAAGAGATTACCCCTACTTGCCCTAGTGCTCTTGCCCAAGCACCCAAGATGGAACCCTAGAAGCTCTCGGCTACACTTGCATCAAGGTGTCTCGGCTAGGGCATCCACAAACAACAATCACAAATTAGCTCTCTTGTCCATGAAGCAAACAACACACACACACACAACTCATCATGAAGCTCTCGGCCAAGCAACTTCAATGGGGCTCTCGGCCAAACCAACACACAAGCTAGGCAAAACATCAACTCACCAACTTACCCAAGAAGATTCGGTAAGGGTTTCCCAAAGAACAAGGTGTATGGGCCAAAGGAGGTGCACAACAAGAAGATCTCGGCTAGGGCTTGGATTTGCACAAGGAAGAAAAGAGCAAGTTAGATCTATCCAAACCACAAGTCAAACATAACAAAAACACTATCAACCCTACCTTGGAGCTCTTGGCAATGGAGGTTGGAATGGGAAGTGCTCTCAGATCTCAATCAAACAAAGGGAACACACAAGATCTCCTCCACCCAAGCAAGCTTCCCAGATCTACAAGGAGAGAAGAGAGGAAAAACAACCTCTCTTGGTTAAGGCTAGTCTCGGCCATGGCAAGGAGAGAAGAAAAGAGAAGAGCTTGCAAACTTACCTTGGAACAACAATGGAGATGAAATGCTAGGGAGCAACTCTTGAAGATCTTGAGAATGTAAGCAATGGAGATGGAGAGAAGTGGAGAGGAGCGCTCGGCCAAGGAAGAGAGAAAGAACAAATGGTGGGTCAGCCAAGGGGAGGGGAAGGAGAAATGATGAAACCCTAGGTATTTTTCCCCTATGTTTAATTAATAAAATGCCTCAAAAAAATCTCACCTTCAAATCCCACCAAGAGCACTTTTAAAAACTCTTTTATTTTTCTCTACACAAGGCTTAAACTCAACTCCCAAGCAACCATGGTTCGAATCCTAGATCCAACACTTTTATTTTCATTTTTCTTCTTTTAACCGAGAGGGCTCCAAACTTACCATAAATGGACTTCTTGACCTGAACTTGAAACTGAAGGACAAACTTAAGTCCACCAACTCATAAATATTCTAGAAGCTCTATCTTACTGCAACACTGTCTCGGGAAGCACAAAAACCCTAACTGCCCAACCAACTCACTGGAGGAATAACCGAATAAACCTGGAGAACCGAAAGGAAATCTTGGGCTGTTACAGAGGCACAATACCCACTTATGTGCAAGGTGATGGCCAAAGGTGAGGAAAGGTAATGGTCTTGAAAACACTGCTTCAAGTCATGAAGTGAAACCTTTCGCAATTGTTTGTTTTATTGTGTGTTATTCGCTTGTCGTTATTTTAAAAATTAGTATCAAAGCAATAACAAATTGGTATCAAAGCATTTACAAAATGGTATCAGAGCCGATGGCGAACATGATGGGTCAAATGCCACTGTCACGATTGACAAAGGCGAATTACTAAAACTGGAGCATCTAGATGAAAGCTCTTCTCGGCTATCATGATGCATGGAGGTGGTCGAAGAAGGTTTCGTAGAACTAGCCAATACCATGAGTTATACAAAAAACCAAATCAAAGTGGTGAAAGAGACGCGTTTGTAGGATAAAATGGCACTATACATGGTGTTTCGAGCCGTTGACGAGTCGGGCTTTAAGAAGATTGCAAATGCAACTACTTCAAAAGAAGCGTGGGACACTTCAGAAAAGTGTTTAAAGGAGTCAACCGAATCAAGCAAGTGCGTCTCCAATCTGCTTGTGGCGAGTTAGAGAGCATAAAGATGAAGGAGTTAGAAAGTAAATCTGACTACATCACATGTGTACAGATGGTGGTGAACCATCTTAATCGCAATGGCAAAAAGCTAACCAATGCACGAGTTGTGGAAAATATTTTGAGATCGTTGACCAAAAATTTTGAGAATGTGGAGTGTACAATAAAAAAGTAAAAGGATCTTGCGACACTCACTATTGACGAGCTCGCTGGTTCTCTTGAGACACGCAAGCAACGCAAGAACAAGAAAAGTGAGGAAACACTAGAAAAAATGCTTCAAGCCAAGGTGTCGCTCAAAGATGAAAAGGTACTCTAATTTAAAAAAATTTAGGGTCGAGGTTGTGGCCTTGGAGGTTGTGGATATGGTCGCAGTGGTCAAAGGGACACTCACGAACCAATAAAGAGAAGGGACATTCGAACCAAGCAAATTAGCACAAAAGAGGATATGGTTGAGGAAGAGGCGGTCGATCGAATTATTCAACCATTTAGTGCCACAAATATCACAAGTATGGACACTATGCAAGTGATTGCAATTCTGATAAATGTTATAATTGCGAAAAAGTAGGACATTTTGCGAAAGATACTCGAGCAGATAAAGGGGTTGAAGAAACAACCAACTTGGCATTAGAAGACGAAGAAAATGAAGGCTTCTCTTGATGGCGAAGAATGACAACAACGCCAACAATGATATTTGTGGTATCTCAACTAAGGGGCAAGCAACCATATGTGTGGTCACGAGCATTTGTTCAAAGAGATGTGGAAAATAGAAGATGGTCATAGATCTTTTGGCAATGCATCAAAAGTGGAGGTCAAAGGCAAAGGTATGATTTCTTACTTGCAAAAGGATGGCTTAATAGGGTCGATTCAAGATGTCTATTTCTCACCCGATCTCAAAACAAATATTTTGACTTTAGGGCAACTCACAGAGAAGGGTTTCTCGCTATTTTTGAAAGATCGGCTGTGTGACGAACCCGACCCAAATCACAGGTCCTAAACCGGGGTTCTCACTCAGCATGCAAGTTAAATATGATAACAAGCGGTTTAGTGCTCATATTTAAAAACCTTTCAAAACATAGGAAAAGGGGGAACCCTTAAAACATAACCAACAACTTACATTTAAACAATCCAACAAAGTAAAACAAGTCTAGCCAGTGTTTATAAAAACATACAATACAATTTAAACAACTTTTTAAACAATGTTCCCCTAGGACTCGTGTCCATCTACATGCTGAATAAACAATACAATAATAAATGACAGAGTGCCGACAGCTCCCATGATCAATCAGCTCCCTCCGCTAGCCCTCCTAGTGTTGTCCCAAGTTACCTGAAAGATAAATAAGGGTGAGTATAAACATACTCAGTAAGAATCCCCAACCGGGATACAATACGATACATCAGTCATCTAGCACCTCAACAAGCAAGCAAACAGCTATCAACACAGATCATAGCTCAACGAGCTCATAATGCAAGATCTGGAGCCATCGAAAGTCTCCTACTTCCGGCCTAATGATTGGTCACCCTGACCAATCCTGGGACATCACCGAGGTATCTTTCACTCGGGGGATTGTTCAGCTCAAAAACTGATCCCAAGGATGTCTTCAAGGGCCTCCTTGCCCTTGCTACTAAGCTGGACTTACGGGAGAGTACCCGAAGTCTGGCTCTAAACTGGAAGGAATGGTGTACTCACGACATTAGCCCGGGGGAGCTCTCCGAACTGGCAACTAACGCGTGAGCGCGCACACCGCATGCTGCTGCAACCGGCGTAAATGCGGGGGCCTAAGGGCAAACTACGTGGGCCAGGTACGCATGCCTATGACTCGGAAGCGGTGTCACTGATCACAGTAGCGCAAGGCCCTCGGTGCTCATCTGTGCAGCTTGAACCACCGACCTGAAGCTAAGAACCGGCCAAGGTAGGCTTACACCGTTGGCAGGGTTCCGCTCTAGCAGGCTACAAACTAGGCTTATGCCGATGTGGGTAGCTAAATCCACATCGGCGGGTCTGGGGGGGGAAGCAAGATACGTTATGTTGTGCACACTTTACTCCCGACCAGAGCTAAATCCACATTGGCGATCGGGGGGGAAGCAAGATACGTTATGCTGCGCACACTTTACTCCCGATTAGTGGGGACAAAGTACGTTATGTCTGCTCTCAGCCTCTGGATGATGACAAACCCTACAACTCTATCTAAGAGTACAGAGCAAATAAATGATTCCTGGCTAGCAAGCAATGACCGACATCAATCACATTTACCTAGCATGATACTACAAACTTAAGTAGGAATCATAAGCATGCTGGAAGAACAAACCTAGCATGGCACTAACATGTAAAATCAAGCAAACATGCTAGCAAGAGATCAAACATAGCTGCCCTATCAATAACATGCTCATAACCATCAGCAAGCATACAAGGCACAATCTTGATATATCGCAGGGTCCACACAACCACGGTAAGAAATCCTTACCTGGAACAAGCAGAAACAATTAATTTATCACAAATCAACCAAGCAATCCTCGAGCCTCTAATCGAACCCGAACAGCCTATACATTCAATAAAACACCCCAATTAAATCAATAACCAGCAGCCAACAAATCAGGGCCCAACGAAGAAAAGACTCGGGAAATACCATTCGAGAAGCCACAAGGCTCGGGCAAACCAACACACAACAGGGCAGGCTGGGCGCAGGGACTGGGCGCAGGGCAGGCGAGCTGGGGCGAGGCAAGGGCGCGCGGGTGCGGGCTCGAGCTCAGCTGGGCGATGGCGCGCGGCGTGGCTCGGCACAAGGGACGGCGCGCGGGCGCGAGCGACACGGCGCTTCTGAGCGCGCTGCGCGAGGCGACGCGCGACGCGCAAGAGCGTAGGCGCGCTGGCATTTGTCTTGTGGCTACCGAGCTCGGGCACGGGCACAGCTTAGGCGAGCTGGCGCGACAGTGGCTCTCTGGCCGGGAGGGTGAGGGCTCGGGGAGAGAGAGAGAGAAAAGGGAAAAAATGGGAATTTTGGGGTTTTAGAAAAATAAAAGGGAAAATGGGAAATAAAAAGGAAAATGGGGATTTTCTTATTTCTTTTATTTTATCCTTATCCAATTTCCAACCTTATCCATTTTTCCAACCTTAAAAAAAATCCATAAAATCCCATTTCCCGGCTTCCTCCTCGAGACCCGACTGAAGCAACCTTTTCCAATGAATAAATCTCACTTAAATCAACCTCCTAAATCAACTTCGAGGGCCCGGGCTCGAATCCCAAAGGAAACACCAAACAACCATAACTTTGCCCAAAACCCAAATCACAACCGAACTCCCAAACGAATAGCCCAAACATCTCGGGACTCGCAGCCACCAACAAACAAACCTCGACAAAGGCAGGAGCTGCCTCGAAGCCCTAAAAAACCACAAATCCTGCCCGGGGAGCCAAAAGACCAAAATACCCCTAAGGGTCAAAACAGCTCTAACGGTCCAACCGAACCACTGAATCTGAACCGGAAGCACCTCGAGATCCGGAATAGAAAACTGGGCCGTTACAGGCTGCTCACTTGAAGGACAAGGAAGAGCGTTTAGTCACTCAAGTTGAGATAGCAAGAAATTAGATGTATATACTGAATTTGAGAAGTGTGCAAGAAAAGTGTTTGCGAGTCGATGTTGAAGATAAGGCATCACTTTGGCATCTTCACTTTGGTCACCTACATCAATGGACTAAAAGAGTTAGTGAGGGAAAGTTTTGTGAGGAATGTGTGCTCAGAAAGCATGCAATAACCTCATTTTAGAAGAAAGTGGAATATTAGGCGAGGCAACAACTCGAGATGATTCATACTAACATTTGCGGACCAATTGCCCCTGGATCTTTCAACGGTAAAAGGTACTTCATTTTCTTTATTGATGCTTTCTCACAGAAAACTTTGGTGTATTTTTTGAAAGAAAAATCAAAGCCATTTGAGGCATTCAGAAAATTCAAAGTGAAGGTGGAGAAAGAAATGAGTAGATACATCAAAGCTATGCGATCTGATAAAGGTGGCGAATATACTTAGATGGCTTTCATGGAGTATTGCTAGGAGCAATGCATAAGGCAATTTCTAACCGCACCATACACTCCACAACAAAATGGCGTGGCTGAGAGGAAAAATAGAACCATTCTTGACATGGTTCGAGCAATGTTGAAGAGTAAAAGGATGCCTAAAGAACAAAGTTCAAAGAAAAGAGCAAAAAGTATATTTTTATGGGGTATGATGAGAAAACAAAAGGGTACAAGCTACTCGACCCAATAAGCAAGAAGGTGATGGTGAGTCGCGATGTGCAAGTAAAAGAAGAAAGTGAATAAGACTGGAACAATTCGATGAAAGCCAGCATCGAAATTGGAGACTTACCAGTCGATGCATCAACAAGTATACTAGTAAACGCTGAAACTACCGAGATGAAGATGAACCAGAACAAAAGTAGACATAAAGGGCGAAGGATTGATCTTACAAGATGTGACAAATGAGGTACACTTTGTATGTCTTTTGGCAGATGATGAAAGTACTATTTTTTATGAAGCAGTGCGAAACAAGAAGTGGCGAACTAGCATGGATGAGGAGATTAATGCGATTGAGCGCAATAATACATGGAAATTGGCAGAATTGCCAGAAGTAGGTCAAGCGATTGGTGTGAAATGGGTATTCAAGAAAAAGATGAATGTGCAAGGTAAGATAGAGCAGTACAAGGCGCGACTTGTTGCCAAGGGATACAAGCAGAGAGCAGGAATCAAGTATGATGAAGTATTTGTTCCCATGCCAAGAATAGAAACAATTCGATTGCTCATTTCTCAAGCAACTCAATTCAGATGGCCGATATTTCAAATGGATGTCAAGATTACATTCTTGAACGGTTTTGCTTGAAGAAGAAGTCTATATTGAGAAACCACCCGAGTATATGCAAACTAGAGAAGAGAAGAAAGTGTTAAAGTTGAAGAAAGCACTTTACGAATTAAAGCAGGCACCACAAGTCTAGAATACTTGCATTGATACATATTTCAAGGAGAACGGGAACAAGCAGTGTCCCTACGAGCATGCGCTACACAAAATAGAGTGGAGGTAATGCGATATTTTGTTGCTCTTTATGTTGATGACCTTATTTTATGGGAATCGGTGATGCGATGATAGAAGGGTTTAAAAGCACAATGACACGAGAATTTGAGATGACAGATTTGGGCTTGTTGAATTTTTTCCTCAGTTTGGAGGTTAAGCAAGAAGAGACAGGTATTGTGTATCGCATGAGCAATATGGAAGGAGATTTTGAAGAAGTACAAGATGGCGAATTGCAATCCAATTTCAATACCAATGGAAACAAGTACAAAACTCTCAAAGTTGGATGGAGGAGAACATGTGGTTGCGAGTAAATACCAAAGTCTGGTGAGAATCTTTCGCTATCTCACATGCACAAGGCCAAATCTCACATTAAGTGTTGGCATTGTAAGTTGGTTCATGGAGGAGCCGGTCTATTCGCATTGGAAGGCATTGAAGTGAATTCTACGATACATCCAAGGTACGGTGTCACTTGGGATATTTTATTCGAAAGTAGAAGACTACAAGTTGATTGGTTACTCCGACAACGATTAATGTGGAGATATAGACGATCGAAAAAGTACATCGGGATACGCATTCTTTATGGGCAACACAACATTTACTTGGTTGTCAAAGAAACAACCGATTGTGACGCTTTCGACATGTGAAGCTAAATATGTTGCAGCTTCTTGATGCATATGTCATGCGATATGGCTCACAAATTTGCCGAGCAAGATGGAACTAAAGTAACTTGGAGCAACCGTGATTCAAGTTGACAATAGATCAACAATTGAGTTAGCAAAGAATCTAGCGAATCATGAAAGAAGAAAACACATTGATGTTCACTTTCATTTTATTCGAAATCATGTGAAGAAAGGAAGCGTGGAATTGTGGCATGTGGCAAGTCAAGATCAAGTTGCAAATATTTTCACAAAGCCGTTGCCGAAAGTATTGTTCGACAAATTCAAGAAGATGATTGGCATGACAGATGGTAGAAACATTTAAGTTTATGTAGGAATTTTGTTGAATAAACTTTAACGGTATTTTATTTGTATTTATAATGTTGTTAGTGGAGCTATGATTAAGGAATTGCTAAGTCTATAATTAAGGAATTAATTTTGGAGCCAATTAAGGAATTAGTTGATCCTTAATTTAGGAATTAATAGGAGACATTTTTGGTAAATGAAAAGTCAAAAATGGAAAAGTCTTGGAGAACAAGTTTGTAATAGGACTATAAATAGAGTATTCATTTCATTGTGAAAAGTAAAGCAAAGTAGAGAGCAAGCAAGAAAGAAAGATATTGAGAAAGAGATAGAGAAATAAATAAAAGTGTTTGTAGAGAATTTGTGGGTGCTTTGTCTCTCCCGTCACGAAGCGAAAGGTTGCGCGATTGTTTGTTTTATTGTGTGTTATTCGACTGTCATTATTTTACAAATTGGTATCAGATTGGTGGTCTTCAAATTCTTTACGATATTGGCCAAGACATGGATTTATCCAAAAATTTAAAAATGCTGGAAAAGACATTGACGAATGGATCACATTTCCTTTGGGTATATAAAGAGAAAATCTCAAACGGAACTTTCTTGTATGGACAACAAAGAAGAAACAGTCAAACTTGTCGAGCATCCAACCGCAATAAAAACTTGAGATCAAGAACCTTTTTTCACCATATAGAACAAGTGCCATTGTTGAGATTTTATCAAGCACAGGACAGAGTTTGGTTCAAGATAAGGAAATTGAGAAGGGTTTTGTTTTTTTTTGTGGTTAATAAATAGTTCTTCCCTAAAAAGAAAGCTAGAGAGCCTTTGCTATACATGCATGAATCTCCATACAACAATGCACCTTGTTAGAAGCACTATCTGAATTAGGTTGCAACAATAATACTCCATTATTATAAATGGATGCACCAATCTTAATGATAGGTCGTTTATAACTATTTCGTTTATCAATAAAGGTCGTTTGGAGCACCGGTTTGGTTATTATAGACAGAAGATTATGATAAACAATGGGTTATGATAAATGGTGGATTATTATAAATGATGTTTGAGGGGCAAGTTATTAAAATAGGGATTATGATAAACGATGTTTGAGGGGCTGGTTATGTAACAAAAAGTAATATATGTAAGGTGTAGTAAACGGGCACGCAGGTTTAGGTAACCACCGTTTATAATAAACGGTGGGGCAAACATCGGTTAAGTTATTATAACCAACTCGGCCGTTTACATAAACGGGGGCCCAAACACACCCTAAGAAGTTTTGTGTCCTATACAAAAAAAAAAAAAAAAAAAAAAATCAACATTTTATTGGCAATTTTCAACATTCCATGAAACCTCTACGAGATTCTCAAAAATACAAATTTCGATGGACGTCGAGTCTTTAAACTTAACATGGTTTGAAATAAAGATTTGTATATTTACAGAACACAAAAAAAATAATGGAATTTACTTATTGGTGCGTTGTGGTTCACCCAAATGGAAAGGAGCATTCCACAACTCAATTACTTCCTCCTTGGGCTTCCCTGAATTTCAACAAAACATAGCATGGAAAAAAAATTACTTAACATAAGGAATGACACAGCCAGAACCAGAAGTTGTTAGAATGTTACCAACCCGGTTTCGCGCTTTCAGTGTCGTTATTGCTGTTCTCGCTGTCATGGTTACTTGAACATCCGGACTTACTCAAATCTTTTTTAGCCAACAGTGTGAACTGGCAATAGGCTGTACGCAATTTCTGATAGATCTCTTCCAACTTACCACATTGTTCATCTTTCCGGTCCATCTCAATTAGCACCTGCAAAACAATAGTATGGTTGTAACTTGTGAGAAGGAAGAAAAATAACATGTCTTCCCTTTCGAGTTGGCTACCTCTGCAGCTGTATTTTTGAATATTGGATGGAATCGCTGCCTGCAGTACTCGTGAAATAGAAGCGTGCAGATGATCAAGGGAATCATGAAACCGGATGCAACTGGAGACTCTTTTAGACTAAACACTCCAAGAGCAACTATTTGAGCAATTACCATAGCAAAGATGGTTGTATTGTGAGCTATGGGCCAAAATTGTCCCCCGGTATCGTATTTCGATATATACACGTTGAGTATCTGTCAGTTCAGAACAACAATTTGTTAGGTACCAGGCATGCATTTTCAGCAAGAACAAGTAAGCCAGTGAGTGTATAGAGGCAGAACTGACCTGGTTTTTGTAAACAAGGTACGCAAGAAAAAAGTAAAACAACAAGAAGGGAGTGATCAAAGGAGCCAAGATGCAACAAGTGAACCCGAGGAAACCGAAGAGGAGAATACGAGGAACTTCGGTATGATATGGAAATGAAAGAGTTTCAAAAAGAGGTTCATTCTTGATTCGAAGAATCCATCTTCTCACCAGGTTGTAAGTAAGAGGATAAAGTTGCATAACTTCACAAGACAAACTTGCCCATCCAGATGATAGTACATAAGTTAAGAAGAAACTAGCCTGCCATCAAAAGTTATGCAGAATGAGAATTTAAAGAGTCGATAATATGACCTTCCAATCCAAGACTTCGGTCACTTCAATTCAATAAAGCAAGTGTGATATTTTTCACCTGTGCTGGTACTGCTTTGCCAAATGTCGCAGGGATGTCCTTTACATTGAAAAAGACAGTCAGTGTACGAATAATAGACCCCGCAAATACGTTAACAAAAAAGACGTTCCAGATCGTAAAGTACAAGACTTTAACGCATGCGCTCCTTTTCCTCCCACTGCGAGAAATAGATCCCTCCATGGCTGAAAATAACATCATTGTAGGTGGAACCAGATACAAAAATAGGATCAATACGACACTCGGTAAGTATCCCGTCACCAGTTCGCTCATATATTGCCTACATAATGAAATTGGGTAAATTCCTTGTATTGATGTTTGTAAATTCTAATTGCAAAATTTGAAAACTTACTTTTTCAATAGGCCTCTAAGGAATGGAAATGTCTCCTGTAGTGTCTCCAGTTGCGTCAGGCTTTGTACAATTGTTACAGGAAGCAAAAACGCGAGCATGAATGCGGCAGCAGCAACCAACGTTCCTATTTTACGGATCCAAAGTTGCTTATATGGTATAGCAAGGTTTGACCAATAAACATCATGAGGTGCTGGAGCTATGTCTGTTGCCCATGACATAGGATTTGCTGACTGAATAATATTTGAAGCCATAAGTGCAGCATACCGAGTTTTGAAGAATACAAAAGCAGCCGAGCACTCCTGATTTAGAGAGAAAAATGTGTCTAGACATTACATTGTAAGCCCATAAATGATCAAGAAACCAAAAATCAGATCCATTTGGAATGATATTTAGGCCGACATAACAAATCTTTTACCTTTTCTTTGGCCATCAACTCCATCTTATCATATAAATTTTTATCCGTCCCGTTCACACTATCAATTACACTAGGGAGAAATGCAAATGAATTTGTTGGTCCTGCACAGAAACACCCTCCTTTGAACTTCTGACAATGCATTTCCACCGAATTTTCTTTCATCATGTTGTACATTTTCTCTGCATCATTCTGAAAATTTTCTATGTCATGAACTTCCAAAACTGAACAAACAAAACCATGAACTTTCTTCTCACAGACGTCAAACAAAAAAACTTCCCCTAACTACCACAACATGATTATCGGATATGCATACCAATGAAAAGAAATAATTGAAAGAAATTATTTATGGTTTTTTTTTCTTATCAGTACAAAATTTGATTTATCCATCTTTTCCCTCTAATTCAGAGTTTCGACATCTCGACCATCTATAAAATGAAGCTCATAACCCGATCCTTAATTTGCTTCATCACATTCTAATCATTTCAATATCATTCTGATAGAATCTACTACTATTGTTATTAAGAAGCTATGATAATCTCTCGAGAGGATCTCTCAAAGAGCCAAATACAAAGACGACAACTGTTTGAATGAATTGCTAGAGGCCTAACATAACCTATTTATAGTAAACCTAGGATTTAACCTAATTTAATAAATAATCCCTATTAAGGCCCAAAAAGCCCAATACAACTTAAAATCACAAAACATAATTATATTTAATAAAGCAATAAAAAGGGATCCGTCACTTCTTGGTTCGCCTTGAGTAAACTTTCAACGACCTCGGGTTCGTATCAATACTTCCCCCCCAAAGAGCCACCTTGTCCTCAAGGTGAAAATCCGGAAATTGGAGCTCTAGATCTGCAGCAGACTCCCAAGTAGCGTCGTCCGGAGTGGATCCTTCCCATTGGATCAAAACTTGGCGCGAACCTCCCTCCTGCGAGGACTCTCGTAGACCCAAAACAGCCTTGGGACAAACGAGCACGCCTAGATCATCTCCCACCAAAGCCGGTGTCGGGAAAACAAGCCCAGAGGAACCAACGCCTTGCGTGCGGACATGAAACATGAAAACCGGGTGAATCCTTACCGTCCTGTGGTAAGTCCAACCGCATGCACATCGCCCCACCCGAGCTACCACACGATATGGCCCGATGAACCGTGGTGCTAACTTGGGGTGTGTAAACTTCGCCAAGGACGGTCGGCGGTAGGGTCGGAGCTTAACATACACCAAATCGTCCACATCATCTCGAACATCCGGCTTTGCGTGAGCACGCTCCGTCATTAATTGTTGTGAACGCAACAAATTTGCCTTAAGCTTCTCCAACATTTGATCACGTTCCATCATTAAGGAATCCACTGTTGCCACCGGACTAGCCCCATAATCATAACCCAAAATGATCGGCGGAGAACGCCCGTAAACAATTTCAAAAGGAGTCATCCCCATGGACGAGTGAAATGACGTATTGAAACTGAACTCAGCCCAAGCCAGCCATCGGTACGGGACTTGGTGTGTCAACACAAAGCATCGTAGGTACGATTCTAAACAGCGATTGACGACCTCAGTTTGGCCATCAGTTTGTGGGTGGTAGTAGTACTACGACGTAGCTGAGTCCCAGATGCCTTGAATATCTCCTCCCAGAGGAGGCTAGTGAATATCTTGTCACGGTCCGACACGATACTCTTAGGCACTCCGTGCAAACGGACCACTTCTCTGATAAAGACCTGTGATACTGAAAGAGAAGTAAATGGGTGCCTAAGGGGTATAAAGTGCGCGTGCTTAGACAAAAACGATCCACCACCACAAAAATAGTGTCATAACCTTCAGAACGGGGAAGTCCTTCAACAAAATCCATCGAGATGTCCTCCCAAATCCTGTCTGGAATCGGTAACGGTTGCAAAAGACCAGCTGGTGACAACGATAGATGCTTCGCTTGAACACAGATCGAACATTCGGCCACAAATGCGCGGACGCGAGCCTTCATTCCAGGCCAATACACCTCTTTAGCTAGGCGTTGGTACGTCTTTAGGACCCCAAAATGCCCCCCGATGGCTCCCCCGTGGAACTCATTAAGTAATGAGAGGAATCGTGGCGAAGTCGGAGGTAGCACCAACCGACCCTGGTATAATAGCACATCACCCATGACGGAATAACCTGGCGGACCCTCCTCTCCTGCAACTACAGCGGTATAAATAGCAAACAACTTTTCATCTTCCCGCACTTGTTGAGTGAACACTGCCGTGTTAACTCCGGCCACACAACTCAACATGCTCAACTCCCCGGTCGATGGCATACGAGAAAGGGCATCTGCCGCTCTGTTTTCTAAGCCTTTCTTGTATTCAATATGGAAATCATAACTCGATGAGTTTCGCTATCCATCGCTGGTACTCTCCATCAACTACACGTTGTTCTAGCAGAATTTAAGGCTCTTTTGGTCCGACGCATAATAAAAAGTGGTGTCCCAATAGGTAAGCTCGCCAACGCTGGACTGCAAACACGATAGCCATTAGCTCGCGCTCATAAACTGACTTCACGCGATGGGTAAGAGGAAGGGCCTTACTGAAATAGGCCAACGGCTGTCCCTGTTGCATCAAGACTGCACCCACGCCAATACCGGAAGCATCCGTCTCCACAACAAACAACTGATCAAAGTCCGACAATCGCAATACTGGCACACTACTCATTGCATGCTTAAGTCTCTGAAAGCATTCTTCCGCCAAGTTGGGCCCCATTCAAACCTTCCTTTTTAACAAATGAGTCAATGGAAAGGCCATCGACCCATATTTCGCCACAAAACGACGGTAGTAACTCCATTAGCCCGAGGAATCCCCGTAAGTCTTTAATGTTTTTAGGGCTTGGCCAACGTACCATGGCCACAATTTTCTCCGGATCGGCAGCCACTCCCTCAGCAGATATAAAATGCCCCAAATACTCAATCCTGCGCAGTCCAAACTGACATTTCTTGGCATTTGCCACCAAGGCATGTGTCTGTAACACTTCAAACACGCTGACTAAATGCTCCTTATGTTCATCGATGGTCACACTGTATATCAGGATGTCATCAAAAAATACTAGCACAAAACGGCGTAGGAACGGACGCAAAATCTCATTCATAACTGATTGAAATGTCGCAGGCGCGTTGCGTAATCCGAAAGGCATGACTACAAACTCGTAGTGGCCCTCGTGAGTTCTAAATGTTGTTTTGTGTACATCAGCCGGCTTAACACGTATTTGATGGTAACCCGCCTTAAGATCAATTTTTGAAAATACCATTGCCCCATGCAACTCATCTAATAATTCATCAACCAGCGGTATCGGATACTTATCGGGCACTGTCGCTTGATTCAAGGCGCGATAGTCGACACAGAAACGCCAACTCCCATCCTTCTTTTTAACCAATAGAACTGGACTTGAAAACGGGCTCGTGCTGGGACGGATAATACCTGCCAATAACATTTCTCCCACTAATTTTTCAATCTTGTTCTTCTGGTACTGTGGGTACCGATACGGACGTACATTCACGGAGTCCTTGCCTGGCAATAGCGCAATAGCATGGTCGCAATTACGCTGTGGAGGAAGACCTGTCAATGATTCAAAAACCGGTGAGTATAAACAAAGTACGGCGTGGAGTTCTGCGGGTACCTGAGACAAGTCAGGTAGGGTCCCGGACTGTTCACGAGACGGTATCGGGGTTTCAATCATATTCAGCTCGACCATAAGCCCCTGCTCCTCGGGACGTAAGGATTTCATCATAGATTTCAATGAAACCTGGGCCTTGACCAGCCGTGGCTCGCCCTGCAATTCGACCTGCCCTGACCCCAACTTGAATTTCATTTTAAGCGCGCGATAGTCAAATTCAATTTTTCCCAATGTGGCTAGCCACACAACGCCCAAAATCACATCCGCACTACCCAACGGTAAGGGCAAGAAATCATTTACTATTCTCATCTTGGTCAACTGAAGTTCCACATTCTTACAAATGCCAGCAGTTCTCACAGAATCCCCAGTCCCCAACATAATGCCATAATCATCAGATGGTTCTACCGGTAATTTCAACTTAGCAACCATGTCCTCGGATATGAAGTTATGCGTAGCCCCACTATCGATTAATACTACTACTTCATGTCCCCGTGATCGAGCTGTCACCTTGAGTTTTGGGGAGCTTAGTCCAGCCATGGAGTGCAATGAAAGGGCTGCCATATTCGGTGTATCCACCATTTCCTCAACAAAAGCATCTTCGAACGCACATTCTTGGGAGTCATCATTTTCCTCATTTTCCCGTTTTTCTACTGCATCACGTACGACAAGAATCTCCAGAGCTTGCAGTTCCTTTTTCTTACACCGGTGCCCCGGCACAAACTTCTCGTCACACCTAAAACATAGCCCCTTGTCTTTACGAATGCGGATCTCACTATCTGTTAAACGTTTATACGGGATGGCGGGGGTGGGGTTGTTCGACGATGTTGATCGGCTGGAATAGACTGAGGCAGGTGTGATGGTTTTTAGGTTCGTACTCCCTGCTACTCTTGTACTCATAGTACCTGAACTCAGGCTTGGTCTAACCGTTGACGTCGTGCTAACTCCTTTGGCTTGATTTCGAAAAGCCAAGTCATCTTCGATTACACTGCGCCATGAATTTCTTATCCTCGGATTCCGACCGGTCTCGCTTTTCTCATTTCGCCGTATTTACGCGCTTTAGACCACTCTCCCATTTCCCTTCCAAGGCACTCGCACTGATATCTCGCATACCCTTTGCATATTTCTCAAACAACCGGCGATATTCCTTGACTGTTCCCACTTGTTGCAGACTCATCAAGTTGGCATATTTATTGTCATTCATCGTTGGTTGGAAACGATGCAATAGCAATTCTCGAAACTCCTCCCACGAAGCAATCGGAGCTCGAACCTCTTCATATCAGAGCCATTCCAATGCCTCCTTCCATACACACAGTGCTGCATCGACCCTTTCATGGCCCGTCAACCGATTTACCTGAAATACCTTTCCACTCGGCAGAGCCACCCTTCCGGTCCTCATCGCAAGACCCTTAAACACCGGCATTTCCAATTTCCGTAACCGTCCTATCAACAGTTGGTCCATCCCATCCGCCGCTCCTGGTCCCCTCGGTCACCCCGTTCTTGCTGTCCCTCCAATCCTCCCGCTGTTCCAACCGTCATGCGCAATCGGCCTTTCATAGCCTATCCGCACCTTCCTCTCCTCCGGAAAAACATTCCCCCTGCCATCGAACCGGCCATCTCCCCTTCGCTCGAATTCCGAACTCATATAATGTAACGACCCAGGTTTTTCTTCCCGGTCTTCCGTATATGCCCTAGGGTAATTTGGTAATTTGGTCGGGCCGTCGTGGTCGTTTGTGTCTTTTTCCAGCTTACTAAAATTATTGGATGGTTTTTTTGTAGGTTTTGGAGGGGTTTGTGGTTTGGTTTGAGCAAGGTTTGATGCAAAAGTAAAAATAAAGGAAATTGTCTTTGTAGGGGTTTTGAACCCGGTCTCTGGAAAGCTTGTGGAGATGTGTGCCATTGAGCCATTAGGTGCTCTTGTTGCTCTTCCCGCATCATCTTATGGTTAGCCTTGGATTTTGGAGTTTTGGTGCATTTGGTTAAATGAAATAGAAATTAGGTTTATTCCATCTTCTTCTCCAAATCACCTCTTGGCCGCATGCTTTCCCTCTCCATAGCCTTTGCCGATTCTTCTTCTTTCCCTTGCATCTTCTTGGGTTCGATCATCATCATCATTCCGGTAAGTCTTCATCCTCTTCATCTCCTCATTTGGTTATTGATCTTTGGCGAAGGTAAGAAGTAGAGTGTTGTGTGTGTTGTGTGGTTTGCACCACCGAGAGAAGCCACCAGCCAGACCATCATCGCCGCCCAGCCCTCGCCCAGATCTGTTGAAGCAGCCCCGCCGCCACGCCAGGCCGGACAGCGGCCGCGCGGATCGCCCGCACGACGCTCCTCGCTCACGGTCGCGCCAGATCCACCGTCGCGAGACCTCCCGCGACGCCATCGCTCACGGTCGCGCGAAATCCACCGTCGCAGCCTCCCGCCGCGACGCCATCGCTGCGTCGTCGTGCGTGCGGATCGCGCAGCAGCGACGCCAGCGCCCGCGCGCCCGCGCCGAAGCTGCTCGCCCGCCCAGCCGCGCTGCCGCGTCGCGTCGCGCGCTCGCGCGCGCCAGCGCCAGCGCGCCGCCCGAAGCTGCCGCCCGCCGCGCGCCCGACGCTTTCGCCGCGCGACGCGCGCCCTCGCTGCCGCATCCGTGCGCGTCTGCGCGTGCCCGGTACAAGGACAGCGCCCAGCCTGCCGTGCGTGCGGCTTGCCAGCCTCTCAAGCTCGTGTCGCCGTGCGCGCGTGAGTTCCCGAGCCGAGCTTGCTGTTCTATTGTTTTTAGACTTTTTAGGTATTGACTATTATTGGTTTGTTAGGTTCCCGATCGCTAGCTCGGGATTGTTCCGCATGACTTAGGATTTGTGTGTAGAAGCCTCCCGACCAAGGTAAGGATTTCTTACCGAGTTGTGTGGGCCTGCGCGTATATTTGTGATTGTTGTTTTGTATGCCTGTGTATGATTACTAGCATGTTTAGCCCTAGGTGCTCTGTTGCAATTCTGATGGCATGAACTCTTGTATTGTTTCTCATGTTAGCCCAAGCTAGGTTGTTCCATTCGGCATGTTCGATATCTGTTCTTGCTTCGTAGTATCATGCTAGGTTCCTTGTATCTGTTGAGCACGTATTGGACCGCATTGATTGAATTGTTATTATTGCTATGGTTTAGAGTTCGTAGGTAGCATCATCCGGCGGATGCATAACGTAACTTGCATCCCCGCGAGGGGACGTGCGAGATGGTACTCGTCCCCGATCCCGTTAGGGTTTAGCTAACCCTAACGGCCGGCCCCGCAATCTTGGGTGAGGGTGGCGGTCGTTAAATGCCCCAACGGTCGGGATGATGACTTGGCATTGCCTCGTCCCGGCGATGCGGCACGCGTCCTCGGCGTGTTCGGCCGTAGCCCTTGATTGCCACTGTTAGGGCAAGGACCGCTTCTGGTGTAAGCCTACCACGGCCGGTTCCTTAGCCTCGAGTGCGGTGGTACAGTGACATAGTTCACGTGTCCGTGTCTCACACCCTATGTCGGTGACACCGATCCGAGATTTAGTTAGGCATGGTGGTGATCACACTGGCGGCTTGCCACTAGACCCGCACCCCCGAGTTTGCGGTGCATGCGGTGCGCGCTTACGCTCATTACAACGCCGATCGAGAGCTCCTCGGGATCTTGAGCGCTGCACCTTTCGTATCGTCGATGACAGCCGTGGCCGGGACTTGTTCCCGTATAGAGCGTATAGTGTGTTGTGGTATTTCTTTCCGGACTAAGACCACGAGTTGGCATCCGAGGTCCAAGTGTGGACTTAGCTATGTGCTCCGCTCTCGTGTTTGTACTCATAGCTTGCATACATTCTTCTAGATGATCATGTATATCGTATTGTACCCGGTTGGGGATTCTTACTTGAGTAATTCGTTACTCACCCTTATTCTGTGGTTTTCCACGAGTAACCAAGCGCGGGAGACAGGATGGTCAAGGAGGAGGCGTGATCATGGAATCCTGCTTGTCATCTCTCGACCATTTTATTATATCATGACTCTTGACTTTTGTTATTTCCCCTGAATGCATGTAGACGGGCACGGAGCCCTAGGATGTTTTCTTACGTTTTACTGATTCCAAATATTTGTACTTGTGGAATGTTTAAATGGTTTAAATAAATCTCGATCGAGTTTGCTTTTAGAAATGTATGTTTTGATTATTGAATGTTTCTGTTTTTACTTGGGATCCGAAATGTATTTTTCATAATGTCTTTTATTTTCAATACATGCATTGGGGTAAAGGCCCATTTAGAGCCTCTTTTGGGTCGGGTCTTTACATATAATTGTCCCCATCGGTCAAGCCACGAAAAATTTCTCTCCGGTCCACCCCGGCTGACCCGAACCGGCTGATTCCACCCCGGCCCGACCCGACCGCCCGCCCAGCACCACGGTCGCCCGCCTGACCGCGCCCCCCGCCCACTCCACCACCGCCGGCGCGCCCCCACTCACCCCACTGCGCCTGTGCTCGATACCAAAACGATAGAATCTACTACTATTATTATTAAGAAGCTATGATAATCTCTCGAGAGGATCTCTCAAAGAGCCAAATACAAAGACGACAACTGTTTGAATGAATTGCTAGAGGCCTAACATAACCTATTTATAGTAAACCTAGGATTTAACCTAATTTAGTAAATAATCCCTATTAAGGCCCAAAAAGCCCAATACAACTTAAAATCACAAAACATAATTATATTTAATAAAGCAATAAAAAGGGATCCGTCACTTCTTGGTTCGCCTTGAGTAAACTTTCAACGACCTCGGGTTCGTATCACATTCATATGGCGCGCCATTAGAAGAATTAGAAGAATTAGTAATCATCATATGATCCATTAGCCAACGTACTTTTAGTATTTGGTTTTATTGAATATAAAACCGATTATCTGATCGGAACTGAATTAGATAAACAGGAGGACCTATTCATCTTGCTCATTCTTTCAGATTCATAATGAAAAATCAAGTTTATTACACATGTTAAATGATTTGTATTCATATAATGATGATGGAAATTAACTTAAAATTGAGATGAATCTCCGGAATGTGTTGCGAACAATATTTAGTAGATACTTACTAATAGTTTCTGGACAATACTCGACCGATATATCATCTGGTGTGACAAGTAACCTGCTGCATGGTAGTTGGTGAAGAACTTCCTAACAGTTTCACTATAAGGTTCCTCTGCAGACCAGGGAATCGATCGGACTAAAATCGTAAAATGAGTAGGATTCATTTGAGATCCAGTGATGTGGATGAGCCTCATTCTACTGATGCTCGAGTATTCCTACAAATAATTAGTGCAGTTAAGGGTAATGTTCAATAGGAAAACAAAAAACAGAATCTATAGACATATTGGAGAACTTACAAAGTAAAGGAGCACACAAGCTGAGCAGCATATGCCATATAAAGCGATACAATGGGCACAAAGCCTGAGATTCAGGAGAGACAAAATCAAGAGTTAAGTTAAGAACGTAACAAATTAAATGCATATAAGCTATGGAGTTCCAATATCTCATACAATTTTGAATTTTCCTTGACGTTCCCAATGGAAAAAACTTCGAGCGACTCCGAAGGTATCAGCTTGTGAGTCATTTCTTGGCCATAATAATTCACAGGAAGCACTAGAAACAGGCAAATGATGGCAGCGACTGAAAAAACTCGAATGCTGTACAGCAAAAGAATTAACATCTGCAGTAAGCAAAATCAGAAAACTGAAATTTGTTTCAACATACAGGAAGTTGAATACAAGCACATTGCAAAAAACACAATGACTATAGATGGTGGAAAGAATATAGATATACGAGGACATTTCAATTTAAAATCGTCAAAAGAAAAAAGTAACGAAAAAATTATATTCTTAATAACCAAAAAAACACAGCAGTATACGACTGAGACAAATATGGACAAGAGGTTATGAATCAAACAAAAGGAAATGACAGCCAAAAAGCACATAAGCTTTGCAGCATAACTTCAATAATGAAAACCAATTTCATAGTCCTTGAGCTAGGCAGCATTCTGTTACATAAAATGAAGTTGAAATTTCAATTTCATTTAACCATCGAAAGGATGCCAACTAATAACAACATAAGCAAATCTATGTCGAACAAACAAACGGGATGCCAACTGACGGAGTCTTTTTTAAAAAAAAAATCAGGAAAAACGGAACTTTGTTCCACTATATATACCCAGGGTAACCACGCTCGTCCTTAGAGCACATACTGGGAGACATCGAAGGAATGAATACACAGGAGGTATCTACAAATTAATGTGACAAGTGAGTTTCGAACAAGAGACCTTGCAGGGAGCACACCTTCAAAGTCCAAGTTTTCAACCAATGTACCACCCCTTGGGGACAAATGACATAGTTATTTATCTTCTAGTGTTTTTATGTTACAACTTTTGATCACAAGGAAAGATTAAGAGTGATTCTATTGTGTTTTGTTTTTTTTTACTGTAAGGGAGAGATTTCAGCGAGGTGAATGTAATAAAAGAACAAAAGACTAATCAACAGAAAACAGCAACTTGGCTAGAAGCAATGCATAAACATAAGCTTACACTCGATCAACAAATTTCAATGTACAGAAATTAGAGAGAATAAAACAAGAAAGTTAACTAGCACTTAACCATCCATGCGAGAAAATCCGAGAAACTAGATATCAAAACCAGAAGTGAAAACAAATGTTAGAAGAGAGTTGCAACCAACCTGAATACAATTATCCTGAGAAAAACGACAGCATCCAAGCCATCAAGAGCCAATATTTCTTCCTCGGTTGTTTCCCAAGCTTTCACTATCCAGCTAGGAGAAGGAACAAATCTATCTAAGCAAAAGGTTTCGCAGTGTTTGAGCTTTCTCGATGCCATCTTCCGACCAAAATAGACGGTTGTGTTGCTCGGTTGTTTTCTCAATATCGAATACAGAGAGAAAAGCACCACGCAGATGCCGATATTAATTCCAACCGATGTTAGAAGAGCAGAAAAATCCATCTCACTTTATTACTTTGCTAGTCTCAATAAGAAACCAAAATCTGGCACCCAAGAATCGGCCAAAAATATGATTCAAACAGATTCAGTTTTTGGTGCGGCAATCAAACAAACCAAACCAAACCAATCCAGCTTCTTATATGTTTTCTGTTCTGTTCCTTGTGATAAAAGGCAAAGAAAGAATTACTACAAGGAACCCAAATTGTCCATTCGAGAGAGACTTATGCTTTATAATCCCCTTTTGAATAAATTAACATGAACATCTATACAGGGGAAAAATAGAATCAACTAGAAGATGAACATTACGAACAAAAGGAATGCGAAGAAAAAGGAAAAGAAATGGTACCTGAAAAATCCGGTGAAAAACACAACACAAATCCCACGAATTGATATTGATTATAAATGGAGGATCTAAATGGGAAAACTTAGAAGTGAAAAAAAGAAAAGCATTCAAACAAATAATGCACAAAACTTAAACGTCATAAAGCACGTTGCTTGAACTCCACAGATAGAAATCCAAGAAAAAAATCAAAAGGCTTTGCTTGAAAATGAAAAGAAAAAAGAACCCCAGATCAAATCCAACCCTAAAGTCTTTTGGTTTTGTTCTTGGCGAACCCAAAAGATGATTGAAAATCACAAACGGAATATTGTCGAAATTCACAGGAATGCCATGTTGGATGGCTTTTGCATTACCTGAGAATGATTGAGGCAGACCAACGGAAAATCCACGTGGCGGACAATGAACGAATATTTTTCATTCTCAATTACAGAACCGTCCCCAACTGTTGGTTATCGCCCTCCCACGTTCTTCTACGCTGCAATTACAAATCGAGGAATACTTACATCATGTCCGGACACGATGTATAATTTGATGTCCATCCATGTGGCTTGATATGGATCACAATCTATTTGATTTTAAATTCAAAAGATAAAATAAACAAAAATAGATTATAGTCTATATTGAGTCACATAAGTGGACATTATTGTATACATCATGCCCTGACATGATGTAAATATTTCTCTTACAAATCTCATTGCGCAATGTTACAGACGACCTCTCACCACATGGCGTCTTTGGATTAGTCGGTTTCGAATGAATTCATTAATTAGGCAACCTTCTATAATTTTTGTTTTTTTTAGAAATTTATCTTTTTGGTCCCATGTTTGAATTTTTTTTTTTTTTTTATGGAGGGTTAGTGGGGTTGTGTTAATCCATTTTAACTCCTAGGGTTTGTTAATCCATTTTAACTCCTAGATTTGTTGGTCTCCCTTCCCCCACATTGTACTAAAAAAAAAAAAAAATTTGAAACACGGGTAACCTTGTCCGTCCCTAGATTAGGCATCAAAAATATATAAAGAGTAATATCATAAATGAGTTTCGAACCTTGGGACTTGAGGGAAGCATACTCTCAAGCCCAAATCTTCAACCACTACGTCATCAAGATTTAAAAAAATAATTTTTTGTTGTTTCTAACATTTCAATAACACTCATTTTCAGTCTATATATTTTAAAATTGAGCATTTTTACTTCTGACAATTCAATAATACTCATTTTTTGTTCTTAAGTTTGAATTCTAAATTTGGTCCCTATATTTTAAAGTTGGACATTTTTACTCTTAGAAATCAATAGTGTTCATCATTGTATGCTTTTATTTATTTATTTTTTATATAATTTTTTTTAATTCACAATAAAAGTAAAATAATCAGTCTATTAATATATTATAATTCAAAATTAATTTAGTCAACATACTTTATACATCTAACAATTTTGTTATCTCAATAATTAAAATTGAGCATTATTGAATTTATTAAGTATAAAATTATTCAATTAGACTCCAAACTGAAGACTTTTATTCACAAAAGAATGACAATTATTTTTTATAAATAAGGAGTAAAGTAAATATATCTCAAGCCTAAAAAATATATAAAAATAAATAAAAAAAAGTGGCATGAGCAGCACAAGATAGCTGCTACCGAGGCAATTTCCAAATATTAGTAAAAACAAAAAACCACAATTTTTTTTTTTGAGAATAAAACCATAAAATTATTGTAGCAATAAATCAATTAATAAAATTTTAGGTGCCAATTTAATTAGGGAATTCGTCCTCCTTTCGATAATTTTAGCTTTTCATTATAATTATAGTACATTTTTTAAAATAATTTTAAGCATATTTTGCCTAAAATTTCTATTCTAACATTATTAGACTCCTATCAATTCAACTGATAGACATTAAATTTCTATAAATTTAATTGATAGACTTAAACTTCTTCAACTGATAGACTTCTGTTACTTCAATTAATAGACTTCTATCCATTTAATCGATTTTACGTGAATTGTAAATTGATAGATTTCAATCATTTTTATGGCACAAATAAATAAGTTTGAAAATTGCACAAAATTATTTTGTTTTTTTTAATATATGTGAAAATCCACATTTAATTAAAAGAATCAATTATAATTATAACTAAAAATATTTATTAAAGCGTCCCTGTTTTTTCCAGTTTCCAGAGTCCCAGCCCGCGGAAATGTTAACGAGCGTTGATCTTGCAAGTTAGCCATCCTTCATCGCTTCTAATTCCCACCTTTCATTTCTGAATCCCTTTCATCTTCGTCTTCTTCTTTGAATTTGGATCAAACTCTGTGAGAAAAAGCCATTAGAAACACAAACCTGAACAGAGACGAGGGTTCGTTCCTCAACGGGGCGTAAAGACGAGCGCAGAAATAAACCCTAAACCATGCTTTTAGGGTTTCGAATTCCACCCACATCTGCTATTAGAATCAGCTGAACGCGGCTTTCAGAATCCGAAGGAGATGACCGACGACAATGGCAAATCGGATAACCCTAATCAATGGCAATCATCGCCGAGAACACCACCGCGTCAACACAAAGAGGAGGATATGAAACTCTGGGGAATTCTTCTTTTCGGCTTGATCGGTGCCTCTGCCACCACTCTCGCCGTGAGTTTTTTTTACTGCTCCTTCGATTTCAATTCTTTGAGCTACATGTTCTTTTTTTTTTGAAAAGGGAGTCTGGGATGATAGACATCGTGATGCTTTATTCTAATTTCATGATATACGGAGTAATTTGACTACTTTATCATAAGGAAATGACCATGGCTTTTACCAACTGACGCAATAGTTCTCCACATTAATAATGAGTACTAAGAAATTACCTGAATGTGCATAGTTGAGTATATTTGTCAATGGGTCGTGCTTATATGCACCGTATGACAATAATCTCATTGGCTAGTTTTTCTCCTTCAAGTTATTGCTTAATCGACTAGCTGCTAGATAACCCAATTTGACTCTGGTGTTTGAGCAGGTTGGTCACCTGCGTAGAACTGTTGATTGGGTATACACTCAGGTATATGCATCACTACATTTAATTATGCTATGTTAAACAACTGCTGTTATGTGAGGGAGGCCTAATTATTATTATTATTATTTATTGCTCTTAAGACATATTTGGCTCAGCTCCTATTGAAATGTGGTAGCTGATAATGTAATTCTGTTAAATTAAAGTTGATCAGGTCACAATCGTCATGGAGTGGAGGAAGTGGCCGTTCTTTCCGATCATCGTTTCAGGAGGAAGCATGGAAAAAGTATAATCGTCGGCTGCAAGAGGAGTATGAAGAAGAAATGGAGAGGGTGGTAAGGATTCTCGTGCAATTTATTAATTTCTTTTTTGTCCAACAAGAATATGATACGATCCGGACCTTGGAGTTTTAGGAATATTAGTATTTGTATTTATTATTTATTAGTTAATTGCTATTTTAATTGTATTGGGCTTGGGCCTATTATTAGTCTTTTATTTAATTAGGATTTAGGGTTATAAATAGGAGATGATAGGTCTTTGTTAATCATGGATTGAATTATCGTCGTTGTACTCTGGACTCTTTGAGAGATTCTCTCGAGAGGTTTATCGTAGTTTAATATAATATTGTGGTAGATTCTATCATTTTGGTATCAGAGCCATTTACCGATCCGGGAATGGTGAGTACTAAGATGGAAACAAGGATGCAAGAGTGTGAAGAAGGGTCGGCGGAATTAGCAAGGAGGCTGACGGATGTAGAAGCAAGGATGGAATCGATTGAAGAACGTTTGGGGAAAAAGATGGATTTGAAATTCGAACAGCAGGATGCGAAGTTCGAGATGATCAACCGAAGCTTGCAGCTGTTAATGGAATCGAAGCAAGGAGACAAAGGGAAGGGGCTGGCGATTGAGGCTGCGGCGCGAGAGAGAGGTGCGGTGCCCACGGCGTGCGGCGAGCGCGGCAGGGGCGGCGCGGCGAGCAAGGGGAGGAGCATGGGTCGGCGCGGGAGGAGGACATTCGGAGAGGAGGTGGGCGCGATGGGGGTTCTGCGCCGGGTCGGGCGAGCGGGCGTGGGTGTCGGGGTTGTGGGCGGTTGCGCGGCGGGCGGCGGCGTGCGCACGCGCGAGTGGCGGCGGGCGCGGGTCTGTCCCGAGAGGAGGCTTGGCGGGATCGATACATGCGGCGCAGGCGGAGGGGCTTATGCGGGGGGTGGCGCGTCGGGCGGAGGCGCCGGACGTGGGGGTTGGGGCCCAAGCGCGGGGAGCGTCGGGCCGGGCGAGATGGCGCATCGTGAGGGCTGGGGGGCGTGCGGCGAGAGTCGTGGTGGCGCGGGGGCGCGAGGCAGCTGGAGCGAGCCTGGTGGGGGGTTCGTGGGCGAGCGCGAGCGGGGTCGAGGCTGTGGGCTGGGGCAGGATAGGGAGGCGTGTGGCTCGGAGGCGGCCAAGGGGGACCGGGCTCGGGTTGGGGCTCGGGCGTAGGCGGCGCTAAGGCTTCGGGCTGGGGCGCGGGCGTGGGGGTGTGTGGAGTCGGGGCCGAGCGAGGCCGGGGCGGTGGGCTTGGGTCAAGCGCGGGGCTGGGAGGCGTGTGGCACGGCAGCGGCCCAGGGGTACTGGGTCGGGGCGGGCTGGTCGGGGCGGGTCGGTGCAGGCGGTCGGGTGGGGACCGGAGAGAGCTGTTTCGATTTGTGGGGACCGGATTCGACCAGAAAGGAGAACCGAAGGTCGATGGTCGAGGCAACGAGTTTACGGAGGAGAGGAGGGTGCGCATCGGTTATGATAGGCCGATAGCGCGTGACGGTTGGAACGATCGGGGATGGGATAATCAATTTCGAGAAGGAGACCGAGAGGATTGGAGGGAGTGGGAGGATCGTGATGAACGAGGAGGACCGAGAACAGGAGGTAGAGAAGGGTCGGTGTTAGACAGGAGATTACGGAAACTCGAGATGCCGGTATTCAAAGGGCTTACCGATGAGGATCCGGACGGATGGTCGTGTCGAGTAGAACGATACTTTTGGATAAACCTACCGAAGGACGAGAACGGGTTGATGCTGCGACTCTGTGTATGGAGGGTGAGGCTTTGGAATGGTTGCAGTATGAGGAAGATCGATCCCCGATCAGTTCTTGGGAAGAATTCCGAGAACTACTGTTGCACCGCTTCCAACCAACGATTAATGACAACAAGTACGCCAATTTGATGAGCTTACAACGAGTTGGAACAGTTAAAGAGTTTCGACGATCGCTTGAGAAGTATGCAAAGGGAATGCGTGATATTAGTGCAAGTGCATTGGAAGGAAATGGGAAAGCGGGTTGAAGGCGAAATTAGAAGTGAAATGAGGAAATCTGCGACTGTTGGGATTCAAGATAAGAAGTTTATGACACGGTGATTGAGGATGATTTTGCTTTTAAGCCGCCCAAAATGAGGGAAGTATTCGCAACGGTCAAGGCTAAAGCAAAGACGATTGCATCGGAACTGGAAGCACGAGAGACCCTTTCTCACAGGACTACAACCATTCACCCGCGCCTTGTAAAAAACTCACTGAAGCCGAAATTCGAGCAAGGAAGGACAAAGGGTTATGCTTCCATTGTGATGAACGATTTGTCCCGGGACATCGTTGTCGTAAGAAAGAGCTCCGCAATTTGGATGTGTGGGTTGTTCGAGATGCGCACGATTACCGTGGATGTTGATGTGACAGACTTTTCGCCAGAAGACGGAGCTGCAGAAGATGGCATCGGAGATGGAACACCTTGAGGACAAGGTGGCTCTTGGGGGGGAAAGTATTGATACGATCCGAACCTTGGAGTTTTAGGAATATTAGTATTAGTATTTATTATTTATTAGTTAATTGTTATTTTAATTGTATTGGGCTTGGGCCTATTATTAGTCTTTTATTTAATTAGGGTTTAGGGTTATAAATAGGAGATGATAGGTCTTTGTTAATCATGGATTGAATTATCGTCGTTGTACTCTGGACTCTTTGAGAGATTCTCTCGAGAGGTTTATCGTAGTTTAATATAATATTGTGATAGATTCTATCAGAATAGTGCCTTGCTTGTCATTTTTAACGCTAACATCTATCGAATTTGGAATTTATACTGCTTTCTTTTTTAATTTGAAATGGGAAGCTCTAGTGATGCTATTTTTTTGCCAGTATATCATTCTGCCCTTACCCTTGTTGGCTAAGCTCAAGCTTAGCTCTTGATTACGCTTCCATTATCTCTCTCTCTCTCTTAATTATCGGGGTATTGGGGAGACCACTCCTTGCATTGAGATGATGTGTCCCAACTCTTCTAATCCCCTGGGGGACTTTGCCCACTTAAGGCTAGTTCTGGGTGGAAACAAGTGTTTACTATTTAGTATTTCATCATTGGGTTTGAACTTAGGTCCATGAAGCTATCTCCAAACATCTCAACCCCATCATAGCACTCTTGGGGTTCAAGGGTTCCAATGTCTGTCTCACCATGACTTATCTTATCTTCTTCGATACTTTATTTTATTTCTTACCTACTTTGGATTCTTGATTTCTCATTGTTTTGTGTTTTGTATTATTGGATCTCTCTGTGCCCTCTTTGATTTAGGAGCGGATAAGGCGCATGCAGAATGTGTTCAACAGAGAGAGGAACAAATACAAGAGAGGCTACGAAAGCTGGAGAGAGAATGGTCCTGGTGCATATCACCAACATCAGCAGCGAGATGATTGGTACTGGAAAGCCGAGACGTTTTACAAAGAGCGAAGCAATAATTATAGGGAAACTCCAAGGAACAGAACAAGTTACTTGTTATCTCATCATTACACAGTTTTGGGTCTGGACAGGTGAAATTTATGTTTGATAACATTGCTTACAATTATACTACATATAGTTTTCTTCCCCGTCCAATTTTGGTGAGGATTGAACCTGGCTCCGTGAGGTTAACTTCCATTTTGTTGGAACCTGGAATAGTTTTATGGTCTGATGGATTTATTTTCAACTCTCTTGTCTTTAAAAGTAATAACGTCTTAATTTCTGCTACAGATGTCGAAAAACACCTTATACAGATGCTGAGATTAAGGTATGTTCCCTGATTCATTTAAGCTCCTATTGTACTAGGGCTAAAACTTTTGCTATCAGTTTCAATGAAGTACTTTATTATAGAAGTGGTGGGTTGTGAATTGTACTATTCATGGTCACAGACAGCATTCCAATCCAAGGCGAAGCAGTTCCATCCAGATCAGAACCAGAATAATAAAGGTAGAACCTTAGAAGAGGATCAAGCATCATCAATCATGTTGCTGTGACTTTTTAAATTCATCTTTATTATTTTCTTTAGCCTCTAATGATGAATGTGTTGCAGATGCTGCTGAGGCCAAGTTCAAAGAGGTGATGACATCTTATGAAGCCATAAAGTTAGAAAGAAAGAGCAGTACAGCATTAGACTAACTGCACCTATAGTCGCCGACTGATCAGAACCATGTTAGCAGTATGAGATATTATTGGATTTTTTTTTTTTTTTGCTGGAATGCCCCCAACAAAAAATAAATTGTCTTATTGAGAGAAATTGTGTTGCTTCTAGTATAGTATAACAAAATAAAGAGCGGGTCGTATATTGATATTTTGATTTGATGGGGGCGTGATATCACGCCGGCATGGCAAAGCTTTACGTTTCATTTTTTTGGCTTAAACATTATTCAAGGAGCTGTATCGTATTAAATTTATTTTAAAGTCATAGTTGTGATTGAGTATTGGGGTAATAGAAGGTGCTAAGATGGCTAATCTTAATATCTCAACTGATCTAAACATTTACTCTTCTGTGCTACTCGCACTCCACATGCTAGTCTGCACACTCCATTTACTTGAAACATGTTGTATTTTGTAAGTTTTTTTTGAAGTTTTTATTCATCGTTTATTGACAGAAAGTGAACAACACTATTTTATTATGATCCTTCCGTCGCTAATTTTTCTTTTTAACAGATATTTAGCTTTTTTCTATCTTAATTTTCTAGTTTTTGTAAACTTAGTCTCCTCAACATTGGAAGTTTCTATGGTACATTGAAAACTAACGTTTTTTAGTTCTTACATTATATCTATATCTATATATATATATATATAAATTTAATAAATATGAAATTAAAAAAAGAATATGTGGTCAACATGTGTTTTATTATGACTGATGATATAATGTTAGCTTGTTAAATATAAAATAAAAGAAATTGACAAGACATATTCGTACGTAAGGTTTTAAGGTTGGTTGATGTTTATTGGGTCTATGGGGTCTTGTGAGGTTTGACAAAAATATTTTTAGTTTCTTAAGTTTGAAACTACCTAGTGGTTGAAAGAAGTTCATACTTTTAGATATTTTAGGTTATTGCATGTAGGAGTAATATTCTAGTGGCATTACTTGAGAATTAATTTTTTACAAATCATCTTGACAATTAATATGATTAAGATGTCTTGTTAGAATAGTTGCAGGTGAACTTTACTTATATTTTAATTGGAACTACTCCATCCAAGTTGTAAGAGTTTAGTTTTTCTATAGTTTGGGTCGATTTTCAAGTTTATCAAATTTTCACTTGATTTAACTCAAGTCAAACTAAGAATAATTTTATATATGGATAAGATTAATTAATAAGATAAAATTTTAGCATAATAATAGGTAGTATTCACTAATTATATAAGGGGTCGTTTACTTTGAGGTAATCCGATATTTCCATGAAATGGGTATCTGGATTACCTCGTTCATTTCGCAGAAATGTGAGATATTCATGCATTTTAAGATACCCGGATATCTTAGGATGTCCATATGGAAGACATTTGATTCATTTTGGATGCCCTTTTAAAACATGGGTTTCTAGATTCCCATGTAGAGGGCATCCATTAATGACATTTTTGTCCTTCGCTAATTTTGTATATTACATCATTCTGTCGATAATATATGTCAATTTATACTTCGTTAGGTTGGCTTATATATATATATATATATATATATATATATATAATCAAAATTTATCAAACATATAAAATCATTAAATTTGTCATCAAACTAGAGTTAAACATTTTTTTTTTTTTCAAATGACATTCATATTTGAATTGAAGTTAAAAATCTTAAATAAATATGGATGAATTGGTTGAACAAAATAACATACATAAGAACCCAATAAATTATATTTTATTAAAAAAACTAAATTTATAATAAATGCATAATAATTAAGTTTATTTAGATAAGTATGTTATGTACTAAAATGATACTTTTTTTTAAAAAAAATAAAAAATAAACTAAAATAATACTAAGTTAATGTAAAAAATTATAGAAATTTTGTAAGGGCATTTTTGGAACTTGGGGTAAATTTACATTATCTTAACTTCGATTCCAGCCAAATATTCCTACAAAACAAACATAGTGATCTAAGGATGCCAGACATCTGTCATTCCGGACATCTGAGATTTCGGACATTTGAAGATTCCAGTTATCCTGATTACTTCAAAGTAAACGGCCCCTAAGGGCATGTTTGGATAGGGTGAGTTGGGAAGGGAAGAGATGGGAAAGGAAGGAAAGGGAAGGAAAATGAGAGTAAGTTTATGTTTGGTGGGAAAGAATAAAATGATAAGTGATAATAAATAAGTGTTTGGTGGGATGAGATGGGAAGGGAAGAGTTGTAATTTTTTTATTTGATTTACTTATAAAAGTAGATATTTAAATATATAATTTATATTTATTGATCAAATATATTTTAAAATTTATTCATTTAATTCACTATTTAAATAATATTTATAATTTAGTAGATTATAAAAACTAACAAATAAAAAATTTAAATAATTTAAATAATCAGACTTCATATTAAAATAATAACAATCAAAATAATTTGATGTAAATAAATTATATATATATATATATAAATTAAATAAAAAATTAATTAATTTAATTATATAAATATACTTCTTTAAAAATATATATAAATATATTTAATTAATTTATAATTATTATATCTCACTAAAACGTTTTAAAATTATTTATATTTTGTGTATGTGTATTTACAAAGTGAGATTTTAAACTTTATTTCTTTCATTTATTAGTTAAATAAAATTTAAAATTTAGTAAATATCCATCATTAAAATTAAAAACAAAAAGTGAAGTAAAGCAATATAAATAAAAATTATTAAGCATTTCAAAAAAAAATAGTAAGTAAAAAAAAACAATGTTAAATAATTTTTTTTATCAAAGTAAAAAATACAAGAATAATAAAAAATATCGTATTAATGATAAATAATGCATGTTAAAGAAAATAGAAGCAGATAAACAAATTCAATATCATTATCAAATAATTTAAGATGAATTAATTGGATAAGAATCGAGTTCACATTCATCCTCTGTTTTGAAAATTAACTTTCAAATAAATACTATAATAATAATAATAAGTAGTGTTTAATAAAACCACTAAAAAATATATATATTTGTATATCTTTAACACAAATATATGGGGAAAATAATTATATATTAATATATATTTATAAAATGAATTATATATTTATATATATTATCGAATAAATCAAATACATAAGTTATCACAAATGTTATTTACAACATGATATATTTAAAAAAAAATATAGTACTATATCAAACTTAAAAGAAAACATTTATTAGAAAAGGAATATGTATATACATATATATATATAAATGAACAACAAAAGTTAGAAAATTTAATGGTGAAACAAAAAAAAAACTAATAAGAAAACACAAATATATAAAGTAAGATAAAAAAAAATTGTTTCCTTTCGGGCCGAATGCCAGAAATGAGCTCTTCCCTTCCCTTCCCTTCCTGGCTCCTTTTCGATGGGCCAAACTGCCCCAAAAAGTTTGAATATATTTCAAATAAAATAAAATAAATAATTTTTTTAGTACATATTGGGAGATAGGGAACAAATACCAATTTTCGGGATTAAACCTGTCTAGTGTTGAACTATTTTACAACCAAACAATGAAACCATTCCACCATTAACTCATTCGATAAAAGTGATTACATCGTAAATATTTTTTAAAAAGTGAATACCTATAGTAATTATTCAAATAAAAAAATATAAATGTTAAAGGAAAATTAATGAAGAAAAACATTTATTTAGAAAATAAAAAAGCAAAAACTAACTTTAAGAAATTACCTTAAAAACAAAAAATTGCCTTAAACGAAAGTTAAGGAAACGTTGAAATTAAAGAAACGAAAATAAAAATCAAGAAAATGTTATGGATTTCAAAGTAAAAAAGAAAGTTAAAAAAAAAAAAGTGTGATTACACACGCCAAGATATCCGGGTTAACACGCCGAGTTACAAACGGCCAAACACCGGGAAGCAGCCCTTCCCTACCTTACTGGGCTTCTTCCCAGCAGGCTAAACACCTCCTAAATAACTTAAGCTTGAGTTGTTATGCACATGCTTGGCTCTAAAGAGAAAGATGAGAGGTTTACAATCTAAAAATTTAAACAAAATATGCTTCTTTATTAATATCGGTAAACTCATAAAAACAAATATAAAATAGTGAATAATAAATCAGTATCTTTGGCTAGAGTTTGAATGCCAAAATACTTATTCAAATATAGCAATAAACAAAATAGTTTATATAGGATGAATGACTTAATTATACTATCTTGAAGTGTGATTTAAGGAGAGAATAATTTTTTGACAACTTTACCATTAAATTCACACTTTAATCTACAAATATACCATCCATTTTAACTCGTATATATATATATAGAGAGAGAGAGAGTTGGACAATTCAAAAATTATTTTTTTTTTTTAACTATTTTGTCTAAATAATGTTTTTCTAATAATTATTACAAGTATCAATAATTTTGTATAAATAATTTTCCTTTCTTTTCTTAGTACCAAAAAAATTAAACACATCGGTGCCTACAACTTTAAGGGGCCGTTTACTTTGCGGTAATCAATATAGGTGGAATCTTAGATATTTTGAATCTTAAATGTCTGGAATTACAGATGTCCGGCATCCTTAGATTACTATGTTTGTTTTGTGGAAATATTTTTTTACGAATACTAGATATTAGATAATTGTATTTTCTTTAGAAGGAATCGTACTTGAGATGACGTGAATTTAACTTATGTTCCCAAAATACCCTTAGAATATTTATATAATTCTACATTAATTTAATATAATTTAAATTTATATAATATATTTTTTATATTTAAATTAAATATATATATTTTAAAAATAGTTTCTTATATCCTAATTTTATAATGTATGCTTGTGTGGAAAAATAATAACACATGTATATAATGAATTATAAATGTTAAAAAGTTAATTATATAATTAATTGTAATTTTTGATAACTTATATTATATAATTAAAAAAAAAGAAAATTTTGAAAGAAATAATATTAACTTTGTATTTTTTTTTTAATTTTTATAAATGTAAACCATCATTGGAAAAATAAAATAAAAAACACTTCACATTTAATTAAAAATAATTTTAAATATACAATAATAATTTTAATAAAATTTATTTATATGTATATTTAAAAATAGGTAAATAAAGAAAATTGATGAATATAAATAATAATAAAAGAGGGACAACATCGTCAAAAGACGATTCCCTCTCTATGGGAATGTTGGAAACCCATCTATCAAAAGGGCATCCAAATGTTGCCGGATGTCCTTCAAATTGGAATCCTAGGATGCCCCGGGAATGTTGAGATACGAGTATTCTAATATTGCTACGAAAAAAACAAAGTAATCAAGATTCCACCTCCATGGAAATCTTGGATTACAGCAAAGTGAACGATTCCTAAATATTTCAAAATTATTAATGGTTTCTAATTATATTTTTAATAATTTACTTAGAGTCACATTATTGTTTAATTAAAATATATCATGCAATTAACATTAATTAGTACATAATCAATGTAAAAATATAATAAATACAAAGGTTAGAATGTGAAAAGTCATTGACTTTAATTGTATTTAAAGGGAAAACTTAAAAGTCCGGTAACATTTCTCCTTTACAACTTATTTTTAGAGCATTCTCCTTTACAACTATATATATATATATATATTACTCTCTTTTTTTTTTTTTGAAATGGATATATATATTATCCTTTCATGTTTGATATAAAAATGTAATAAATACAAATGTTAGAATATAAAAAACCATCATCTCCTTTATTTCTATAACTTACGAATTTATTTATCTTTTTTTTATAATATATTTAATTGCATTTAATAGTGTAAACTTAAAGGTTTGGTAACTTTTCTCCTTTACAATTATTCAACAGTGTAGTGAGTGTCTCTAGATTCCTCTCAAACATTCAACTGTTGTTGAGATAATCCTAATGAATAATGAATTTCTCAATATTTACTTTGTTGATCGAGACATTCTGCAATTACACAGATCTATGCTCCATCTTAGATTTTCTCTGCTTCTTTCTTCAGGAATTCAATTCCAATTTCTATACAAACAAGAATAGTTCCATGTAGGAGAACTCTGGTCGTTGAGACTTCAAAAGAGATTACAAATGTTTCTTCCTAAAACCAAATAAGATGCTCCCTTTTCTTGACAAAGGCAGCTCAAGGAAGACCAAAGTTTAGTCGTGCTCGTTGCTCAGGTCCGTGTTTTTTGATGTGGGCTTTATGAATTTTTTGAGTCTTAGCATTTTGTGTATTATTTTCTGTTGACACCAACTTCCGTTCTTTGGATTAGAGATTGGGGATTTTGCATGTATATCAAAAAATGGTAAAATATTTCCATCTATAGCACAAAATTCAAAATAATTTCATTTGTAGCAGAAAATTCAAATTGATTTCTATCACTTGTCGAGTTCTATTAGTGATAGAATTCAATCAATGATAGACTCATTCTATCACTGTTTAAGTTTTCTATCAGTGATATAAATCTAAATTGAGTTCTATCACTAGGTGAGTGATAGACTATCATTAGGTGAGTGATAGAAATAAATATGCTATAGATGAATTATTTTAAAAATTATGCTACAAATATAATACAAGAGGTAGAATATGCTGCTGATGATAAATTCTCTTAGAGATTCATAGGGGTTATAGTTTCTCGTGTTTGGTTGCTTGATTTCCTAATTTAAACATAATTGTTGAGTATGTGAAACAAATGATATTATTCGCCACCTTTTATATAAATGTGTGCCATTCTGAAGATTATAATGGAATTGATGTATTATGTATCTAGCTAGGTTCCCAAATACGACATTTGATCATTGAATATGAATTTTAAAGGAAGCCAAGTTTAGATGTTGATACTGGATTTGAGTTCTTGCTCGAATTCGATCATGTTTTTTAATTGTGGATTTTTATGGTATATCAATGAGTTGATTTTTCACCATTGTTGACTTACTAGGTTTTTGTCTCACTTTTGGCTCCCTCTCGAAATCTTATGAAGCTTTAATTTGGTAGGATTGTGAGAGTTAGTCCAATAAGCGACGTTGGGCTCTAATCGACAACTTCTATTGTCTAGTTGAACATGTTTTTATTTTGAATAAATATTTGATGGTTAAATTATTTTGAGTCCATCTCTAATTAGAAACATAAGTATCACTACTACAAAAAGCACATTCCATGACTATAATTTATAGTCATAAACACCTTCCATGACTAAAATCAAGAGTCATTGTATCCGCTGTCACGGAAGGTTCAACCATGACACTATAATAAAGTGTCATTGTAAAATCAATTATGACACTATATTATAATCATAGATGAACCATTAATGACACATATACACAGCCATTGATAAAGTAATAACGACAATTAACAAGTGTCATTGTAAAACCAGTTTTGACATTTTATTATAGTCACGATTGATCAATTAATGACACATATACATAGTCATGATTGAATAATTTATGACATTGTATTTTAGTCATGATTAAAGCATTAATGACACATATTTATAGTCATTGAAGAAGTATTAACGACGCGTTAATATTGTCATTATAGCTTATATATTGACACTTTTTTATAGTCATCAATTTATGTAATATCACTATTTATTTATGTCAATTTATTAGTTTTCATGATGCTTCTTTACGTCTATAATTTACTTACGACCTATTTTATTTGTGTCTTTACCTGCCAAAAAATATTTACAATATACGGCCAACAAATCTTATTCAACAAAAATTATTTCATATATGACTAAATAATTTGTACATTATACTTTAAAAAAAATCAATATCAATAAACTTATAATTCTTAAAATGTCTACAACGAGTTTGAAAACTAGAAAGTTTACAATATAACAAAGAAGTATGATCTGTTATCCCTTGTGCGAAGTATACGTGGATTGTCCAGTTGCATGATAACGGTAGATGCAAGCAACCCTCACCGCAAGCAATCCTTACCTTGAACAAAGTACCAACATAGTGTAGTAATAAAACTTTGAATTAGAACTTGTATAGAGAATATAAATATTCGTAATATAGAGGAAAAGAGGAAAAGAAGTTCTCAATGCATATGGTCCTTTAGAGGCAACCTCATGATAATATGATAAAAAAGAAAAATGAAGTCGGTGGATGTATCTTCCATTGAAGGTATGACAACACAAGCTACGACACAATACAACAATGAGACGTTTTAAAATGAGAATATAGAGCAAAAGACTTCACTTGAGGCATTTCATCAAACACTTAGAAGATGAGTATTAAAAATGAAGGTTGCACATATACTTAAAAGTCCAAGAGAAGTGTGATGTGGGTCTTTTCCACCTTGATAGTCAACAAAAGGCAAGCATCAAGCGCAAGCTGACTCATCCATGGTTTGTCCCTCTGAAACCTCACATTGGAAATGAATCTATCAAAGTAGTTAACAACAAAAATATAGGTCAAAACAGAGAAAGCGTAGTGATGCCAAACAGCCGAAGTGCTGACATTGTTTTTTCATTTCAATATTTGCAATAACAAGAATAAAAGGAACCAACCGCACCATGAGAAGAAAGCTACATTGAGTTTGGATGCTTTGAAAAGTAAAATTTCATCGGCCATTGGTAGCCAAAACTTAAAAATTAGTAAAATTTAGTTTTGACGGGTCAACAATAAATTCACAAAATCCCAACTTACCATTGACAGAAAAAACTAAAAAATTAATGTCATTTGAAGATATGCAGAGACATAGACACAATATATATTTAGATATATTAAAAACAAAGCAAAACATGATCTAATGATTTTAATAAAGCAGGAAAAAACATCATCAACAATCTTTACTTATTTTAATATAATCTAAAAAAGCATTCAAGTAGTAGTTGAAGAAAAAAAAAATTGTTAACATTAATTCTAATCTAGATGCAATGCATATACATAAAATAAAATAGACAGAAGTACCTCAAACATTGAATATGAGGCCAAATCTTGGGCTTGAACTTTCCAATCCTTCCAAGTTGTAGAATTGTTCGATTGAAATTTTCCTGTTCAAAAAAGTCATTAAAAAGTCTAGCATCGACTATGATTCAATTTCTTTCTATCCTATTTGATCTTTGCCAATTGATTAGAAGCTGAGATATCAAAATATCACAAAGTAAATAATGGGTTCTTAAGACCAAATTTTAGTAATAATACAATGGAGACTAAAGCAAACTCTAATAAAAATGATTGGAACAGATTCCATGTATGGTGAAAGAAGTCTAGTTGTGCTAGCAAATACCAATACATTAAAAAAAAGAGTAAATATAACTAGGATTTTATTGGTACATATACAATTAGGATGAAAAATAAGCATCATAAAATGCAAGTAATAGAAAGGTAGATGAAGAGATGTTACTAGCCATTCAAATACAATTGCATGCCCATATGTAAATACATAACTGTTGAAACCAGCCATACAATTTTCAACAAGAGGCTATTCTACAAGCTGGAAGATGTCAACCTGAAAACAAAATAAAACAAAATTTAATCATTCACCCCATATTTTTTAATATCCATAAACGTTTGCCCATTTATTGACAAAGAATCATTAGTAAATTTTTGTACAGTATTATCCCCTTCATCTTTTTCTTTACTCGGCGGCCTTATGTGCACTGTCACCTTAAAATCACAGCATGATCAGAAAAAGTTCCAATGGCAATCTTAAAGTTGAGCTTGAGAGCTAGAGCAACAAATCCACTTAAATTGAGAGTACATCATCTCTCCTGGTACAAACACTCATATCCTTCATCACAATTGACATAATATTAGAAACTTTTCTCAATAAAAGCCACAAACAAACCATAACATTTGGAAAGACAGTTAAAAATACATGTTAACTAAAAAGTTTCAAGAAAGTGGAAACGAGTCTGAGGAAGCAACTTTAATAGGAAATCCATAAGAGAGAAAAAAAAAAGACATCAACGTATAGAAGCTTACCACCCAATCATCGGAAGTTAATTCCTATCGCAAGAACTTGACCTTTGTCACCACTTGAACCACAAGCTCACACGAAATGGCCCAATGAGAACCATCTATGAAAAATTTGGAAGATAATCGGATTCCACTTTGTCGATTTGGAGAACGAAGATTTAACCTAACTCATGTAACTTACTAAATATAAATATATCATTCTTTTACCATAAAAATCAGAATACATAATATAATGAATCATCTAAGTTCCATTAACCCCATAGCAAAAGAACAATGAAAATGGGTACCTTAAAGAGGTCAAGCTTCAAGTTCATTTTGGCATGTTTTTCTTTAAGAGCTTGAACTCAATGGTTTGGAATTAACTCTTGTGGGTGATAACCAAAACACACCATACAACAAATACCATCTAAACATTAAAAAAAAAAAAAAACAACAACAACAAAAAATGTTGAAAACTGAGTAATAACTTTAATGAACTAAAGCTTTGACAACTTATTCCAAAAGATCTTCTAAAATTTTAATGAATGAAAAGCTACCTTACATTAAAAGGCTCGCCAAGGTTGGAATCTGTGAATTGCAACAAATGAGAACAAATTAAGATGGAAAAAGGATGGATTCAATATGGATGAATTGCGCTAGCCCTAGATTGGCTTGTGGCCATGGTGAGAGAGATGGTGCAATCAAGCGAGAAAAAGTGTGAGAAAATCAAAGGATCGTGAAATAGAGAAAGGCATAGATGACCTCTACACCCTCGAGCTCAAATGACCTCCATACATGAAACATGGTTTGGAATTGCTTACCCCAAGATTCCTTTAAAAGTGCACTGGTATCCTTGAAGGAGATTGAATTTCAAAAGTAGCAGATGCACTTAAAGAAAATGTGGTAAATAGGCTTGACAAAGTAGTGGAGTTCACAATAGTATATCTAATTTAACCAATGGCAAATGTTCTTGATGCTAGAGTTTGTAGAAGCTCTAAAAATGCAAAGATGCCTAATTCAACCATAACATTCGAACCAACGTTCAACTTCATCATTCTAATGTTACTGAACTCCATGAATCTAAAAATGAGCTCTCTCTTGCAATCTTAATATTCACATATGGAGCCAAAAACATAGGCAATAAGGAATTTAATTTTATGGTTGTTTTCTTCTATAACTTAAAAAAATTAGCAACTATACAAATCATAAACTCGCATAAACAACACTTACTCTAGAAAATAAGCAAGAATAAAGGACTATGATCAAGGAAAAGACATCATTCAATTCAGAAATTTATAATTGATCTAGATTAGAAATTATATAAAGGAACGATCCCGCAGCCTTACGAATGCCGATCCTTTTCGACTACGAATGTATGAAAATAGTTAGCTTGTACACAAAAATGAAATCCGGGGTTCTTATTATGAGTCTGCTTTCTAACCGCAAGTCGGATCACTATAATCTATTTAGTATACCATCAAAGCCATGATTAAAACAAGATTAGCTTTTATAAAAAAAAACAATTAGCTCAAATTAGTAAAGTATCTGCTTCAGTTATCACTTATTAATAATCAGGTGGAAGCACACAAGACATAAAATGAATATCAAATTTAATAGAGGTTACGAAAAGGCCAATATATATTTTTTTATTAGAGGACATCGTAGCTTCGTTGCACTACATACTGAGGCACATGCACCCGTCCCAAGTACCAAACCCATGAGACAAGAAGGGGTTTTACAATTAAGTTTTCCAGTGAATTTCGAACTTAGGACCTTCAAGAGAAGGTACTTAGAGATTATAAACCTCTACCAACTAGGCCGCTCTTTGACGACAATATATTAAGCATCCCACTCTAATATATAAAGATGCAAATTGGAATCAGTTAATTCCTATAACATATGAATACCAAATTTAGGTAAAAAAAAAAAACAATGGGGGTCTCAATAAATTACACAATTTCTAAAATTAACTTGTCAATGTTCTTTTCAATAAACTTTTTTTAATAAAAACGAGTAGTTCCTTTTTAATCTATTTTCAAAGTTATTTTACAAACACGTTTGAACCTTTTTTAGCTTGGTAACCGGTGAAAAATGAAATTAAACTTGAGTTTTAGGCATATAGTGCAAAAACTTTCCAGAATCCCCCTAATAACTTGTTTGCAACCCCAAACTATCCAATTGTTAGGAAACTAATAAAACATACCATGAAACAACTTAGATGAAACTCATAAGAAATAATATCAGCTACAAAATCGTCCTCCCATTAGTTGTGGAGAAAAAAGAACTCTAAAGAATCAATAAAAATGTTGGGAAACAGACCTACAAAGGCAAAAAATGAGCAACTCTAGTCAATAATTAAAAAATCTTAAGGTTGCCTCGAGGCGTTTTATTATGGAGTACCCTCTTTCATTGTTTTCTTCTTCTAGGCTTTGTTCTTTATTGCAAGTCTATGTTTGGAGCAGGAGAAACTTAGATAAATTCACTATCGGTCCTAATTTACAATAAAGTCTTTTTTATTGACCAAAAAGGTCAACTACGACCATTTATCAAACTTTAGGAGACATAATTAATTAAAAAAATATCATAATTTAGGTGTGGTTTGCAATTTTTTTAATACAATATTACTACTAATGAAGCTATCTCTATTCATGCTTTGGTCATGGCTAGCAAATAAAGTAACAATTAATCAAAGAATACTTGAGAGAAAAAGATAAAGACCTCAAATGTAGAAGTTGAATTTATCTTCCAAGCTCCAAAACCTTGCACACACAAAGTAACAATTTATCACTAACCTTTAGCATGACGGTGTTGAGGAAGTTGCCGACATCACTCTAAGGTGCGTAAGATAGATGGAATAGAGGCGCTCTGTCTTTGTTGAGTCCGTGTAGATTGAAGGAGAAAGTGTAAAATCCCTAACCTCAATTAATGCAAGAAACTTAAAAAATATCCTTCAAGTCAACCCAAATAAACAAACAATCAATGCCAATTTCAAATCACGACCTAAAACTACACACAATAGTCCAAAAGACTAGAGTCTAACTTACAACATTTAAGTGTTAGTATTGATTAAGAACAAAATTTAACACTTAAAACTTACTAAAACAGAATAAAGTTTGCTGGTTTTGATGTTAAACTATTTTAATCTCAATAATCTAGCCTCCAAACTCAATGTGTTCGAATAAAATCAAAGTCCAAAATATATGGGTTAACTTCCAAACACCAAAACAAATCGAAATTTCACGCTAAATCGGAGAGAGAGAGAAGGAACTTGTTGGAAACGCAAGGGCGAGGATTGATGGTATACGTGATGATGTCGTTAGACGATGTGTGACGATGGGGAACACATCTCAATCTAACAAGAAAAAACATGGAAAACATAGTATGACAATGAACATTACCACAAATTGTTCGCCAAAAGATCTGCGCGCTTTTGAGCATGGAAGTGAATGGGACCATGAGAGAACAATGCGGACACCTTCTAGCGATGATCAAACCGAGCGGTGGGGAGTGGTTGAGAGGAAGGCGCTAGGGCTCCAAAACTTAGAATAGAGAATAAAAAGAAAAAAATTGTAATTTAAAAATAAAAATACAAACCTCCATTTTTAACCTATAATGACACTTCTTTTTCTTTATTTTTCCTTCTCAACAAAACAAAGGTGGGGTGGGTGTCATGGTAGGGCCAATTTGTAGTAGTGAAAGGCTAAGAAATGCAAATGCATTCAAATAATATTTTATGAAAAGACAATCCACTCCATACCTTCGGGTACTTGAAGAGCAAACAACGTCAACTTATAATAAGTTTTCACATTCAACATCATAGCTAACACTAAACATCAAACATCTTTGAATCCATCCACAAAAATATAACCCAAAAGGAAATTAATGGCATTCAAGAACGAGCTTACTTTTTCAAAGTTGGTCTCTCGAGTTAACCCTTTATCCGGAAAGAATAAACAAACCGTTAGACAATGTTATAAAATACGTTGACATCAAATTTTAAAAGATATTGTGTAACACCCGTGATCCTCGCTTAATTAAGATTTTCAACAAATATTTACATTCGAAGACCTATAAGCAATTTAAGGTTCTAAACGCGTATACATCAGACCTGCAAAAGCAAGTACAATCCATTAAACACAAATTGTCTCTTATTTACCTCCCCTAGACTGTGATCCCAAAACCAGTGTGTGAAGCAAGACAATTAAACTAAGCACCCCATTGTTTGTCTTTGAGGAGTGCCTGCAAGAGAACCTTTTCAGAAAAAGAAACATAACAAACATCAAATAAGAATGAAACTTACTAACAAACATTCATTCTCAATCACTCTCAAACTCCACCTCCTTAAGTCTCCATTTTCCATTCCAACTTCACTCAAACTACCCCTCTCTTATTAAGCTGAACCCAAGCTTAAACTCTTCTAATTTAATAGCTATATCTCTTCTTTCTAACACTATTCTATTTTGTTGTGCTATGTACACTAGCGCCACTCACAAATAAATCTAAATCAAGTTATATTATGAACTTCCCCTCCATATACTAGCCACTCGGTGAGAAAACGCCTTTCAACTAACATAGGCCTCGTTTAATAACTATTTTATTTGGAATGTGATCCTAATGTATAGAAAGCATAGGGAAAGAAATGACCTTTTTTTGGAATGTGATTCCTAGAGGCTTCAAATCCTTGTTTAATGCATCAATTTTCTTACGAATTTGTACGATTTCTTTTCCGGTTGGATCCCCCGCTATTGATGTATGTCTAAAATATTTTTCAAAGTTCAAATATATCTAAAATATGTAGGTTTCTTTAAGCAGATTTAACCCCAAAGATTAAACACCTACATTCCATGAAGACTTAAAGGAATGAAACACACATTTCCGATGTAGTTCGCGAATAAGAGAATTGCCCATTTGCCAAGAGATATTGAGATTTCTCATTGACTTCTTTTGTAGTTGCGAAGAGAAATTGAAACAGACAAATGCCCCTTTTTCATCACCCTTGTAATTTTGACAAACAATTGGTGTCAAACGTTCCCATATTTTTTTTTTTTATATCTCTGGCTGTCTAGCTCAACTAACACGAACTTCAACTATTGTTACGGGACATACGGTTGAATGTGAAGAAAACTATGGAAAATTTATACCTAGTTAGATTACCATCATAGATTGAATTGATCACTTTTTAGATAATAAACACCTTTTTCATCACTAGGTCATGACCATTATTCCCATGTTTCATAACTATAGTAAAAAAAAATTCCAACTAATTGCAGACTATCTTTTAATCATATAATTACACATACATCAATCATAAATAATTTTTTAAAAAAATGAATGAAAAAAAACCCACTTACAAATCCAACGACGTCGGTCTGTGAAACGCCCCAATTATGCGAAGCGGCAAATCGGTCGACATAAAGTTGCGGCTGCCCTTCCAATCTAACATAAGTCAAGGGTACAAAGGCGGAATTGAAATAAGGTCGGTTCTGGGAGGGTGCAAGGCCGGATCGGAGGCGCGCGACGACGAGGGGAAACCTACCGAGGAAAAGGCGGGAAAAGAAGAAGAAGGGTTAGGATTCACAATGAGGGTTGAGGTGGGAAATACGAAAGGCGGATGATTCCATTGATGAAACATGAGATAAGTGGAATTGAAGGAAAGAGATGAAGAAATTGAGTTGAAGGATTAGAAATTTAGAACTCACAAGTTGGGATTTCTGAAGTTTCTCCAAGGTGAGCACCTTCTGTATCCTTATTGCGTGCAATTAGGTTTAGGAAGATTTTTTTTTTCACTTTTTAATAACTATTTTAAGCTAATTAAATATTTAGAAAACAACAACGTCTCCCCGGATTCGAACACAGAATCTAATGCACTTTTCATGACTCTAAAATATAATCATAAATTAAAAAAAATTGAAAAACACATCTTTTGACCTATTATGACTCTTTTTATTTCTCTTTCTTGCCAAATGAAAAGCAAAAGGTGTCATAGAAGGTCAGATTTCTAGTAGTGTATATATATATAGTATGAAACATAAATATTGACCTTTTTTTTTTAATATTTGGACATTTAGTTTTGCAGGCTGTATAGTGAAGATTGTTTATAGTTATTTATCATTATGAAACCTAGTCTTCTTTTCTTTTCTTCTTTATGTAGTTTTACTCTCTTGGATTTTTGTGAAGCCACAAAAGTATAATATAAATGATGAATCTTTTTCATTGTAAGACCTTTAATTTGAAAGATAATTGAATTATTTATATCAATATGGACATGCTATGAGATATGCACTCTTTATGAAGAAAAGACAAAATCCTTTGAATCTTGACTTATAATGGCATGATTTTTTACATAATCACTCACAACTAATGCCATATTTAGGACTTAATTTTAGCTATTAGAAAAGTCACTACACTTCCATTTACTAGTTCTATACTCATGTTTTCAGGTTTGAAAGAGAAAAAATTAGTCATTTTTCTCGGGCACTTACTCTTCTCGTTGTGAATGTGAATATTCTCTAGGTGTAATAAAAATATTCTCTATGTAAAGATTTTATATGTGAGAAGTGTAATATTGACCCATGAACAATATATTTCAATTGAATATCTATAATGATATAATAATATTTTCATTAATACTCATTTATGGCGGAATGCTATGAATTTTTGTTTTATATTAAATCGGATTTGATGACCATTTAATTTTAATAATTGTTTGTGCAATTATAGTTTCAAACAAGTTAAAAAAATGCATCACAAATAATTACTATATAGATTTTGTAGAAAATAAATATCTTTCAACAATTGGACATCTATGTTTCAAATGAAGTGTCATATTTACATATTTAGTGATTACAAAGAAGTGTTAATATAAATTCTTTAATGATAATGTTTTAGTATCATGGATGATGTATTGGTGATCTATTTTATATGTCATCAATTGTTTATATATGATAATAAATTAGTAACATAAAAAAAGAATCAAAGATGGCAAAAAAACATCATCTAAAGAGTTTTAATGATATTTATTAATAAGTGTCATCTAAAGAGAATAGATGATGCGCGATACAATCATCATAAAAAAGTATCATCTTAAGAGTTTCAATGACACTTCTTAAGAAGTATTATCGAAAGAGAATAGATGATATGTGTTGGGAGATGATCGACACACTCAAATTAATTAAAATTATAAATTAGAAGAATGATGACGCGGCTTGTTTAGGACTTCGCCATAGCGAAGTCTCTACTTCTGATTAAGCGAAATGTGTGTGTGATCCCCAAAGGTTGTGCAAGTATACACAGTCTTTGTTGTAGCAAGTTTTAAAGTAAGTAAAAGTCATCTCCACATGGAATAGTTATTAGTGTCATGTTCAAGCGAAATCGAGAGTCAGAGTGGTGAGAGAGTTTGTTTTGGCGAAGTAAATCTAAACTAAGTAAATTAAAGATAAATCAAACTTGATAAAATACATCGGAAGGGAATAAGACATTTCGGAGAGTTTCGCTTCAGCGAAACCATTTACAACAAAGAAGCAACAATCGTTAGCTTTCTCTTTCGCTCTTTCGAGTCTTAGAGTTTGGCTCTCGAACACAAACACTGCTAAGGCGAAGCGACACAACATTAGGCGAACCTTATCTCTAAGAATTCCATTTTGATGCAAGTAAACTCATCTCTAAGTAAACTTTTTGAACCGAATGTTATACATGCAAGATCGCTCTATTTCTATTCTCTTGAAGCGAAATAAAGACATACACACAGTGGATCAAACAGAGTGCATTTCGAATTAACACAGCATGCATAATTAGTTATCATCTCGCTAAAGCTTCGCTTAGGCGAAATACTCCTATTTGCCTATTTTCTTCTAATGATAGATTTAACTGCTCATGTCGATAAATAAAAACAAAGCGAAGTAAAAGCAATAGAAAATCTTCATTAAAAACAACAAGAACAATGTTCGTCGAAACTACACTAGAACAGAAGTAGAAGAAAGCAATAAAACTAAACTACGGCTAAGCTACAACGAAAAAACTAAGGAAATGGTGGTCGAAAATGCTCGTCGGAATGGTGATCGACCCTAGATGGGTGATTGGCCCCAAATGGGTGACCAACCCTAAAATTGGGTGATATTTTGCTCTGAAGGTGAACGCTCTATTTATACTTCAGCTCTAAGCGACAAAGCCTGCTACACTATCCTGACAATGTTGGACTGCTCTGCAATTGCATTTCAGACGAAGGACTGCTTTATCTGACATTTCTGCTCCACGATCCACATTGTCGGTTGTCAGAGCATCTTGGCTTCGCTAAGATTACAACATCTTCTTTCGTTGGTAGCTTTGCTGTGGCGAAGCACTTGGTAACTTCTTTAAGCTCCGCTGCTGTATTGAATCTCTTCAAGGCGTGCTTGGCTGGGATAATGTTCGCTTTGTCTAACACCTTCTTGTAGGAATTTTGCTTCGCTCCATCATGAATGCTGCAGACAAACTAGAAAGTATCAATTCTTTTTACAACATAAAACCTGGCACACATTCAAGCATATTTCGCTTCAGCGAACCCAGAAAATGCATCCTAATCAGAAAACTAAAGGATGTTTCGTTTAAGTGAAAGTTAAGCATGATGGGGCGAAATTCAATGTTAAATTCATTAACTATAAGCAAATTCCTATAAAAATATATTCTCTTAAGCTACTTTAACTCTCAATTCTTGAGAGTTATCAATATGAGATAAAATGATTGTAAATAAGTATCATCTAAAGTATTTATGATACTTTTTTATAATAATTATATATCAATTTTGTTGTAGTGCTTACATAGTGATGGTGTTCTCAATATCTTTCTCCAACCTTTTCCCTCAGATTAAGATAATGTACTCTATTCTCTTTTGAAATTATGATAAACATATTATCCAATGAAACCTACGCAATTAAGAACAATCTAGTTAGTTGTATGATTGAAAATAATATTGAATACTTTAGTAAAGTAGTGAAACATACATGATATTGTATGGAAAAATGAATCGTTGATTTGGGTCAGTGATTTTATCTAACATGATAGCTAGAGTTTACACTCCAACTCATCATTTGATTGTCTCACGAAAGAGAAATAACCCTTATTAGCCAACACGTGTCTTTGGAGCATCACTAGATCATATCACTACTACAAAATTGGGATATAATGATTCTAAAAAAGTATCACAAGTGCTTTAGATTATACTTTTTGCAATCATTGTATCGCACATCATCTTTTCTCTTAAAATGACACTTCTTATGAAGTATCATTAAAACTCTATAGATGATATTTTTCTACAATCATTATATCATACATCATCTATTCTCATAAGATGACACTTATTATGAAGTGTCACTAAAACTATTTAAATGATACTTTTCTATAATAATTGTATCACATATCATCTATTATTTCAAGATGATACTTGATGAGTGTCATTGATTCTTCTTTAATGACATTATTTTATAGTCATCAGTAAACAATAGATGTCTTTTAAAATAAATTATGAGGCTATGACTATAGTACAATATCATAAAATACACATTTTTATTTATGACAATTTAGTTGTTTTCCCCTCTTAAATTTGATTGGTATGAGTATCATCTATTCCTCTTTTTGTTAACCATATATGTTGAGAGATATTTTTGAAGCCAATAGGTACCTATGTAGTACCTCTTGGGTACCTCACAGGTGGCTCGACATTAAAGGTCAATTGTCATGAAAGATTATCCGTCATAGAAGATCCGTATTTAAAAAACAAATCTTGCTCAACATGATAGATTGATATTTTTGAAAGAAGTCTTGAATTGCAGTAGTGTTTTCTAACTCTTTTGACTGCCATAGCATATATGATACAAAATTAACATCTACATATCGATTTGGTTTATTTCAATCAATGAAGTCTTTTGTACTATTTATTCATTTCTTCTATAAGTAAGAAAAAAGGGAAAACCCCTTAATGTTCAATATTCATATATCACACAACAGTGTCACTTTTTTAAAGTATGCTTTAGGGTGTCGGCAACAGAGACTAAAGGATCATACATAATTAAGGTAATACATAATTACCAAAAAGGGAACTTTCATTTTATTTTATTTTGACATCATTAACCTACTTTTAGCTTTATCATTTTTGAAATTAAATGATAATTATGTCTCTCTCACTCTCACCTTGTATTTCATGTCTTTTAGGTTTTTAAAAAGGTCTATTAGGGAAATAACTACTTTTATATTAAATAATTATTGAATGTCTACGCTTTAAGAAAATTTAAATTATTATCTAAATTTAAAAATCTAGAATTAATTAATCAATTAAATATATTGTAATGGACCATTATACACTTTTCAATTTATTAGATTATTTATTTAATAATTCATTATATTCTAAATTCACTATAACTAAAAGAAAAAGAAACAAAATCTAAACCAATTTATTTAATAATTCATTATATTCTAAATTCTAAATTCACTATAACTAAAAAAAGAAACAAAATCTAAACCAAAACCACCCAAATAAAAATGTAAAAAATCTAAGAATAAACAACAATTTTTAAAATATCATCATTAACCTTACAAAAAAATTTAAAAACTATCAGCATTAACCTTACAAAAACAATTTTTAAAATATCAGCATTAACCTTACAAAAACAATTTTAAAAATTTCATCATTAACCTTACATCCATTCTCATACTTATACATACCGTCAGATTTCGTTGAAGACAATCGAGAGGTAGACGTTGGTAGGTTGTACATGACTAGACCTTCGTTGATGAGTGAACTCTACAACATGGACTTCTTCTATATGGTTTGATCAACAACTTGTAGTGTGAGAAGTGGTTTGTGCTTAATCTTCATATTGTGACAATTCGCCTCTCAAACCGTGATAGTTTGACTCTCTACATCTTCAAACTGTGACAGTTCGGCTCTCTACATCTTCAAACTGTGACAGTTCAGCTATCTACATCTTCAAACTGTGATAGTTCGGCTCTCTACATCTTCAAACTGTGACAGTTTGGCTCTCTACATCTTCAAACTCTGTTAGTTCACTCTCTACATATTCAAACTCTGTTAGTTCGGCTCTCTACATCTTCAAACTGTGTCAGTTCAACTCTCTACATCTTCAAACTGAGTCAGTTCAGCTCCCTACATATTCCAACTTTGGCAACTCGGCTTTCTTCATCTTTTAATCTTTTAGTGCCACCTCAATTGGTAAAAAATCTCAAATTCTCAACTAAATCTCAAAAGTCACCATGCGCTAAAAAATCTCAAATTCATCTTTTTTGGTAGAGTCATTAACAACCCCAACCAATGCTAAAAAAATTGCACAAACTCAAATTAAGGAAAACTTTTTCCATATTTGCGTAGAAGAGAAGCACCTTTACCCTTTCTCAAAACTACTTCAATGACTTTACAAAAAGAATAAAAATGGATGAATAATAATTTTTTTGAAACTAACAGACCCATCTTAATGAACAAACACATGTGGGTTGTGGACTGGAAAAGAAAAAGAGAAAATTTATTATCATCGATATAAAATTTGGATCGGTAGCTTGTAGGATGAGGAGGTTGTTGCAACTTTTGATGGATGGAATCCTACCGTGAATGTTGAACACGATCGCATTGCACTAGTATGGCCAACAATCTTATTGAGAATTATGATAGAGCGAATTGAGAATGTGAAAGAATTTATTGATGGAATTGAGTGGGTGGTTAGGTAATATATTTTTAAATTATGATATATTTTGTAGTCTATTGTATTCTATTTAAAAGAAGTAGGGATTATATTATTTTTTAAAATACCTAAAACATAATCAGTTATATTATGTTTAAAAAGGGCGGAGATTATATATTTTTTTCAAATACCAAAAGCTATAATATATCATGTGTGTTTATAAAAATAAAAAATAAAACAACCAGATTTGGTGGAATTTAGTCGTGGGGAACCAATCCTACTCCTTAAAATGTGGGAATGTATATATATGCTTTTATTTTTTAAATTATAATAATAAAATTAATTTTAAGTAAATATCAAAATGGTATTTAAGAGAAGAGAATTTTCTCTCACCTACACAAAATTCGAAATAGACATGAATTTAAAGTCTTTAAAATTAGAAATATTTCATGATTTATTAAAAAAAAAAAGTAGCTATATACTACTAATACCCTTTTTAAAAAGCCTAACATTAGAGACAATACATGAAGGGGGCCTACTTGTCCTTTTACACGCTTTGTAAAATTTATATTTAAACTTTGTTTTAAGGTTGTGCCGAAGAACACTTCTAAAAGCACCGTCCACAATTGAAAAAAAAGATATTTGTTTTAAAGGAGGATGGAATTGTTCTCCAGATCATTAAAGTCTCTATTACTATTATTGTCAACCCCCTATCAATGGCTTCAATTGCATTCTATAAGCCACATTTTTTAGTAAAACATTATTGAGGTGCGATTGAACATCTTTCATTTGTTTATAGATTTACTAACGAAAATTCCTTCCACAATTACAATTCTTTTTTATATATATATTAAGTCAAACATATATAATCTAAGAAGAAAATAACCTCAATCCACAACAGGTGAAAGAAAAATATATGTATTAATAGCATTAGTGAAAATAGTTTTTATTAATCTTGACATTTTCTCTATCACAAATATTATAAGAATGAAGGAATAAAATATTTGTAGTGAATTGGATACAATAACTATATGTTTTAGAGTTTGGAGTGCCTCCTTGCAATTCTTTCAACAAAGAAAGTAAATCATTCTTCTTTATTCATTGCCAAAGCAAAGTTCATGGATCAATTAATGAAGTTCACTCTTTTAATCTATTCAATTAAAATTTAGTGAAATAAATAGGAGGTAAAGAAAATCTCAACCATTTTTTTAGTGCAAGAAAATTTCTACCAATTAAATTAAGTTTATTTGGCACATTAATTAAGTGTCATTTTAAATCTTACAATTATTGAATAATACTATTCCCTAAAAAAAATAGCAATAAAAATCATACAATTGTGTCATTGTTAATTGATACCCCATAAATCAACCAAGGAAAATTTAACAAATTAAAATAGTTAGTATATCACGAATTGAAATGAAATAACAAAAAAAAAAAAAAAAAGATTTGGTTAAGTTGTCTTGTAGCAAGTGGTTAATGGACAAAAGAATGAGAATAGTTCCGACTACCTGTTCGTTGGAGTGCCTGATCATCCACCATTAACTTTTCCATGTATCTTGATCTCCGTGCTTTTTCGCACGCCTTTTATCGACCTAGTCTCCATGTGGGCTTTTCAAATCTTACTTCTTGACAGTCCAATCTTACTCAGCTTGTTGGCATCCAATGGCCACGTCACTTTTGTTCTTCCTCTTTAATCCTCGAATTTCTCTCGAAATTACAGATACGTCCCAACAATTTTCACATTTGTGTTTTCTTTTTTAACTAATAGTCTCTTATTTATTTTATTTTTTTTCATTAGGGGTGTTTGGGTTTGGGAAAGAAAATTTGAAGTGGAAAGGTGTGTAGAGATGGAGTAGCTTGAGGTTGTAAATTAATTGTTCCAAGATTCATGTTTGAAGTGAAAGAAAAACCTTTGTGTTAGAGATTGGTGTTTGTTTAGAAAGTATTGGAAAAACATTATTTGAGCCGGGAATTAAGAAAGGTAGTTGAATGCAAGCCCTGTTTGATATTGTATTTACTCGGTTAATTTTTTGGATTAATTCTTTAATTAGTTTTTTAGTTTGTTAGGTTGTGTTATTATTTTATTCATTTTTCTGCTTATAAATAATTGTCAAGTCCTTTAATAATAAGATTGCATTTTCTAAATTGGTTTGCGGTATCAGAACCACTTGATTCAATTTTTGATGTTACAAATACAAAATTATTTGAGACAATCTAATTGTTTTATGTGGTTTGTGAGAAAGTATTATGTCCATTACTTCTACCCCCAGAATATCATCCTTTGCCACGATCATGTCGCACCAATTTCCGTGACCAAAAGAGTTTAGATTGGCTAACATTGCTAGCATGGCGAGGTTCTTGGATTCTTCCATTTTTGTTTGATTACTAAGAGTCATTTCTTCTGTTTCTAAGAGGACATGAAGTTCATCAAGATCAACTTTTTTTCTCTTATACACAGTGAAGTCTTGAGTTTATTGAATGTGAAAGGTAACTCATTCAATGCATAAAATGGTAGTATCATCGTAATCAATCTTGACATTTGCTGATGCTAATCGATGAACAACACTTTTTATTGGTTGTATATATATAGGCATCAAAAGATTTAGTATGTTTCTTGACTATACCTTGCAGTACGTTCTGGTTTAAGATTCACGATGCCAATGTGAGTTGCCGAGGAAAAATGTTTCTCCAAAGACTCCCACATTTCTTTCGAGTTGTTGTTTCCAATCGCATAGGAAAAGGTATATTGGGATAATATAGCTTCAATAATATAATGTATTATGGGTTTTCTCAATCGCTGGATCCATCTTTGTCAAGAAATTTCAATTGTGGAGGAATGGTTCCATCAATATAACCAAAAAGTTTACGAGCCTTTTATAGAGACTTGATCTTAAAGCTCCACAACACATGTACATAATGTTAAGATATAGTATGCATTCTGTTATTATTATCTTATTTGTTATTATTATATTGTTAATATTAGGATATTTGTTCTAGAGAGTTCTTATTGTTAAGATCTTCTTGTTGTTGAGATCTATGTATTTATTGTGCTATTTATATTTGGTCTTTCCCCTATATAAAGGGATGAGTTGTGTACAAATCAATCATCAAATATAGAATATATTTTTCATTCTTTTGAAACGTTTTCCTGGTATCAGAGCAAAAACATGCCCAACGCCTATTCAAACCCTAAGTTCAATACTCCACCATTAAATCAACTCCTCACCCAAATAACCACCATTAAATTAGATCGTTCTAATTTTCTGTTATGGCAAAATTTAGCCCTACCTGTTTTGAGAGCCTATAGGTTAATAGGCCATTTGAGTGGGGAGGATCAATGCCCTCCGAAATTTTTACCCACGGCCATAGGTCCAAATGAACCCACAGCTGCAGGTGGGTTGATGCCAACGTCAGGTCTGACGCGCAGAACCGCGTCAGGAGAGGGAGCTGCGTCATCGGAGGCGACCACAGCCTCCTCGGCAGGGGTAACAGCCAGCGCGAAAGGCACCGCACAAGAGCGGTAAGCTGCAGGCTGCGCAGCGCAGACAAGCCAAAGAAGAAAGTCACGAGTACAACTATCGCTGCAGAGGAGGTGGTCTGAGCGCAACAGTGGTGTCGCGCAGATGAGGCCTCGTCGGTCACGGCGGGACGGCTTGTGGTCGAGTTTGGTGCAAAGAACAGGGGGCCCAAAGGGGATGAAAAATGGGCCCCACAACAGGTCAATTTTCCCAATTTTCTCCTTTTACCCAAAATGTCTTTGGAAGTCAAGGTATTTTTCCGGCAACTTCTATACCCATGCATGAAGGATTAGATGCCAATCTTTCTCCTTTTCTCTATGATGCACATGATGCTTGGGTTGTTGTAGACCAATTGTTGCTAGGTTGGCTTTATAATACCATGACTCAGGAAGCTGCCACACAAGTGATGGGATGCAAAACTGCTCATGAACTTTGGACTGCTATTCAAACTCTCTTTGGTGCACAATCTCGAGCTGAGGAGGATTATCTTCGTCAAAATTTTCAACAGTGCAGAAAAGGTTCTCAAAAGATGGCTGATTATTTGAGGATCATGAAGACACATGCTAACAACCTAGAGCTTGCTGGGAGTCCGATTCCTGTTCGGTCATTAATCTCTCAAGTATTGTTGGGACTTGATGAAGAGTATAATGTCGTAGTAGCAAACACACAGGGACGAACTGATCTCACTTGGTATGGATTGCAGACTGAACTCCTCATGTTTGAGAAACGGTTAGAGCAACAAAATTCTCACAAAACGATCTCATTTAATCAGACTGCTTCGGAAAATATGGTAAATGTAAAAGAAAGTGTGCCTCAGTGGTCCAAACCACAAACTTCATATCGTGGTCAACAGTCTAGCAGGGGTGGACGTGGACGTGGTCGTGGTTGTGGAAATGGTTCTAACCACACTAATACTATGTGCTATGTTTGTGGCCGCTTAGGCCACATTGCTAATGTTTGTCGTGATAGGTATTTTCCGAACCAACAACGAGGTGCTCCACAGTATGATGGACAGTATCAGTAATGCCAGTCACGTCCACCACGCGTCTATAATAGTCAATCTAGTCCTTCATATCCGCCTAGTGGAGGAGGAGCATCCTACCCACAAGTTTTCCAGGCTCAACACACTTCCAATCCATTTGTTGCACATCGTGACACTGTTGTTGACCCAAATTGGTATATGGACAGCGGCGCGTCAAACCATGTTACGTCAGACTACAATAGCATGGCTTGTCACACTGAATATGGAGGTAATGAAACTGTAACTGTTGGTAATGGTGAGAAGTTGTTAATAACACATATTGGGTCCTCTTCTGTTGGAGTATTGAAACTTGAAAATGTTTTGTGTGTACCAAGAATTGCTAAGAATCTGATCAGTGTGTCTAAACTTGCTCATGATAATAATGTTGTCTTGGAATTTTATGGAGATTGTTGCTTTGTGAAGGATCCTCGTACGGGCAACATACTATTGAAAGGGGAGCTTAAAGATGGCTTATATAGAGTTGCACCGGGTAACACTACTAGGTTACTGCGTGATGAGTTTGTACCGTCAGTCAAGTTAGCAAATAGTCCTTTAATTTGTTCTGCTTCTATTTTTCCTGCTACTAGTTCAATAAATGTTGTTGTTTCGAAAATTGTTTGGCATCAACGTTTAGGGCATCCGTCCTACACCACTTTGCAATGTCTAGTTCAAAACTTTGGTTTACCAGTTTCAATAAATGATCACAGTAGTTTTTGTGAGGCGTGTAAGTTTGGAAAGATGCATGTTCAACCTTTTCCTTTATCTGATTCCCATGCATGTCGAATGTTTGATTTAGTACACACTGATTTATGGAGACCAGCTCCGGTTGTGTCATCTGATGGTTATCGTTATTATGTACACTTTTTGGATGATCATAGTCGGTTTGTCTGGATTTATCCTCTGAAACTTAAAAGTGATACATTCAGTGCTTTCCAACATTTTTTATCTATGGTTAAAAATCAATTTGGATGTTCTATAAAAACCCTTCAGTCTGATAACGGTGGTGAGTATCAATGGGTTCATGCGATGTGTGCAGAGGAGGAGATCCTCTCTCGGTTTTCATGTCCTTACACTTCTGCTCAGAATGGTAGAGCTGAGCGCAAGCATCGTCATATTGTCAAAACTGGGTTGACTCTTCTAGCACAGGCGTGCATGCCTCTTTGCTTCTGGTGGGAAGCCTTCCTCAGTGCTGCTTTCTAATTAATGGCATGCCTACCCCTATACTCGATGGAAAATCTCTGGTTGAGTTGGTCACTGGGAAGCAGTTGAACTATCACGCACTTCACGTTTATGGGTGTGCATGCTACCCGTATCTTAGACCTTTTCATTATTAAAAGTTTCAACTGCACACAGAAAGATGTGTGTACTTAGGACCTAGTCCTGCTCACAAGGGTCATAAATGTCTTAGTTCGTCTGGGAAAGTAATTATATCTCGCCATGTTTCTTTTAATGAAAGCCTTTTTCCTTTTGCAACAGGTTTTTCATTGGTAAAGGAGTTCTCTGAAGTACCTGTTGGTCCACCTGACACTCAGTGGCTTGGGTCCATTCCTCCTGTTGTGTGGCCGGCTATCCCGGCCAGTGCTCCGTTTCCTGACCCTACTTCACCAGGTGAGCTCCCTACTCCTCATGTGTCTATTCGTGATGCTACACCCGCCGGCGTTCGTACTTCCTCACTCCATCCGTCCCCAGTACGACAGTTCTCTTCACCGCCTACCCCGGTGTCCGCCCAAGATTCTTGTTTGCCTATACACGATGCTGATGATGTGTTAAATGTGTCCTCTTCTCCGCCTCCTCCTGCTGCTTCCACTCATCCGATGGTTACTCGCTCTAAGAATGGGATCTTTAAACCTAAGGTGTGGGTCTCTACTGTTGAACCTAGTGTCTCTTCCTGGGTTGATAAGGAACCCACTCGAGTTGCTGATGCTCTCAAAACACCTGTGTGGAAAGAAGCAATGGATCAGGAATTTCAGGCTCTCCTTCAGAATGACACATGGTGCTTGGTTCCGCATGTGCCATCCCAGAACGTTATTGGGTGTAAATGGGTTTTTAAGATCAAACGACATCCTGATGGTTCCATTCAACGACATAAAGCACGTCTTGTTGCCAAGGGTTTTCATCAGAACCCTGGTATTGATTATTTTGATACTTTTAGCCCAGTGGTCAAGCCTTCCACCATTCGTGTTGTGCTCACTCTTGCCTTAACCAAGGGTTGGCCTATCAAGTAGCTAGACTTTAACCAAGGGACTCTTGATGAAGATGTCCATATGGCACAACCTCCGGGATATGGTGATTCCTTGTTTCCCGGGTATGTTTGTAAACTCAAGAAAGCATTGTATGGTCTCAAACAGGCCCCACGAGCGTGGAATAATACGCTGAAGACTGTTCTCCTTTCCTATGGCTTTGTTCACAGTCGATTTGATTCTTCCCTCTTCATCTACAATCGAGGCATGGTTATGATCCTCTTCCTTGTGTATGTGGATGACGTTATTCTTACTGGAAATCACCTTGGTTTCATCTCCACTTTGATTTCCTCGTTACATCAGCAGTTTGCTCTCAAAGATCTTGGATCTCTTAGTTATTTTCTAGGGATTGAGGTGTCCAATCTACAGTCGGGCATACTCCTTACGCAGACGAAATATGTTGATGACTTATTACTTAAGCTGGGTATGTGTAACGACTCGACCCGAATGGGGTTCTAAATAGGCCATTACCTCAATGCATGCATACAAATCTACATAAAATTTGCAAGGTAGTGTTTGGATTCTAAGTAAAAACTAAAACATGAAAACATCCATTTAAAAATCAACATAAATTCCTGAAACCTGTCCCTGTTTCCAAGCACCTGTTCCAAGACAAATACATTTCCAAAACATACTCTGATCAGAGATTTATTTAAAACATACAAACTTTACAACAATGCTAGAATCAGGAAATACATTCAGAAAACACCCTAGGGCTCCGTGCCCAACTACATGCATTCAGAGGACATTTAAATCATAAGCATAAACATAAAACTCAGAGTTGAACAACGGGTTTTCCATGATCACAGCTCCTCCAGCCATCCTGCCTCGCGCCATGGTTTCCTGAAAGATAAGTAAGGGTGAGTAACGAATTACTCAGTAAGAATCCCCAACCGGGGTACAATACGATATACATGGTCATCTAGCAGAAAGATATGCAAGCTATGAATATAAACAAAGATAGAGCACATAGCTTAGCCCACACTTGGGCCTCGGATGCCAACTCAGGGTCTTAGTCCGGAAATAAATCACCACACCACACATCACACAAGTCGCCCTATACGAGAAACAAGTCCCGGCCTCAGCCTGTCTACTGTCGACGAAAGGTACACTGGCTCACAATCCCGAGGAGCTCTCGATCGTATTTGTAATGAGCGTAAGCATGCACCGCGCTCTCTGCAGAACCATGGGGTGCCGGGTCTAGAGGCAAGCCGCCCATGTCCATCACCACGCCTAACTAAATCTTTGGATCGGTGTCACTGACATAGGGGTGTGAGACCTGGACACGTAAACTATGTCAGCCTGAACCACCGCACCTGGGGCCAAGGAACGGTCGTGGTAGGCTTACACCAGGAAGCCGTCCTTGCCTTAACAGGTGGCAATCAGGGGCTACTGCCAAACATGCTGAGGACATGCCGGCTGCCGGGGACGAGGCAATGCCAAGTCATCATCCCGACCGTTGGGGCATTTAACGATCGCCACCCTCACCCAAGATTGCGGGGCCTACCGCTTGGTTAGCTAATCCTCACGGGGTCCGGGGGCGGAATGACTTGCTCGACGTCCCCGCCATGGATGCAAGATACTTTATGCATCGGGCCCTGATGATGCTATCTACCGCAACTCTAACTCCGCTTAGCAATCGGCAAACAAGCAATATCATCCAATACGTGCTCAAGGAGAATACAACGAGCCTAGCATGATACTACGAAGCAAGGAATGATACGAGCATGCCGAAAGGAACAACCTAGCATGGATTAACATGAGAATTAACCAGAAAGTCATGCTAATCGGGAATTCAGATTAGAGCACTTATCACCAAACATGTCAATAAACACAACAAGCATACAATCAAGAATCGCATAATATATCGCAGGTCCACACAACTCCTAGAAGAAATCCTTACAGGGCGGAAGACCTCTAAACACAAGAAACCTAAGCTGCGATCGAACCCGAGCTAGCTAGCGAGAACCTAACAAAAACAACAATAATTACAATCAAAAGGCCCAAATATAATAAAACAAATAGGGGCTCACTTCGGAGCAACTCACGAGGCACGGCCGACACGCGCGAACGGGCCGGCGCGAGCACGAACGGGCAACAACGAGGTCGGTTTGGGCGCACCAAGCGCGCAGGAATGGGAGCGTGGGGCGCTGCTGCCACTGGGCACGACACGACTATGCGCTACTGGGCACGCATTGGGCGCGCCGGCGCTGCGCGTGTGGCGCGACGGACACGCGAGCGATGACCGATAGCGCGAGCGGCGCGACGGCAGCGAGGCGCGCGCGGCCCGCGGCTTTCAGACGGCAACGCGCAGCGCGGCGCGAATCTGGCTCTTTGGCGGCAACGACGCGTCTTTGGCGAAACGACGGGCGAAGCGGTGCGACGGGCTCTCGCCGAGCGAGCGACGGCTGGCGAAGACAAAGTGGATCTGGCGCGCGAGCTCGGGCGATCTGGCTGCTAGCGACGTGCGATGGCGAGCAAAGGCCGACCGGCGGCACGGCGAGGGCGACGACGAGCTCGGGCTGGCCGGCGATGGCAATGGCACAAGCCTGGGCCAATGCTGCTTTGGAGAGAGAGAGAGAGAGAGAGAGAGAGAGAGAGAGAGAGAGAGAGAGAGAGAAGAGAAGGAGAGAGAAAGTGAATTTGGGGAAAAATAAAAGAAAAGAAAAAAAAATGAATTTGGAAAAGAAAAAGAAAAATGGGAAATAAAAGGAAAAAAATAAGGATTTTATCCAAAATCCATCCTTATCCACTTTTATCCTTAAAAACCCATTTCCCGGCTTCCTCCTTCGAGACCCGACTGAAGCAACCTTTTCCAATAAATAAATCTCACTTAAACCCCACTCCCAAAGCAACACTAAGGGCCCGGTTTCGAATCCCAAAGGAAGCACACAACCAACCATCACTTTGCAAAATTCCCAAATCACAACCGAACTTCCAAACGACTAGCCCAAACATCTCGGGACTCGCAAGCAATAACAAACAAGCCTCGACAAAGGCAGGAGCTACCTCGAAGCCCTGAAACCCACAAATCCTGCCCGGAGAGCCAAAAGACCAAAATACCCCAAAGGGTCAAAACCGCTCTAACGACCCAACCAACAACCGAAACTTGACCCGAAGGCACCTCAAAATCGGATAGAAAAGCTGGGGCATTACAATACTCCCTCCTTTTAAGACTTTCGTCCTCGAAAGTCCTAAGACAAAACAGCTCCAGGAAAACTGCACTGAATCCAAACCAAACGAACTTCTCGGCTAAAACAACACCAACCTTCTTCGAAAACTAAACCCTCTTGGGTTCTCAAAAACTCAAAGGCACTATGCCATCCAGGCTGCCACAACAAACTCAATCAAGACTGGGCATACACTGAACTCCAAGGGAACAGACGGCAAACCACATCCTCAACTCGCACCAACTCTCTAACGGTGCTACTCTCAGCAAACTCGAGGACTGGCCACAAGCTCTGAAACTCTACACCACGCACTGGCAAAGCTCCTAAGGAAGCTCACAACTGACAACAAGCAAACTCAACCCTACAACAAACTGGCCAAACAACTGAACCTTCTAGAATCCAAAACTAAACGGCCTACTCTTACTTCACAAGAGACCAACAAACCTCAAACCTTGACTACAGCCTTAACGAGATACAAACGAACCACCAACTGGCGACTGATCCAAAAAGACAAACTTCTCCAACTAGAACACGACCACAACACTTAAGCAACCATCTTAAGGAGAAATTGCCGAACCAAAGGCAAGGGGGCACTATCCCGGTACACCCGACGGCTAACAACACTCACACCAATTTGAAACTTCACTCGACCACCTTAAAAAGACAAGGGCCAAGCACAGACTCCACTCGGCCAAGCCAACAAACTAGAACTCCTCAACGGCCGAACGCAACATTTCGGAGCAAGCCTACCAGCAACTGGCCAAAGAGAACACCGCCAGGCAAGGAACAACCAACATTCCTCTCAAAATCTCAGGAAGCAAGGACTAAACCATCACGCAGCTATCTGCGACAAAACACCTTGAGGAAAACAGCTCAACAGCTTACCAACCAAAGCCACGGCACCTCTGTGCCAACTCACTCAAATGCGGCTCTGCTAACGCCAACTGCGAACGCACAACAACTAGGAACAAAGCCCAAGAAGGGCTTGCTCAGCAGAACTCAACCCAAACTTATAACGAGCAACGCTGCCTCAAGCTACCACTCAACTCTTAAAATCCAACCGCTACTCAAAAGACTTCTCCTTTTAGCCTAGGCCTAACTCAACTTCCAACCAGAAGCTCCACTCCCAAAACCTCACAAGGAAAACGGATGACGACAACCTCCAAGCTTACGGATCCTGAACCATACGAATCCACAAGACTACCTCAGGAGCTAACACTCGAGGCTGGCATCCAAGGAGCAACTCAACCACCACAGAGGCTAGGGGAAAAGGAAATCTTCAATCTCCAAAGAACCAACGAAACTTACTCAACTGCCGAGGGAGGGGTCAACTCCCAAAACTTCCTGACTAGGAAAAAGACCTCAGGGCAACGCCCTCCAGCTAGAACCGAACTAGCTCTCGAAACAACAAAAGAACCAAATCTTGGCCAAACACTCACGGAGGCGAACAACCTTTACTGCAGCCTCTAGAACACCATCCAAGAATCCGCTTAACTGGACAAACGACTGCTTCCAAGCAGCCAACAAACTATTCCCTCTTGCTAGCACCACTACCATCAATTCCAAGACCAAGGAAGAACCTGACAACTCCCCAAGGAAACGGCTCTTACTAGCGGACAACCAAGGGACAGAGAAACTCCACATACGCTCACCGTCTTGCCCCACTAGAGCAACAACATCAAATCTCGCGGGGCAACAACAAGGGTCCACCACGGACTAACCTCCAAATGCCAAACGGGGCAACTCAACATCTTGCAACAGGGAAACAACCAACAGGGCACAAACCACTCGCCCCACGAGCAAAACTAATCTCAAGCAACTCCAATCCACACCTTGGTCGACACCAAGCATCAACTTGCCACCACACCGGACCCATCCGGACTTTACTCCAAACTAACACTAGCCTGCTAGTCTACCAAGACTGCTAGCAACTCCACCAAGGCTACAAACTACACGCCTCCAGCTGGCCAACTAAACTCACTACCTGGGCCTGACTGAGCTCTGGAGAGGCTCTCCACAACCTAGGGTTCTCCGACAACCCTCGACACACACACACTGCCAAGATACGATCTAACAGGACAACCGCTGAACAAACAACTCCAATTTCCAGCATCCCAACCATGCTGGCCAACTCCAACTCCTTGGGAACCTAGAGGACCCGAAACGCTACAGAATGCATCATCCTCCTACTCAAAGCATCGGCCACAACATAACTTCTACCCAAGGAAAGATCCAAACAACTCTCTTAGCCATGACGATCAGAAACCACGCGGCTTAGCTACCATCAGCTCTTGTTCGGTTTCAAATCGAACTCCAACCAACGATCAACAAGAAGATCCGCCAACCAAGCTTAGGTCCAACTTAACAAATCTTGCCTAAGCAACAACCTGATATCACGAGCACGATATCCTTACCACCTCGCTGACGCCTTACAACATCCACCTGGAGTCCAACTTCTCCAGAAACTGAGCAATAGATCTCCAAAGCAAACCCTACATGGATCTGAAACTCTCGCCACGGAACGAACCACACAAAACACACTTGTGTGCACAACTCTCAACCTTCCTTTAGAGATCCAAGACTAACAAGCGCTTTTCCAAAAAGCAACGCTAACTCCCGCAAATGATACAAACAATCCAAGGAACACCAAAAGTTCCATCTCCACACGATACACGAAACTGAGGCAACCTTGCTCTACCAAAGCATAATCATGCCAAACCAAACTTACTTTGTACCAAGCCTCTACCAAGGGTGCTTACCCCTAAGGCATCCAAAACCTCTCGCAAGGCATCAGCTCATCTCTTTGAAAAGCATCCAACTCACCTCAAAGGCATCCAACTCATGGTCCCTCAGCTGGACCAAACTCGCATCTACAATGCTCAACTCTCCTCATATTAAGGCACTCGAAGGTAGTTGACCGCACTACCAACCACAAAGAAAATCTCTTGGCCTTAACACTTGCGCGAGACTCACGCGCACCAACACTTACCAACTGCCAACCTGCTGACTTACTCAACCTCCAGAAACACTGGGAAGAGGCTCCGGCTCCTCACGAGCATCCTCTCGCTTGTAGTCCATCGACTACCACTGAACTACCCCTCTGGCACGACCTATACAGATGCCACTGCCATAAACAGATCCAAGGCTAAAGGAGTGCACTAAACTCCGAACGGCATAGAACCATCTGCTATGCCCAAGCCAAACTCAAGCCTCAACCAGACTTAGTGCCAAAGCGGCACACCAACCAATGCAACTCAAGTGCCACTACTACCAAAACCACATCTTACTACCAATGGGGCCAACAAGGTCACAACCTCAAGTGACAAGAACTCTGGCTAGGCATACAAGGGCTCCAACTCAAAAACCATGCCTACGTCATCTCATCAAACCGAAGGCTCACAGCCTACACTAGCATCTCCTCATGATGCTCAACAAAGCTCTGGCCGGCTCTCTCAACATGCAGCAGCTAGCTCCACTCTAAGAGCTCACCAAAAGAAGAGTGCTCAACTCTCCCAAACATCTGAGGAAAACACCAACGGATCCAATCCGAAGGGAACACAGCTCACTGCACCCTTAACCACAGGGTTCCGGCTTACTGGCTGCAAACAACAACACTTTAAAGGAGCACAAAAATGCCTCAACAATCTCCTCGAAGGCTGCCAACTCTGCAGCTACTCACTGGGCAATCAAACAATCTGCTAAGGCTCAGGATCAACACTTGAGCTGCCCAGGCTGGTCCACACGGGGACCTGCTCCACAAACATCCACATGAGCACAGCCATAGCTAACTCCTCTCCTGGAGTGGCACTCCAAGGCAAAGCACCTCCACCCTCTCACTAGGGGAAAACCAACAACAGGGCCACAGTTGGCCTAAGGAAGTCCAAGCTCTGCCTCCCACGGGGACGATGTCCCAGGGCATCCGAATCAATCTGGATACCTCAACAAGCCACAACATACATCACACACTGCGAGAAGTTGGCATGATGGTGCTCTAAGCCCAAACCAACAACGAGTCAGAACCTGCTCGTCTCCGCTCCACAACACTACACAAGGCATACACAAGATGACAGGTATTGTAAATTCTTAACCCTTTTTCAACAACAAATAGTAAACTTAGGCGTACTGATGATATGCCAGAGTCTTGATGATCATGGAAAAACGACCTACAACAAAGGTCGATCTCTGACGAATCTATGACTCGGGCTCGATACCAATCAGAATGACCCGACCCGAATGGGGTTCTAAATAGGACATTACCTCAATGCATGCATACAAATCTACAGAAAATTTGCAAGGTAGTGTTTGGATTCTAAGTAAAAACTAAAACATGAAAACATCCATTTAAAAATCAACATAAATTCCTGAAACCTGTCCCTATTTCCAAGCACCTGTTCCAAGACAAATACATTTCCAAAACATACTGACGATCGAGATTTATTTAAAACATACAAACTTTACAACAATGCTAGAATCCGGAAATACATTCGAGAAAACACCCTAGGGCTCGTGCCCAACTACATGCATTCAGAGGACATTTAAATCATAAGCATAAACATAAAACTCGAGTTGAACAACGGGTTTTCCATGATCACAGCTCCTCCACCATCCCGCCTCGCGCCATGGTTTCTGAAAGATAAGTAAGGGTGAGTAACGAATTACTCAAGAAGAATCCCCAACCGGGTACAATGACGATATACATGGTCATCTAGCGTAAAGATATGCAAGCTATGAATATAAACAAAGATAGAGCACATAGCTTAGCCCACACTTGGGCCTCGGATGCCAACTCGTGGTCTTAGTCCGGAAATAAATCACCACACCACACATCACACAAGTCGCCTATACGAGAAACAAGTCCCGGCCTCGGCTTTCATCTCCGTCGGCGAAAGGTACACCGCTCACAATCCCGAGGAGCTCTCCGATCGCGTTGTAATGAGCGTAAGCATGCACCGCGTGCTCTGCGCGGACCATGGGGTGCCGGGTCTAGAGGCAAGGTGCCCATGTCCATCCACCACGCCTAACTAAATCTTTGGATCGGTGTCACCGACATAGGGGTGTGAGACACGGACACGTAAACTATGTCGGCTGAACCACCGCACTTTGGGGCCAAGGAACGGTCGTGGTAGGCTTACACCGTGAAGCCGTCCTTGCCTTAACAGTGGCAATCGGGGGCTCTTGCCAAACATGCCGAGGACATGCCGGCCGCCGGGGGCGAGGCAATGCCAAGTCATCATCCCGACCGTTGGGGCATTTAACGATCGCCACCCTCACCCAAGATTGCGGGGCCTACCGCTTGGTTAGCTACTCCTCACGGGGTCGGGGGGACGGAATGACTTACTCGGCGTCCACGCCATGGATGCAAGATACTTTATGCATCGGGCCCGGATGATGCTATCTACCCGCAACTCTAACCTGCCTTAGCAATCAGCAAACAAACAATATCATCCAATACGTGCTCAAGGAGAATACAACGAGCCTAGCATGATACTACGAAGCAAGGAACAGATACGAGCATGCCAGAAAGAAACAACCTAGCATGGATTAACATGAGAATTAACCAGGAAAGTCATGCTAATCGGGAATTCAGATTAGAGCACTTATCACCAAACATGTCAATAAACACAACAAGCATACAATCAAGCAATCGCATAATATATCGCGAGGTCCACACAACTCCGGGCAGAAGAAATCCTTACCGCCTAAGACCTCTAAACACAAGAAACCTAAGTCGCGATCGAACCCGAGCTAGCTAGCGAGAACCTAACAAAACAACAATAATTACAATCAAAAGGCCCAAATATAATAAAACAAATGGGGCTCGGCTCACCGGAGCAACTCACGAGGCACGGTGACACGCTGAACGGGCCGATTGCACGAACGGGCGGCAAAGAATGAGGCTTGCCGGGCGCGGCTGGGGCATGAATGGGCGTGTGGGCGCTGCTTTGGCATTGGGCGCGATCGCACACCGCGGACGCTGACGCCTGGCTGGCCTGGGCACGGCACAGGCGCAGCGCGCACGGCGCTGCGGCGGCGCGCGCGACACGAGCGATATGATAGCGGCGGCGCGAGCGCACGGCACGCGAGCGGCGCGCGCTAACTCGGCGAGGACGGCACGGCGCGCGGCTCAGCGATCTGGGCTCTTGGCGGCGACGACGGCGTCTTTGGGCGAGACGGGGCGGATCTGGTGCGACGGGCTCGTCTGGAGTGAGCGACGGGGCTGGGCGAAGAAGGGCGGATCTGGCGGCGAGCTCGGGCGATCTGGCTGCTGGCGACGTGCGATGGCGAGCGAAGGCCGACCGGCGGCAAGGCGAGGGCGACGACGAGCTCGGGCTGGCCGGCGATGGGGCTGGCCGCTGCTCGGGCTGGGCTGCTCGGGGGAGAGAGAGAGAGAGAGAGAGAGAGAGAAGAGAAGGAGAGAGAAAGTGAATTTGGGGAAAAATAAAAGAAAAGAAAAAAAAATGAATTTGGAAAAGAAAAAGGAAAATGGGAAATAAAAAGGAAAAATAAGGATTTTATCCAAAATCCATCCTTATCCACTTTTATCCTTAAAAAACCCATTTCCCGGCTTCCTCCTTCGAGACCCGACTGAAGCAACCTTTTCCAATAAATAAATCTCACTTAAACCCCACTCCCAAAGCAACACTAAGGGCCCGGGCTCGAATCCCAAAGGAAGCACACAACCAACCATCACTTTGCAAAAATCCCAAATCACAACCGAACTTCTAAATGACTAGCCCAAACATCTCGGGACTCGCAAGCAATAACAAACAAGCCTTGACAAAGGTAGGAGCTACCTCGAAGTCCTGAAACCCACAAATCCTGCCCGGAGAGCCAAAAGACCAAAATACCCCAAAGGGTCAAAACCGCTCTAACGACCCAACCAACAACCAAAACTTGACCCGAAGGCACCTCGAAAACTGGGATAGAAAACTGGGCTGTTACAGTATGTCCAATGCTAAACCGGCTCCATCACCGTCTATCACCAGTCGATCATTGTTCTTATCTGAGGGCCAGCCGCTTGATGACCCGTTTGTGTATCGCAGCACTGTCGGCCCCTTGCAATATCTTACTAACACTCGACCGGACATTGCCTATATTGTGAATCACTTGAGACAGTTTCTGAAATGTCCTACTGACAGTCACTGGCAAGCTGTCAAACGGGTGTTGCGTTATCTATCTGGTACTAAGCATCTCAGACTTCTTATTCAACCCCTTGATGCTTGGACGTTGTCTGCTTTCTCTGATACTGACTGGGGAGCCAATCTTGATGATCGGAAGTCTGTTGCCGCTTACTATGTCTACTTTGGGAATTCCTTTGTCTCCTGGTCGTCCAAGAAACAAACTGCCGTTGCTCGATCTAGTACAGAGTCTGAGTATCGCGCCCTTGCTCATGCTACTGCAGAGATACTCTGGCTTCGACAGTTGTTATCTGAGTTAGGTATCTCGCTCTCATCTCCTCCTATCCTCTGGTGTGATAACATTAGTGTTGGCTCTTTAGCCGCAAATCCTGTGTTTCATGCTCGTACCAAGCATATTGAGATTGATGTCCACTTCATTCGGGATCATATTCTTCATCGACGATTAAAGGTTCGGTACATTCCTTCGACTGATCAGCCAGCTGATTGTCTGACTAAGTCTCTCTCTCAAACACAATTTGCCTATCTTCGGTCCAAACTTGGTATCGTTGCACTGCCCTCTCGTTTGCGGGGGGATGTTAAGATATAGTATGCATCCTGTTATTATTATCTTATTTGTTATTATTATATTGTTAATATTATGATATTTATTCTAGAGAGTTCTTATTGTTAAGATCTTCTTGTTGTTGAGATCTATGTATTTATTGTGCTATTTATATTTGGTTTTTCCCCTATATAAAGGGATGAGTTGTGTACAGATCAATAATCAAATATAGAATATATTTTTCATCCTTTTGAAACGTTTTCCCATAATTGGTGGGGTCGAGTCGATTGGAAACAAGATTACAAATGTTGGTGAATAGAAAGATAGAAGAACTTACGTTTTCTTTTATATTATTGCCATTAATCACAGCAAAAACTTAGAGAGAAGGAAATGATAAAATGGTTGATGAAAAATGAGGATCTAATCTTAAAAAGGGAAAGGTAAAGTAAGATAGAGAAACAAAAGAGCCAGCCGGAGGTGTCATTTGTCAAATGAGCTCTAAAAGGTGTTTGGATGAGGTTTTGATGAAGAGTTAATTTGAATAATTAAAAATTGAGAGTTGTAGCAAAAAAATTGTTTGGTTGTGATTTTTTTTTTGTAGATAAGTTACGGTCAAAAGATTGTTTAAATGTAGATTTAAAATGAGTAATTATTTGAGTGCTTAAAAAAGAATGATTAGATATGAATGGTTAAAAATGAGTTATTTTAAATGATTAGAAATGAGTGGTTAGAAATGAGAAGTTATTTTGAGTAGTTATAAATAAATTATTAGAAATGAGTGGTTAGAAATGAGGAGTTATTTTTAGTAGTAAAAATGAGAAATTATTTTTAATAGTTATAAAAACTCGTTTGCATGTAGCTTTTCAAGTTGGAGTTAGTAAATACTCAATCTAAATCCTCTTTAATTACAACAAACAAACACTCTCTAATGCCATAAACCAAATATATGTGTGTGGTTTAGGAGTAAATTAAAAACATTATTTTGAATAGGTTTTTATAGGGATTTATATTGTTTTTGTTTCAATTTTAATCTAATTTGTAATCTTACAAAGTACATTTTAAAATTAATCAAATGATTAGTCTAATACATTCATAATCATTCTATTAAAATTATATAAAATGATTAAAATAATTTATGGATATTAATTGTGATACTTTATCAGGGAAACTTACGAGATTAGTTAAACTCGAAAAATTATTACAAATATATCATTTTTTTAAAAATTCATTGATATTAATTGTAATACTTTATTAATATTACATGTATATTTAAAGTTAGTATATATATATGTAACAGCCCAGTTTCCTATTCCAGTTTTCGAGGTGCCTTCGGGTCAAGATTCAGTTGTTTGGTTGGGTCATTAGAGCGGTTTTGACCCTTGGGGGTATTTTGGTCTTTTGGCTCCCCGGGCAGGATTTGTGGTTTTTAGGGCTTCGAGGTAGCTCCTGCCTTTGTCGAGGCTTGTTTGTTGTTGGCTGCGAGTCCCGAGGTGTTTGGGCTAGTCGGTTGGAAGCTCGGTTGTGGTTTGGGCTTTGGCAAAGTGATGGTTGGTTGTGTGCTTCCTTTGGAATTCGAGCCCGGACCCTTATTGTTGATTTCGGAGTTGGATTTAAGTGAGTTTTATTTATTGGAAAAGGTTGCTTCAGTCGAGTCTCGAAGGAGGAAGCCGGGAAATGGGATTTTAAGGTTTTAATTTGGATAAAAAGTGGATAAGGATGGAAATAGGATTAAAATCCCATTTATTCCCTTTTTTCCCATTTTTTCTTTTATTTTTTTCCCATTTTTTCTGTTTTCAGGATGTTGAGTTGCCCCGTTTGGCATTTGGAGGTTCAGTCTGAGATGGACCCCTGTTGTTGCCCCGTGAGATTAGATGTTGTTGCTCTAGTGGAGCAAGACAGTGAGCGTATGTGGAGCTCTCTGTCCTTTAGTTGTCTGCTTGTAAGAGCCGTTTCCTTCTAGGAGTTGTCAGATTTCTCTCGTAGCCATGAGTTGATGGTAGAGGTGCTAGCTAGAAGGAAAAGTTTGTTGGCTGCTTGGAAGCAGTTGTTTGTCCAGTTAGGTGGACTTTTGGATGGTGTTCTAGAGGCTGCAGTAAGGGTTGTTTAGCCTCGTGTGAGGTTTGGTCCTCTTGTTGTTTCGAGAGCTAGTTCGGTTCTAGCTGGAGGGCGTTGCCCTGAGGTCTTGTTCCTAGTCAGGAAGTTTTGGGAGTTGACCCCTCCCTCGGCTGTTGTGTAAGTTCTGTTAGTTTCGGATTGATGGTCCGATTGGTTGAGTTTTCCCTTGGGTGTTGCTTCCAAGAGAGTTGGTTGCTGTTGCCTTGGGTTTGAGCAAGTCAGCGAGCGTGTGTGGAGTTCGCTGCCCTTCTGAAGTTTGTTTGCTAGGAAGTCGTTTCCCGTTTAGCAGGAGTCAGCTTAGCTCCTGAGTTGTGGTGGTGGATCAGAGTAGTGCAGCGGTCAGCCCAGCGAGAGGGTCCCTGCTTTGTGTAGTTAGCAAGCAAGAGTTGTTTGTCCCCGTAAGGGCGGAGGCCAGCCAGTAAGAGTTGAGTTGTTTCTGGCAAGTTGTTGGTTCTTTGGGGATTGAAGATTTCCCTTCCCCCCTAGTCTCTGTGGTGGTTGAGTTGCTCCCTGGATGTCAGCCTCGAGTGTTAGCTTCTGAGGCAGTCTTGCGAATTCGTGTGGCTCAGGATCCGTAAGCTTTGAGGTTGTCGTTATCCGTTTTCCTTGTGAGGTTTGGGAGTGGTAGCTTGGAGGCAAGCGTTGCTCGTTATAAGTTGGGTTGAGTTCTGCAGAGCCAGCCCTTCTCGGGCTTTGCTTCTTGTTGTTGTGCGTTCGCAGTTGGCGATAGCGGAGCCTCGTTTGAGTGAGTTGGCACAGAGGTGCCATGGCATTGTTTGGATAGCTGTTGAGCTGTTTTCCTCAAGGTGTTGTGCCGCGGATGGCTGCGTGATAGGTTAGTCCTTGCAGCCCGAGTTTTCCTTGAGAGGAATGTTGGTTGTTCCTGGCCTGGGAGTATTTTCTTTGGCCAGTTGCTGGTAGGTTTGCTCCGAAAAGTTTGCGCTCGACCGATGAGAAGTTCTAGTTTGTTGGTTTGGCCGAGTGGAGCCTGTGCTTGGCCCTTGTCTTTTAGAGGTGGCCGTAGCTGAAGTTTCAGCTGGTGTGAGTGTTGTTAGCCGTCTGGTGTACCAGGATGGTGCCCCTTGCCTTTTGGATCGGTTGCCAGTTGGTGGTTCGATTGTGCCTCGTTAAGCCTGTAGGCAAGGTTTGAGGTTAGCTGACCTCTGGTGAAGTAAGAGTAGGCCGTTTGGTTTTCTGGAACCTGGAAGGTTCAGTTGTTTGGCCAGCTTGTGTAGGGTTGAGGCTACTTGTTAGCAGCTGTGAGCTTCCAGAGGAGTTTTGCCAGTGCGTGGTGTAGAGTTTCAGAGCTTGTGGCCAGTCCTCGAGTTTGCTGAGAGTAGCACCATTTGAGAGTTGGTGCAAGTTGAGGACGTGGTTTGCCGTCTATTCCCTTCGGAGTTCAGTGTATGGCATTGTGGCCTTGAGTTTTTGAGAACCCAATAGGGTTTTGTGTTCAAAGAAGGTTGCTGTTGTTGGCCGAGAAGTTCAGTTGGCTGGATCAGTGGAGTTTTCCTGGAGCTGTTTCGTCTTAGGACTTTCGATGACGAAAGTCTTAAAAGGAGGGAGTATTGTAACAACCCAGTTTCCTATTCCAATTTTCGAGGTGCCTTCGGGTAAAGATTCAGTTGTTTGGTTGGGTCATTAGAGCGGTTTTGACCCTTGGGGGTATTTTTTGGTCTTTTGGCTCCCGGGGCAGATTTGTGGTTTTCGTGGCTTCGAGGTAGCTCCCGCCTTTGTCGAGGCTTGTTTGTTGTTGGTCACAGTCCCGAGGTGTTTGGGCTAGTCGGTTGGAAGCTCAGTTGTGGTTTGGGCTTTGGCAAAGTGATGGTTGGTTGTGTGCTTCCTTTGGGATTCGAGCCCGGGCCCTTATTGTTGATTTCGGAGTTGGATTTAAGTGAGTTTTATTTATTAGAAAAGGTTGCTTCAGTCGGGTCTCGAAGGAGGAAGCCGGGAAATGGGATTTTAAGGTTTTAATTTGGATAAAAATTGGATAAGGATGGAAATAGGATTAAAATCCCATTTATTCCCTTTTTTCCCATTTTTTCTTTTATTTTTTTTCCCAAAATCCCTTCTCTCTCTCTCTCTCTCTCTTTCTCTCCCCGAGCTAGCCCCCCCACCTAGCCGAGCCAGCCCCTTGGGTCGCCCAGCCCAACCAGCACGCTCGCCCAGCCAGCCCGAGCCCCTAGCCCGCACAGTGTCGTCGCCCAGCCCGCGCGCCCTCGCCATGCCCAGGTCGCGTCGCTCAGCTCGTCCCGCGTCGCCCCTGTGCTGTGCCAAGTCTCCCTCGCCCAGGCCCTCGCGTGGCCTAGCTCGCCCGAGCCTCGCCTGCATGTCGCCAGTCTCGTTTGCGCCGTGTCGCCAAATGCAAGCGAAGCCGTCGTCGTGTCGCTCGCGCCGCGCTGCTGCCCTCCTGCCGAAGCCGCGCCATGCGCTGCCGCCACCGAAGCTAGCACCCGCACCGCGCGCCCTCAGCCGCCAGCGCCGCCGTCCACAGTAGCTAGCGCCCCCAGCGCCCGAGCTCAGCGCGCCAGCGCCATCCATCCTGCGCTGTCTGCGCCCGCCATCGCTACTCTCGCCGCGTGCAATGCCGGCTCGTTCGCGTGTCAGCCGCGCCTCGTGAGTTGCTCCCGAGCCGAGCCCTGTTTATTTTATTGTAATTAGGGCTATTTTATGATTATTGATGTGTTTGTTTGGCTCGCTATAGGTTGTTCGGGTTCGATCGCAGTTAGGTTTGTTGTGTGTTTTTTGCCTTGGCCACTGTAAGGATTTCTTACTGAGTTGTGTGGGCCTGCGATATATTATGTGATTGCTGATTGTATGGTTGTTTGTGTTTATTGACATGTTTAGTGATAGGTGCTCTATTTTGAATTCCCGACTGGCATGATTTCCTATGTTGTTTCTCATGTTAGTCCATGCTAGGTTGTTCCTTTCTGGCATGCTCGTATCTGTTCTTGCTTCGTAGTATCATGCTAGGTTCGTTGTATTCTTATTGAGCACGTATTGGATTGATTGGATTGTTTGCTGATTGCTATGACAGGTTAGAGTTCAGGTAGATAGCATCATCCGGGCCGGGTGCATAACTAACCTTGCATCCCCGACAGGGACGTACGAGATGGAGCTCCGTCCCTGATCCCGTTAGGGACTAGCTAACCTTAACGGCGGGCCCTGCAATCTTGGGTGAGGGTGGCAGACTGTTAAATGCCCCAACGGTCGGGATGATGACTTGGCATTGCCTTGTCCCCGACAGCCGGCACGTCCTCAGCGTGTTTGGCCAGGTAGCCCTTGAGTTGCCACACGATAGGGCAAGGACGGTTTCCTGGTGTAAGCCTACCACGACCCGTGCCTTAGCCTTAGGTGCGGTGGTTCAGGCTGACATAGTTCACGTGTCCAGGTCTAACACCCCTATGTCAGTGACACCGATCCAGAGATTTAGTTAGGCGTGGTTACTGGACATGGGCAGTTTGCCACTAGACCCGGCACCCCCCATAGTCTGCAGTAGCACGTGGTGCGCGAACTCTCATTATAGCGCCGACCGGAGAGCTCCTCGGGATCTTGAGCCAGTGCACCTTTCGTCGACGATGATGAGACGGTGCCGAGGCTGAGACTTGTTTCTCGTATAGGGCGTATTGTGTGGTGAGTTATTTCCGGACTAAGACCCTGAGTTGGCATCCGAGGCCCAAGTGTAGGCTAAGCTATGTGCTCTATTCTGTGTTTATATTCATAGCGTGCATACCTTTCTGCTAGATGACCATGTGTATCATATTGTACCCCGGTTGGGGATTCTTACTGAGTAATTCGTTACTCACCCTTATTATGTGGTTTTTCCACAGGTAGCCATGGTGCGAGACAAGATGGCTGGAGGAGGAGCTGTGATCATGGAAACCCGTTGTTCAACTCTGAGTTTTATGTTCATGATTTAAATGTCCTCTGAATGCATGTAGTTGGGCACGGAGCCCTAGGGTGTTTTCTGAATGTATTTCCGGATTCTAGCATTGTTGTAACTATTGTAAAGTTTGTATGTTTTAAATAAATCTATGATCAGATTAAGTTTTGTAAATGTATTTGTCTTGGAACAGGTGCTTGGAAACAGGGACAGGTTTCAGGAAATTATGTTAACTTTTAAATGGATGTTTTATGTTTTAGTTTTTACTTAGAATCCGAACACCATCTTGCGAATTTTTCGTAGATTTGAATGCATGCATTGAGGTAACGGCCTATTTTAGAACCCTTTCGGGTCGGGTCGTTACAATATAGTACAAGTTGGGGGAAGGGGGATTACAATACTGATTCCAAGGAAAATGGATAAATTCCAAACTAGATAACCAATTTCGCCACCGATCCCTTCGGTTATTAACGAAAGTAATTTTTGTTGTCTTAGTAATAGAGCTCTGATATAATGATTTAATAATTAATAAATTGCATATTTGAAATTCTCTTTTTTTCTTAATCAAGATTCGAAATTCTCTTACTCTCCTATTATGGCTGAAATTTAATTGTATGAACAATGTTTTGTTAAACATTTCTATGCATACATTATAATAATTTCTTACGTCAACAAAAAATAATTTCTTCTGAATGTCATGCTCATATTTTCAGTTCATGACCTACGAATGTCTTGATTCGATGAGATGTATTGGACGTGCTTTTAATAAGTAAAATATAGGAAAATTGCACAAACAATTAGTGTTTGATAAGTGTTACAATTAACTCTTTATGTTTAATTGAAGTAAAATAGAAAAAAGTTATAAAATTATCATTTAAAATAAATTTGTCTCTACTCTCCCTTCTATCTTTTTTTTCAATCTCAATTTTTTTATCTCGTCTTCTATAACAAATTTGTACAGAAAGGATGCTTTAGTAAGTTGTAAACTTAATTTTCTCTTCAATTTTCTCTTCACAGGAAAATCCAAATGAAGGAAAGAAAATCAGTAAGGGTAAGTTTGGGAGAAGGAAAATGGTAATGATTACAGAGGAATGAAAATTAGGGAAAAATATGAAAGATAATGATTATGAGGAGAATGATAATTTGTGTTTGAGGTGAATGAATGATTATAGGAAAAATATTGAGTATGATGAGAATGAAAAATAATGATGCGATGTATAAAAATTATTGTGGGGTGGATAAAATATAGGTAGTAGGAAAATGAAAAATGCAATTCTTCGAAAATGAAACAATGATTCCAGGTGACCTAAACACAATAGTCATCTTTATCCTCATTCTCCCCCTTATTCTTGATCGTCCAAACACGCCCTAAATCTTTTGAAATCTTATTAAGATGTGGAGCCCAGAACCATATGTATGTAGCCGTTTATTAAATTTAAAAATATAATAACTGCAAGGCAGTTTGTTGTTGTGTGGTGAGAAAAAAAAAAGAGAAAAAAGGTAGTAGTTTTTTTAGAGTTTAGAAACCTAGTGTGTTCTTGAAAAAAAGAGAGAGAAAAATTGTGAGAATTTTTCTTTGGGTTCTTTTGGCAAGATAGAGGGTTTTGTCCATTGAAGAGTGTTGTAATTTCTTGTATTCTCCCGACAATTTAGTGGAACCTGCAATTGGTAGCAGAGATATGAAAATAGTCATATTAGGATGAACCGGTATAAATTTGTGTCAATTTCTCTTCCCTAAACTTTTTATTATCGTTTTTGTTGCTTATTAATTTAGATTCCTTTATCTATATTTTTAAGCACGTCGTTTCCAAATTGTTGATTCCGTAATTTGATTTGGAGAACGAATTAGATCTTGGAAAAGACTTGAATATAATTTTGTCTAAGTTGCTGGAACTTTAGATTAATTATATATTGTTGGTATTGTGACCATATTAGCCTAAGGACAAATAAAAGATGGAAGACAATCTCATCTCACTCCAATAACCGGCAGTTCATTCCTCCAAACTACAAAAGGGTTGCCAGCTGTTTGCGAAAATCGTGGACACACAATAATTAAAATAATAAGAAAATGAGAATGATGACGTGGTAGCTTGGATTTTGCTAAAGTGAAACCTCTACTCAGATTAAGCGAAACGTGTGTGATTTCCTAACGATGTGCAAGTATACACAGTCTTGTTGTAGTAAGTTTTAAAGTAAGTAAAAGTCATCTCCACAGGGATTAGTGATTAACAACATGCTTAAGCGAGAATTAGAGAGTTATGGTAACAAATGGAATATTGTTGTGATGAAACTAAAACTAAGTTGCTGAAATAAGTTTGCTAAATCAGTTCCATAAAGCAAAATAATTGCAAATCTCAATTGACAAAATACTTAAGATGCTACGAATGATAAACTAACTTTAATCAAATGAAAGACATCGGAAGGAGGTTAAGACTTTTCGGAGAGTTTTGCTAAAGCGAAATGGCATTAGGCTAAGAAGCGAACAACTGATGGCTTCTCTTTGGCTCTCTCAAGCTCTCTAAATTGGCTCTCTCGAGCTCCTAGTTTGGTTCTCTCGAACTCAAACAACAAATAAACCAAGCAATCAGCACTAGGTGAACCTTATCTCTAAGTGTTCTTTTCAAATGCAAGTAAACTTAGTAAAACCTAATATTATGACCCTAAGGTTGCTCTATTCCTTTTCTCTCAAAAGCGAAATAAAGTTCATACAAATCGTTAGCTAGACAAAATGTATGTCGACACAACATGCATAAATAGTTGACATCTTGCTACCACTTTGCTTAAGCGAAAAACTCATACTTAGCCTATTTCCTACCGACTAAAAACTTAGCTACACATGATGATAAATAGATTCAACGCAAAGTAAAAAAGAAAAGTTCATCTTCAATTAAATAAGGAAATAACAACGTCTGCTTACAAAACTGTAACGGCCCAGTTTTCTATTTCGGTTTCTCAGGTGTTTCCGGTTCATTATTCGAATGTTCGGATGGGTCGTTAGTGCTATTTTAACCCTTAGGGGCATTTTGGTCTTTTTGCCCCCGGTCAGGGTTTTGTGGATTTTGAGGACTCCAGGGTCACTCCTACCTTTGTCGAGGCTTGATTGTTGTTGGTTGCAAGACCCAAGAAGTTCGGTCTAGTTGTTTGGAAGTTTGAAGGTGTTTTGGTAATTAGCAAAATTATTAAGTCCCCGATGGGCATCACTGAGTTTAGTAGGTGTAAGACCCCGTTGGGCATCCTTATGTGTAAGACCCTGATGGGCATTATCGCGTTCTAGGTTGTGTAAGACCCCGATGGGCATCAAGGTGTAGAACCTAGTGTAGGTTGTGGTTGTAAGCCCTTGATTAGGCAATTCCTAGATCGGCGGTTAGCCTGAGACAACTTGTTGCTTCTGAGCTCGTATCGTTTGCATGTATACTAGGTTGCTAGATGACTGATGTATCGTATTGTACCCCAGTTGAGGATTCTTACTGAGTATGTTTATACTCACCCTTATTTCTGTGGTTTTTCCACCAGGTAACTTAGGACAAAGACACCGTGATGGCTAGAGGAGGGAGCCGTTTGATCATGGGGCCGCCAGCACTCTGTCGTTTATTGTTTGCATTTATTTATTCAGCATGTAGATGGACAGGAGTCCTAGGGGAATGATGTTAAAGTTGTTTAAACTGTTTTGAATGTTCTTTTATAAATACTGGCCAGGCTTGTTTTACCTTGTTGGATTCGCTTTATGAAAATTGTTGGTTATGTTTTAAGTGTTCCCCGTTTCCAAATGTTTTGAAAAGTTTTAAATATGAGCACTAAACCGCTTGTTGAAATATTTAACTTGCATGTTGAGTGAGGACCTAGGTTTAGGATCGTATTTCGGGTCGGGTCCTTACAATCAATGAACACCTTTCCAAGTCATAGGCATGCGCACCTGGACCGACATAATTTGTGTAGGCCTACATTTATCCGGTTTGCAAGAGCATGCGATGTGCGCGTATGTGCATTAGATGCCGGGAGGAGAGCTCCCTTAGGCTAGTGTATCAGTACACCATTCCTTTTCGTCTAGAGCCCGACACTTGGGTACTCTCCTAAGTGTCCAGGATTAGCATAGTGAGCTGATCATGTCAGCTAAGAGTTAAAGACTCTCGAGATTTGAAGGTTATATTGATAACCCACTTGGAGATCCACAAAGGATCTTTTAGCCGAGAGTTAGAGACTCTCGATGGTTTAGTGACCGGATGCGATACATAATGTATTGTGAGGATTTGGTTGTGTGAGATAATTTTGTGTATCCACTCTATTGAGAGCGTTGTAAAGTGTGTCCCAAAAATTCTATACTTTGTAATGGTTTGATCTTGATTTGTGGAAAAGATCGAGTTTATTCTTGAACTTGTAAAAGGAGCCGTTTACGAAGAGTTAAGCAAAAAGGTTTTTCAAAATCCCAAGAGGCGCTTGGGTAGTGGAGTAGACTTGCCGAACCACTATAAATCATGATGTCTTCTCTAACTCTTTCCTATTTACTTTTGAAATAATTTGTAGTATTGTATTTCATGCTTTAATTTATACTTAATCGTTATTATAAATCAAATTGGTTTTAAATAATCTTTATCAATCTTGTGTGGTGCATTTTTGTTACTTTTTAATTACTTGTAAAATGTTTGATATTTTGATTATCTTAAACTTATTTAGCAAATTTTAAAATAATATTTCATCAATAATAAATTATATATTTAATTATTATTATATTAAAAAATTACTAAATATCTATTTTATGAATAAATTAAATATATATAAAAAATACATAATTTCCTTTCTCACCCATCTCATCAAACACTTATTTATCATCATTTCTTTTTTATTATCTTTTCACCGACATAAATTACTCTCATTTCGGTTCCCTTTCCATCTCTTCCCATCTTAACTCATCCTACCTAAACAGGCGGTTGAGTTATCAGGTTTGGGGCCATTTATTTTAAACCGGTGGTTAACCCATAATATGCGCCACCAAAGTAATGAAACGCCACCGAATATAAACTGAACCGCCCCACGCATGTTTATTGGGACAAAAATAAATGGGACCCACGCATTGTCATATACACATTTTTTTTCTTCATATAAAACTGTTCAATCTTTGAATTAATTAGAGAACAGGAAAATGACTTTCAAAAAACTTTATTGCCCAACCTTTTTTTTCGAAGTTCCTTTATTGCCCAAAATTTAAATTCATACCTCAAATTTTTTATTTTTTTTATTTTTTGGGTACAAGTTAGAAGAGGGGATTACAAATATCGATTCTAGGGATCGAATTCGTGACGTTGGTGACTATATTCTTAATCAATTAATTAAGATAAATCTTTATTTTCTAATGCATCCCAAATCATTCCCAGCTCCTTTCATCTTAAAGGAAAAACATGTTCTTTAAAAAATCTATAACAATGTGTTGATGCCCTAGAATCATAATACATGCTATTTACAATTACTTTTTTAATTGTTATTTCTTTTCTTATCAAAACTTCATTTTCCTTATTTAGCATCATTTTTATGGGAGCATTTCTTTTCAAAATGAAATGTATTATTTAAATAAAAAAATCATTTTTATTCAATATTCTAACATTAGAACTATGCTAATGTACATATTTTTAGCCGATAATTATATCAATAACCACATATGTCAAATAGAATAAGAAAATGATTATAAAAAAATAAATGTTAATTTATTTTCAATAGGTTAATGTCAATTAAAAGTTTAATAAAAATATTTGTTAAACATTTTCTATTTTTTAAATTCTAAATCCAAGCTATTTAAAAATAATTGTTTGAAAAAAAAAAATCAGAATTTCCCTTATGATAACTTGCACCTTGTGCATCATAAATGTAATTTTTATGATAACCACTCTTATAATAACCTGTCATTCAAACATCATTTATAATAATGACTCTTTATAATAACTTACTATTTATCATAATCCGAGTGTCCTAAATACGTTCTTAATTCATATGTATTTTTATTTGACTTTCACATGTATTTCTCTACGGCAGTGCATTACAATTTTTGATAGAATCTATCATTCTCTAGTGATGGAAGTCTATCAATTTTATCAGTGATTGATTCTATCGACTCTTATTGATAGACTCTTGATAGAATCTGATGGAAGTCTATCAATTTACTTTATTTATTATTAATTGATTCTATCACCCTTTATCGATAGAATCTATCAATTTATAATTTTTGTTGTATGTGCAAATATTTTCATTATTGTGCTATTCATGTAATATTTTATTCATTTTGTAATATACATGCAAAAACCCCTTGAAATTTCATAAATCTAATTTTTCCTTGATCTGGCCGGGAATTTCTATGATCATGCTGTTCTAGACGTCGCCAAGAAAAATTCCTAATTTAGACATTAATCTATTTTCTTTTACTAAAACAATAATAAAATAAACTACCTTTTTTATTGGGGTTTTGTTTTTAATCTTCACTTTTGGAAGCAATTGCTGGGGTGGCTTCATTTTATAGCCACCCCTTTTTCCCCATCGCTTTGAATTTACCGGTCTCTGTTCCACTTTTTATTTTTATTTTTCTGTGAAACAAACAAATTTATTAATCAAACGAATTTTCATAAGAGGAGGACTCGATGGAAGGAGAAAGAATGATGCGAATCTTCAACTACAAAACCCGGAAGCATAAATCTGTAATGTTTCTTTTTCTCCCCCACTGTTGATTAGAAAAAGGCAAAAAAGTTTCAAATTCATTTCTGTTCTCCAACTGGGAATTCTGGGTTCTTATTCCATTTGAAAGAAGAAAAAAAGAAATTGAAAATTGTCGTTTTCTGGCAACTGTTCATCTCAGTATATAATAAAAGCTGAATTATTGTCCTTTTATTCAAACCCCAGCGTCCATCTGTTTCTCCTTTAGATCTATATCGTTTGGAAATGTATTACTTTGTTTCGATCATCTAAACTTATCAAACAATGATCAATGTGTTTTTAAACTCGTAAATTCCTCTCGTTTTTGGGGGTTTTTCTTCCTTATTTCTCTCTCGTGGTGAGAATCATTATGAAGCTGTGTTGAGGTATTGCCATCTCTTTTACTGGAATCCCATTTTCTTCTCTCTTTCTTATTTATGTACTTACGAACCTCTCTTCTTTTATAAACCCTGTGGTATTACATTTCTCCCCCCCCATGAGGCTAAAATCTCAGTCATAAATTCCCATTACAATATTCGTATCATTGTGTGTGTGGAGAAATTGAGGCATTGCCGAAGAAATGGCTCCTTGGTGGGGAAAAGAAAGCCACAAAGGAACCCCTGTTGTTGTAAAGATGGAGAATCCCAAGTGGTCAATGGTTGAACTTGAAGGGCCCTCCGATGAGGACTTCATCATCGGCCCCGAGTCGCCGCCGGGCCGAGCTCGAGGGAAAAATGCCAAACAACGCACTTGGGTTCTTCTTCTCAAAGCCCACAAGGCCGCCGGTTGTCTAACCTCCATTGGCTCTGCATTGCTCAGCATCGGCGGCGCTGTTAAACGCCGCCTTGCTTCCGGCAGAACCGACGCCGACGCCGACAATGACATCGCCATCAGGGAGAACCCAACTGTCAAAACCAGGTTTTATTTGTTTATTAAGATTTTCCTTTGGCTGTCGGTGCTTCTGTTAGGGTTTGAAGTGGCGGCGACATATTACAAGGGCTGGCATTTTGAGGCACCCCATCTTCAATTGGACTACTTTTGGACAACCCCATTTGGGGTTATGCACGTTTTCGACTGGTTTTATTCCAAATGGGTTGTGATTCGTGTTAACTATTTTGCTCCTCCTCTCCAGTTTCTAGCCAATGTTTGTATTCTGTTGTTCCTTATTCAGACTTTGGATAGGCTGGTTCTTTGTTTGGGCTGTTTCTGGATTCGATTCAATAAAATCAAACCTGTTCTTAATGCTGCTGTTTTGGATCTTGAATCTGGAGAGGGTGGTTACTTCCCTATGGTTCTTGTTCAGATCCCAATGTGCAATGAGAAAGAGGTAAAGTTGGTGTTTGAGCTGTTTTCTGATGCTCAAAACCCTCTATTTTTGGTTTTGATTGTTTCATTCGTTAATTATCTATAGGTTTATCAGCAATCAATTGCTGCTGTCTGCAACTTGAACTGGCCGAAAGATAAGTTACTGATTCAGGTTCTTGATGACTCCGATGATCCAATCACTCAATTGCTGATCAAAGAGGAGGTTCATAAATGGAAGCAACTTGAGGCCAACATTGATTACCGGCATCGGGTGATCCGAGATGGCTATAAGGCAGGCAATCTCAAGTCTGCCATGAATTGCAGCTATGTCAAAGACTATGAGTTTGTGGCAATATTTGATGCTGATTTTCAGCCTGCCTCTGATTTTCTCAGAAGAACAGTTCCTTATTTTAAGGTAGGGTAATCCGACTGTTGTTATTTGTATGTGTTTAAGCTTGAGTTTTGGCTCATTATGTGTAATGGGAGGAAAATGGATCATACGGGGGTTTTTGACTTCTCTTTCTGTGTGAATGATTCTTGGCTTCATAATCTAATCATATGTTTGAACTGGAACTTCAGGATAATGAGGAACTAGGACTTGTTCAAGCGCGGTGGTCGTTTGTGAATAAGGACGAGAACTTGTTAACCAGATTGCAGAACATTAACTTAGCATTCCATTTCGAAGTGGAGCAGCAAGTGAATGGAGTGTTTCTCAATTTCTTTGGGTTCAATGGAACGGCTGGTGTTTGGAGGATAAAAGCTCTCGAAGAAGCTGGTGGGTGGTTGGAAAGAACCACTGTTGAGGACATGGACATTGCCGTTCGTGCCCATCTTTATGGTTGGAAATTCATATTCGTCAATGATGTCGAGGTAGTACCATATTCATTCTCCTCTCGTTCATGAACATTAGCTGAATTGGTGTTTGAGGTTTGATGATTGATTCTTTTCTCTTTTGTTTAGTGCCAATGTGAATTACCAGAATCGTATGAAGCATATAGAAAACAACAGCACAGATGGCATTCTGGACCTATGCAGTTGTTTCGCCTTTGTTTGCCCGACATAGTTCGATCAAAGGTACAAGATTCGTTATGTCTTTGTATTAGAGGAGATTAGTTAGCACATAATTAGTTTAAGAGAAACTTACAAGATTAGTCAAATTGAGAAAATAATTATAAATATGGTCACTTTTAAAAAAAAATTAGCAACCACAGTCATTGATATTAATATTAATTTTTTTAGTCCCATTGCCTCATGGGCTTACAAGAATAGTCTCTAATTCAAAATAAAGTATGAGAGATTATAACATGAGTCCATGACAATAACGCCGACTTATCTTTGCACCAAAAATAAATGTTTGTGAGAGTCTACTCAATTATGGGCTTCTATTAATGTCCTGAATGATCCAGCCATTCCGTCCATTCCAAAGATTCCATAGTAAAGCCATGCAAAATGACAACTGAAGTGTCTCCTTTGTACCAAAAAATGGATGGCCCACCAAAACGGTATAAAGGACTTAATATCAAGAGGTAAGACCATGGACCATCCAAATGCTTGTAAAACAATACATCACAGCTCATATGCAAATGGTATTAATGTTAATACTGTATTAGTAATACGTAATACTATATTAATGAGATCTATAATACAATATTAAAACATATTAATGACTATGGATGCGAATATTGTTAAGTTTGCCTATGTATGTAATTATTTTATAAGAATAGACCATCTAGTATAATTTTTCTTAGTTTAATCATGTAATTAGTTAGGAGATTATTTGTGCTGTTAAAAGGAAGTTGTGGTGAGTTATTTCCTTGTGTATAAGAAAGGCTGAATAGTCAATAGAATAACACAAGGTTTATTTACCTATCCTCTTTTGACACCTGTAATATGGTGTATCGGAGACAAGATTTTGCCTAAACTCTTCCTCACTTTCATCTTTCAATTTTCCTCTTCCCGCCATGGCTACCTCCAATCCCGCTGTGCCTATTTTTGGTCTTGGAGTAAATTTATCGGCGTCTTCATCTTCTTCATCTGACCTGCTGAACACTTCGCCCTCATCCGATGTCTATCAGAACCCCTACTATCTCTCACCATGATACCTCATTTCTTGTCCTTGGTTTGGATCTACTTTTCGAGCATAACTGTGTCTCTTGGAGTTGGTTGATGCATTTGGTCTTGTTCATTCACAACAAACTTGGATTCATTTCTGGCTCCCTCCCTCGACCCACTGACTCAATGTTTTCGGTGTGGATTCGATTTATAAATATCAATTTTACCAGCAATAAATGGTGGGTGACCCAATCCATATTTGTTGACAATGAAGCATCTCCATAGTGCAGTCCTCTCCATATAGAATCTCCAATGCCATTTGGCCAGCAAAGAAGAATTTTTAGCCTGGATGTCAATAATTCCCAAGCCCCCCTCTGCAATGGGATGCTTCACAAGCTGCCATTTTAATAGGTGACTCATTTTCCCTCTGTTAGTACCTTCCATAAGTAGTCTCGGTAAAGCCTTTCGATCAAGTTGACAACCTTTTGAGGGGCTTTGTAGAGTGATAAGTAGTAGGTGGGAAGATTTGCTAAAGTAGCATTAATGAGAGTAAGTCTTCCACCTACAACCCCAACCCTGAAGCCGCTTCTCAATTTTCTCAATGATTGGTATCTAGAAAGAGATTTCAATTTAGGATTCCCGTGAAGAGGGAGCCTGATATGATTTGGGCCTTGGATTATTAGTATTATTATTATTATTATTATTATTATTATTATTATTATTTATTTAGTTATTAGTTGTCATTTTAATTATAGTTGGCTATTTATTATTATTAGGCCTTATTATTAATTAGGGTTTCTTGTAGGATTAGGAAATAGTATTAGGATTAAGATTAAGATTAGGATTAAGATTAGAATTAAAAAGATCTTCTTAGTCTATAAATAGGAGGAGTTAGGTCATTATTATTCATTCAGAAAATATTAGTCTTTTGTACTCTGCCTCTAAGGGAGATTCTCTCTAGAGATTTATCAATAGAAAAGTGGCAGATTCCATCATTTTGGTATCAGAGCCGTTTGCCGATCCAGGAATGGTCTCGACTAGGATGGAAACAAGGATTCAAGAATGCGAAGAAAAATCTACTGATTTGTTGAATAAGAAATGAAAATTAGAAGCGAAGATGGAATCAATGGAGGAATGGTTAGGGCAAATGATCGAATCGAATTCAAGCAGCAAGATTCGAAATTTGAAGTGAAACTCGAGCAGATGAATCGTACTTTGCTGATGTGGATGGAGTCGAACAAAGTCGACAAAGGAATGGGGTTGTTGACCGAGGCTGTCTCGGTGGCGGTTGCGAGGGGAGATGTGGTCGGCACGGTCAAAGGCGGCATGGGTGAGGGAGACGGCAATGGTGGTGCTGTCCGGTGCGCGGGTGCGGAAGCTAGGGCGAGGGGAGCTGGGTGCAGGAGTGCGGGTTGGGTCACGGTCTCGAGCATGAGTGCCGGTGGGCTCGGCTTGGGTGAGGGCACAGGTGAGCATGGGGGTAGTGCGGGGGCGAGTGGGGATGGGCGCGGCTGGGGCTGGAGTGTAGGTGCGGGCTCGCATGAGTCGATCGGGTCGGGCCAGGTTGACTAGAACCAATCGGTCGGGGTGGGTTGGTCTGGACCGGAGAGAGGAATTGACCGAACCGTTGGAAGTGGGAAATTTTTTGGAGCCAAAATTCGATCGACGTGGGGACTGTAGGTTCGATCGGAGGGGTGACGAGTTACCAGGGGGAAGGAGAGTGCGTGACGGTTATCATTGGCTGTTTGCGCATGATGGTTGGAACAATCAGGGTCGAGATTGGGGTGACGAAAGGATGGTGCGTGGCGGTTATGATAGATCGTTAGCGCATGATGGTTGGAACGATCGTGGTTGGGGTGACAATATTCGAAATATGGGACGAGAATTCGGGCGGGGAGGAGAAGAGATGTTTGAGCGGGGAGGACAGAGAGCAGCTGGAAGGGAGGGACCGGTGTGTGACAGGAGATTTAGAAAGTTGGAGATGCCGATTTTTAAAGGTCTTGTTGATGAGGATCCGGTGGGGTGGTTAAGCCGGGTTGAACGATACTTCTGGTGAATAAATTGACCGAATATGAAGGAGTGGATGCAAAGGGGTTGTGCTTGGAAGGGGGGGTGTTAGAATGACTTTAGTATGAGGAGGACCGAACCCTCTTTCGTTCCTGGAATGAATTCAAGTATTTGTTATTAGAGTGTTTCCAACCGACGTCACAAGCAAACAAGTACACCAATTTTATGAGTTTAAAGCAGGTAGGCACAGTAAAAGAATATTGCCGGTTGTTTGAGCGCCATACTAGGGGAATGCGCGATATAAGAGCAAGCGCATTGGAGGGAAAATGGGAGAGCGGCTTGAAGGAGGAAATACAGTGCGCACGAAAGTACAATATGCTTCCGCTGTGATGAACGGTTTGTACCGGGGCATCGTTGTCAGAAGAAGGAGCTCTAGGCCTTGGATGTGTTGGTCATGCGAGATGAGAACGATTTCCAGGATACCGACGTGACAGATTTTTCCCTAGAGGACGGAATTGCGGAAGATGGCTTCGGAGATGGAACACCTTGAGGACAAGGTGGCTCTGTGGGGGGGGGGAGTATTGATACGATCTGGGCCATGGATTATTAGTTATTATTTTTAGTATTTATTTAGTTATTAGATAATTATTAGTTGGCTATTTATTATTATTAGGCCTTATTATTAATTAGGGTTTCTTGTAGGTAGGGGTGTAAACGGTTTGGTTCGGCTCGGTTTAAAAGACAAACTGGAACCGAACCGACCAAATATAACATAGAAACAGAGAACCGAAACCGAATCGCAATATCAAGATAACCGAACCGATAAATCGACGGTTTGGCGGTTCGGTTCATCGCTGGGAATATTAGCCAAAATAATAGTTGACATTCAAGCTCGAACTCGAAACCTAAAGGACAGTAATAAGCATCCTGACCACTGTACCACATATGCATTATAGGAATTAACTATCATATGTATAATAGGAATTAACTATCCTTTATTTTATTTATTTGTATTTTTCCAGCTAAATACAAAATAAGGCGATATGTCCCAGATTCGAACCATAGTGAGGACGAAAATGAACAATAGGACACGCCAGTTGAGCTACCACTTATTTTTAATTTTTTTACCTCTTGTGCTATATATAATATTCGGTCAGTTCGGTTTATTTTCGATACAATCTTATTAAAAATCGAAATCGACCAATTTTTTTGATTTTTATTATTTTCAAAACCAAAACCGCCCAATAAATCGGTTTCGGCTTGAATCGATGTCGGTTTCAGTCGGTTTTGATGGTTTGATTGGTTTTTCGATTTTACCTTGCACCTATACTTGTAGGATTAGGATTAAGATTAGGATTAGGAAGATGTTCTAAGTCTATAAATAGGAGGAGTTAGTCATTATTATTCATTCAGAAAATATTAGTCCTTTGTACTCTGGCTGTAAGGGAGATTCTCTCTACAATAGAAAAGTGGTAGATTCTATCAGAGCCCAAGATATGATAAGGGCCAGACTGCAACCCTAAAACTAAAAGGAGCAGCTAGAGAAAGCACTTTTTGTTGATCTCCATACACACTGAGGAATTCAGTCTTTTGCAGATTGATTTCAAGGCCAGAAGCACTTTCGAAATCACTAACAGTATTGCAAAGATTTGACAACATTGCATGGTCAGATGATGAAAAAAGAATGGTGTCATCAACGAAGAGAAGGTGATTAACAGAGACGTGATTAGAACTATCACGTGAGGAGAAACCAACAATATTGACTTTCTCTCCCTCTCAATAACATTCTACTAAAACAGTCCACTCGAGAATCTGGACGCCGATTGTCACCACTAGTATCTGGGCGTCGATCATAACCAGATTTCGAAGCAGAAGCACTCACGTTTCTCCCACCACGGAAGTCATTTCTTCCAAGCAAGGCACTATTCGATTGGTCAATCAAATTCACCTCTGTTCGTTGTAGTCGGCGAAATACATCATCCAACGATGATAGTTCAGTTCCAGACAAGATTTGGGACTTGACATTCTCATATTCTGGACCCAGACCACGTAGGAAGCTGATAACTCCCATCTTTTCTCTCTGAGTCTGTTGGACTGCAATGTCGACACTGAAAGGCATGAGAGAATTTAACTCAGCACTATTTCGCTTGTGCTTCGTGTAGTAGGCCATCAACGTCTCACCATTCTGATCAGCATGAAAATAGAACAAACAAACGTCATGTCCTCGTAACCGGCTCCTTCCCATAGTATAGAAATTCCACGTACGTCATGAGCTGTTTTACCGTAGCACAATGACTAACAAGATCTACAATCTCATCGTTCATCGAATTTGTAATCTGGTTATTCAGACGTGCATCAACCTGGTGACACTTTTTCTTTTCAACTTCTTCTTCAGGCAGATCAACATCCATATGTCCCTCTAGTTCATTACTCAACAGGTGATTACGAATCGTCCGATTTCAATCCAGATAATTGGTGCCATTTAACTTACACTTGTTTGCTTAAAATTAGCCATGTATACTCAACTAGAATAGTCTAAAGACACACAATGAACTTAGAACAACCCCAGAAAACAGCAAAACAAAAACCAAAATACGACCGTCACAAAGACATGACAAATTCGAGGTGTTTCAATGTTCACACGTTTTCCGTAGATATTGGAGAGCACTATTTTACTTGTTTTGTAAACTCGAGTGCACCAAGAATTTTATGGAATTTATCACAATCGAACGGACAGAACAGTACGGAACAAAACAGTACGGGCAGAACAACACGAGCAGACTATTCGTAAGGCTTTTCGAGCGATTTCACCATTGGATCGAGTTGAAACTTGGAAAGACTCAAACTACCCCTCGACGCGAACAAAACCCACCCAAAAAATCTCTGTTCGGACAGTGGCGGTGGCGTTTTGCGGCTGGCAGAGGACGAAGATGGCGCGTGTGGCTTCGTCGTTGATTGGACGGAGCTGCAACCTCAACGAACAGGTAGATCGGCGGCGAAGCTACCTTTTCCCGGCGGCGGTGACAGTGGTCAACCCTTCAGTAAACCCTAATGCAAACCCTAACCTCGCTCTGATACCATGTAATCGAGAGTGATGAACCAAAGAGCCTACTTTATTCATTGATAGGCAATGCCTTTTTATAGGGTTTTCAACGAACTTAACGGGCCTAACGGGCCTTACGCTTCTAAAGAGAAATTACACAAATGATACATTTATCTATACATTTAAACTCTAGTACTTCTCAATTTTTGGAGTGAGTGCATCCTCACTGCAGCCTACCTAGTCAATCGGACTCCATCTCAACTTCTCAACTGGAAGACCCCTCATGAGTTGTTACACAAATTTTCAGCTGATTACTCAAGCCGAAGGTCTTCAGATGCTTTTGTTTTGCATCCACATTGCACATAATAGTTCAAAATTTGCCCCTTAGGCCATTCCAGTAGTGTTTGATGGATACCCTTCTAGAATGTGAACTTATCGCCTCTTCAACATTGAGACTCGGGAGTTCTTCATATCCCGTGATGTGGTATTTCATGAAATAGATTTTCCCTTTCACACTATCAAAATTCCTTTAGACCAACCAAATTTCGTCCTTCACTTGGTTCTCCCATGTTACCCACTAGATCACGATTCCTTTCAACTTGGTTCGCTGATAGCCCAACCTAGTGGCTCCCACAATTCTACTCCTCCTTGGTGCTCTGATGCAATTCCTTTAGCACCATCTGACTTATATGCCTGCGTCACCTCTTGAGGACCAAAATCTGCACATAGAACCATTCCCTCAACTCGAAAATCTTTAAGACCAACCAAACTTCCCTCATATCTACAAACTTAATTAGTTAGGAGGTTATTTGTGCCGTTAAAAGGAAGTTATTGGTAAGTTAATTTCCATATGTATAAGGGCTGAATAGTCAATGGAATAACTCGCAGGGTTTATTTACTTATCCTCTCTTGACACCTGTAATACTTTGTAATGTGCCATGGTTCAATCATATCTCATTATTGTTTTGTTTTTTTTTTCCGAAATGCAGATTGCCATATCAAAGAAATTCAATTTGATCTTCCTGTTCTTTCTACTACGAAAGCTGATATTACCGTTTTATTCATTTACTCTTTTCTGCATTATTCTCCCAATGACGATGTTTGTTCCTGAAGCCGAGTTACCTGCCTGGGTTGTGTGTTACATTCCAGCCACCATGTCATTTCTCAACATTCTTCCAGCACCAAAATTCTTCCCTTTCATTGTTCCTTACCTCCTCTTTGAGAACACAATGTCAGTAACTAAGTTCAATGCGATGATCTCGGGACTCTTCCAGCTGGGCAGTGCATACGAATGGGTTGTGACGAAGAAATCAGGCCGCTCCTCCGAGGGCGATCTTGTCTCAATGATTGGTAGAAAAAAGTTGAACACTGAAAAGAGTGCGTCAGCAAACAACATTGAGGAGATTGAATTAATCCAAAAACAGAACAAGAAGTTTACAAGGAAGAAGCATAACAGAATATACATGAAGGAACTAGCACTTGCTTTCCTCCTTCTAACAGCCTCAGCTAGAAGCCTCCTCTCAGCTCAAGGGATTCATTTCTACTTCTTGATGTTTCAAGGAATATCTTTCCTCCTTGTTGGTCTCGATTTGATCGGCGAGCAGGTTGTTTGAAACAAAAGCTCTTGCAGTCTTCATCCAAAAACAAGAAACCCGGTAAGATCTAAGTTCCATAATTCATGGAGCTGATAGCTACTCTTTACTGCTTAACGAGTAGGTACATCCATTGGCAGCGATCTTCCGTCTGCGAAGGCCAAATTCGTTGTAATATGAAGAAAAATGCACAACACGAGAAATGGTGATGCAGATTATGCTTCTTTTTGGTGCTGGGTGGGGGGATTCAGACATAATTTGTTTCGGCCTGCAGGAAGAGAATAGGAACGGTCTGTGTTATTTATCTTTTTTTCTTTCCCTTTTTGGTACTAAATATTGTCTTTTCTTCCCTTTGTTAATAAATTATGGGAATAATATTAGTTCTTTTCATGTCAACATTGCGTCCTTCTCAAACTCTTAAATTCTTTTTTAAATGGCATCTAATAAATCTAACTTTTCAAAATTTTCCTTTCCATGAGTGAAGACAATTCATTATGGGTTTTAGAAGATTTTTTTTGTAGAAGTATTATATAGGCCATTGCATGTGCACACTGACAAATAAACCAACTTACCAACATTTCAATTTTTAAGGTAAATGGTTAGTATAAATTAAACCCATAACTGGGAATGTTGTATATATCTAAAAACTATCATTAAAGTGATGAGATTCAAACATGTTCTTGCAATTGGAAAGGAATTGAGACCTAAAATACATTAAAAAACATAGTAAACCACGTTCAACTTTTACTTGACCTTAATGGAAAAATCTTTAGAAGCCAGAGAATAAACTGATATGTTGTTTGTGTTTAGTATTTAACTCGATTTTTGTATGTTTACGTAGGTAATCAAGCTACTTTGCATAATAAGATTGATAATAAATGCAAACAATGTTATAGAATCAAGCAAAATCACTTTTACATTGTAAATGTAAAGTTGAGAGAATCAATGTGTCCCATCTATTCATTAGAGGAGTTTTTATATACAAATATACAAGGTTGTCCTAGCTGTATACATGTGAAAAGATGATAAATGACACTATATTAAACATCAATAAAACTGTCAAATATTAAACTCTAACACTACCCCTCAAGTTGGAGCAAATATGTTAATCATGCGCAACTTGTTTGAGAGATAATCTATTCGTGCTCCATTCGGTGCTTTTGTGAAGATATCGGCTAATTGTTCTCCAGTCTTCAAGTATACGGTTGAAACCACACCTTGCTGTATCTTCTCTCGTATAAAATGACAAGCTACCTCAATGTGTTTAGTCCTCTCATGGAAAATTGGATTAGATGTGATATGAATGGCCGCTTGGTTATCACACCATAACTTTGTCGGTGTCGTGGCATCAAATCCCAACTCAACTAAGAGTTGGCGTAACCAAACTAATTCACACACAGACTTTTCCATTGCTCTGTATTCCGATTCAACGCTCGAATGTGACACTATGTTCTGTTTCTTACTCTTCTAAGAAACTAAATTGCCACCCACAAACACACAATACCCTGAGGTTGATCTTCGATCATCTTTAGACCCTGCCCAGACAACATTTAAGAAACCTTCAATATTAGTATGACCATTATCTTTAAACAATAAACCACGACCAGGAGAAGCCTTCAAATAACTCAAAATCTGTTTTAACGCAACCTAATGGTCAACCGTAGAGCACGACATATACTGGCTCACAACACTCACTGAATACGCTATATCTGATTTAGTCACAGTAAGGTAATTCAATTTACCTACTAATCTTTTGTATCTTTCTAGATCTGCCAACAATGCTCCTTCTTTCGTGAGCTGTGAATTGGGCATCATCGGGATACTGCATGGCTTATCCCCTAACTTCCATGTTTCAGTCAACATAACAAGTACATATTTTTTTTGTAATAAAAGTATTCCCTTCTTGCTTCTTATAACCTCAATCCCTAGAAAATATTTTAGCATACCTAATTCTTTTGTATGAAATTGATTGTGAAGAAAGGTCTTGAGTGATTGAATTCCCACTGCATCATCACCTGTAATCACAATATCATCAACATACACAATCAACAAAGTGACACCATTCTGAGACCGTTTAAAGAAGATAGAATGATATGATTTTCTTTTCTTCATCTCGAACTCTTCAATCACCTGATTGAATTTGCCAAACCAAGCTCGTGGGCTCTATTTTAATCCATACAAGGACTTTCGGAGGCGACATACCTTACCATTCTCCCCCTGAGCAACAGACCCAGTGTAAGAACCCGACACCAGATGGTCCTAAATGGCTCTTACTTAATGATGCAATAGTTGAAATACGGGAAATAAAGCTGACCTTAAAACATTCTTTTATAAGTTAAACAATCCCAAACATCAAAAGCTTAAAACATCCAAAGTCAATTTAGCCTTTGGCCAGAGTAATTTTAAAAACATTACAACTTCCAACAAAATAACTGTTTTAATAAAATAAACATGATAAGGCAAGGAGATGCAACGACCTTTCCCATGATCATCCAGCTCCTCCTCTGGCCACCTCGATGCTGTGCCAAGTTACCTAGTGGAAAAAACCACAGAAAGGGTGAGTACAATTGCACTCAGTAAGGATTCCCCAACCGGGGTACTATACGCACAACAAATCCTCTAGCATCCAAGCATACAAGCATCATACAAAAACATGGCAGTCTCAACAGTACAAACAGCATGATGAACAACATCAAGGTCTATGCTCAAAGCTAGACAGGGTTAGCACACACTAGGCTAACAAGCAGGAGAAAAGCTAAGTAATCTTCACAGCTATATCAGTACAACAACATGGTTTGTACACTCTGGGCTAACTAAGGACAACAACACACTGGGCTAGTCTTGGACTATACCGAGCCAAACATGCAACTCTCTCATCACTCGAGGCAAGTCTCGCTCATACCATTAGCAAAGACACCTAACGAGGGGACAACAACACACTGGGCTAGTCCTGAGCAAACTGAGCCAGCACGCAACTCGATTGTCACTCGGGGGCACAACCGAGCTAGCATGCAACCTGATTGTCACTCGGGGAAAAATGAGCCAGCACGCAACTCGACTGTCACTCAGGAAAACGAGCCAGCACACAACTCGACTGTCACTCATGACTCCCTAATAAACTCTAACACTCTGAGCAGCCTAGAGCTAGATAGGGTCCAACATTCAACTAGCTTATAATCAATAGAGTATTTGCAGACATACAGAATAGTTGATAAACAGGAGAGTTCAACAACATAGTACAATAAACTAATTGCCAAGCCCTAGCAGACAACACAAGCATAAACATGATATTCATGAAACATGGCATACAACATACAAGATCAGATCACAAACAAACAGGAATTAAACATACTATTAACAAATCGACATCTAGGGAACCTGCAAAGAATCTATCCACTAACAATACAACGTATAAACAATCAACCAGGAGTTATCATTGCAATGTGCAGGGTCCAAACAACCCCGACAAGGAACCCTTACCTGCAAAGTGGAATCAGACAATCAACAGGGACAAGATCCTCGAGCTGTGGAATCAATACAAGCAACCTAGCAATTTAAATAAAACGTCACATAACAATACCCTAGGGAGTCGGTTAAACAAACAACAAACAAAGCTCGGGAATTAGGTTTTTACCCAAAACTAAGAAGAGCTTGTGCTCTCGGCAGCTAGGCTCGATAGGAAGGCTACTCGTGGGTGCGGGCGAGCGGCGAAGGCGAAGCTCGCGTGGCCGAGGTGGTGCGACGGCTCGGCTGTTGGTGCTGCGGTCGGATCGGCTGCACGCGACAAGCTGTGTTCGCGTGGGGCTGTGTGTAACAGCCCAGATTCCATTCTGGTTCCCCAGGTATGTTCGGTTCGTTATTCGGTTGTTCGATTGTTCGATTGGGCCGTTAGGGCAGGTTTAGCCCTTAGGGGCATTTTGGTCATTTTGCCCTCGAGGCTGGTTTTGCAGTTAATCAGGGTTCCAGGGTTGTTTCTATCATTTGCTGAGACTTGGTTGATTGTTGGTTGCAAGTTTCAGGGATTAGTGTTGATCGTTAGGAAGTTTGGAGGTTGTTCGGTTAAATGTGAAATTTAAGAATTTAAATGTGATGCTGTTGGGACTCGAACCTATGACTTGTAGGGAGTTTGGAGGTTTGTTTAAAGGATGGAAAATAAGTGGAAAAATGGTGTTGTTGCTGGGACTCGAAGGAGGGATGGCCAGGATTTTAATCGACTTAAGAGGAAGGAGGAATCTTTTCTTTCGTCAAACCTAGCTACGACCTAACCTTCTCCTTCTTTCCGATCTTCAAGGTCTCTCTCCATTGGTTTTTCTGAGCCTCCCTAGTGTCTTCTCCATTGATTTGCGAAGCCATCACCATCTTCACTTTATCGCAAAACTACCCCAGCCAAGACCATCACCTCGACACCCCCATCGCAACCCAGCCAAGCCGCAAGCACGCCTCGCCCAGCCGATCGCCCGAATCGCCCATCACAAATTGCTTGTCTTAGATCATTATGCATTTGTGTTATTTGATTCGGGCTCGTCCCACTCGTTTGTTTCAGATGCATTTGTTAGACAAGCTTGTTTGGAACTCGAACCTTTAGGGTTTGAGCTGTGTGTTGCAACTCCTTCGAGAGTAAGTATGCTAGCTAGTAGTAAGGTTAAGAGTAGCCACATATAGATATCCGAAGAGCTTTTAGTGGCTACCTTCATAGTTTTACCTATGAGCGGTTTTGATGTGAACCATGCTTTAATAGAATGCCGCCAGAAAGAAGTCGTGTTTAGGCCGCCTCAGAAGCCGAGCTTCAAGTTCCGCGGTGTTCAAGGCAGAATGTGTCCGCCGTTGATTTCAGCAGTGAAAGCCCGACGTTTGTTAGCTCGAGGAGCTTGGGGGCTTGTTAGGAAAGTTGTCAGGTGATTGTAGCACCGCGTTGTCTGTTGATACGGTACCTGTAGTGCAAGAGTTTGCAGACGTTTTCCCTAAGGAGTTACCGGGCTTACCCCCAAAGAGAGAGGTAGATTTTACCATTGAGCTTGAGTTAGGGACTCTCCCTATCTCTAAAGCTTCGTATCATATGGCGCCAGCTGAGTTGAGAGAACTCAAAGTGCAGTTGCAGGAGATGCTTGATCGAGGATTCATTCGGCCGAGTGTGTCCCCGTGGGGAGCACCGGTATTGTTTGTTAAAAAGAAGGTTGGATCAATGCGCCTTTGTATAGATTACCGAGAGTTGAACAAAGTTACCGTGAAAAATAAGTATCCCCTGCCGCGTATTGATGATTTGTTTGACCAGCTTCAGGGAGCTTCGGTGTTTTCTAAAATCGATTTGAGGTCAGGGTACCATCAGTTGAGGATTCGGGATGCAGACATCCCCAAGACAGCGTTCAGATCGAGGTATGGAAATTATGAGTTTGTGGTCATGTCTTTCGGACTGACTAATGCTCCTGCAACATTTATGGACATGATGGACAAGGTGTTTAAGGAATTCTTGGACAACTTTGCTATCGTGTTCATAGATGATATTTTGATTTACTCCAAGACGAAAGAGGACCATGCTTCGCACTTGAGTCAGGTTTTAGCAGCTTTGCGAGAAAATCAATTGTATGCCAAGTTTTCTAAGTGTGACTTCTGGCTAGAGAAAGTAGCCTTTCTTGGACATGTTGTTTCCAGAGATGGTATAGCGGTGGACCCCGCAAAGATTGAGGCAGATAGTTCGTGGGCCAGACTGACGACAGTCGCTGAGATTCGCAGCTTTCTGGGATTGACAGGTTATTACCGACGAATTGTGAAAGACTTTTTCGCTAAGGCAGCACCCCTGACTAGATTGACGAGAAAGGGTGTTGACGTTGTTTGGAATGCCAGTTGTGAAGAAAGTTTTGCTCAGCTTAAGCGTAGTTTAACAATAGCACCAGTGTTGGCAGTTCTCGAGGGAACAGGTGGGTTCGTAGTTTATAGCGATGCTTCCAAGTTTGGTTTAGGCTGTGTGCTAATGCAACATGTGAAGGTGATTGCATATGCTTCACGGCAGTTGAAGCCTTATGAAAAGAACTATCCGACTCATGATATGGAGTTGGCAGCGGTCGTGTTTGCATTAAAGATTTGGAGGCACTATTTGTACGGTGTGAAGATTCAGTTATTTACAGATCATCAGAGCCTTAAGTACTTCTTCACTCAGAAGGAGTTGAATATCAGACAGAGAAGGTGGCTCGAGTTAGTGAAAGACTACGACTGCAAGATTTTGTATCACCCAAGAAAGGCCAATGTGGTGGTCGATGCTCTGAGTAGGAAGACGTCGCCCTCCGCAGCCTTGTTGAGCTCCTAGATTGAATTGCGAAAAGAGTTTGAATGAGCTGGTATTGCAGTTATGTTGGGAGAGGTTACCGCCAGGGTAACCCAGTTAACAGTGCAACCATCGATTAAGCAGAGGATCATTGATGGCCAACTGAGTGATCCCAAGATGAAAAGACTGATTGAGAGAGTTCAGGTAGATGGCAACTTTGATTTTGTTATAGCACCATACGAAGGTTTGAGATATAGAGGTCATTTATGCGTCCCTGATGACGCAAGACTACGAGTCGAGTTGCTTACCGAGGCTCATAGTTCCTTGTTTACTTGGAACCCGAGAGGTACTAAGATGTATCAGGATGTTAAGCATACGTTCTGGTGGATGGGTATGAAACAAGATATAGTTAAGTTTGTTAGCCGGTGTCTCACTTGTCAGCAAGTGAAGGCTCCCAAACAGAAACCGGTAGGTCTGTTGCAGCGTTGAGCGTTCCACAGTGCAAATGGGATGAGATTACGATGGATTACATTTCAGGGTTGTCGAGGAAACGGAGAGAGTTTACTCAGATCTGGGTTGTTGTGGATCGGCTAACTAAGAGTGCACACTTTATCCCCGGTAGAGTTAACTGTATCGTGGAACAATGGGCACAATTGTTTTTGGAGTAGATCGTTCAGTACCATGGGGTACCAGCGAAGATTGTTTAGAACCGTAATTCTCGGTTCACTTCTCGGTTATGGAGAACGCTCCAGAAGGGTTTGGGAACTGAGTGCAGTTTCAACACTACTTTTCACCCTCAGACAGATGGTCAGACTGAGAGGGTGAACCAGATTCTCGAGGATATGCTAAGAGCTTGTGTGTTGGACTTTCCAGGCAGTTGGGATAAGTACCTATATTTGATGGAGTTCGCGTATAACAATAGTCATCAGTCGACTATTCAGATGGCTCCATTTGAGGCTTTGTATGGTAAGCGGTGCAGGTCTCTAGTGTTTTGGGAAGAGGTCGGTGACAAGCAGGTGTTGGGTCATGAGTTGTTACAGATGACCAACGACGCAGCGTAGAAGATCAGGGCTCGTATGTTGACAGCTCAGAGTAGGCAGAAAAGTTACGTTGATGTTTGGCGTAGAGACTTGGAGTTTGAGGTTGGTCAACATGTTTTTCTGAAGGTAGCGCCGATGCTTGGTGTGTTGAGGTTCAGTAAGCGGGGGAAGTTGAGCCCCGAGTTTGTAGGGCCTTTCGAGATCCTTGAGCGGATTGGTGCAGTTGCGTATCGTTTGTCGTTGCCCCCGTCTTTGGCAGCGGTGCATAACGTGTTTCACGTTTCGATGTTGAGACAGTATGTGGCAGACCTAACACATGTAGTTGATCACGAGCCTTTGGAGTTAAATAAGGATTTGAGTTTCGAGGAGAAGCCTGTGCAGATTTTGGCCCGGAAGCGCAAGACCTTGCGTAACCGGGTAGAGGAAGCTACTTGGGAGTTAGAGGATGTAAAGACCCGACTCGAATAAGGTTCTAAAATAGGCCTTTACCTCAATGCATGCATTCAAAACTAAAATAAAAATGCAAAATGGTGTTTCAGATTCTAAGTAAAAACTAAAACATAAAACATCCATTTAAAAAGTCAACATAAATTCCTGAAATCTGTCCCTGTTTCTAAGCACCTGTTCCAAGACAAATACATTTCCAAAACCCACTCTGATCAGAGATTTATTTAAAACATTCAAGCTTTCCAATAGTTACAACAATGCTAGAATCCGAAAATACATTCAGAAAACAACCTAGGGCTCCGTCCCCAACTACATGCATTCAGAGGACATTTAAAACATCAAAACATAAATACAAGACTCAGAGTTTGAACAACGGGTTTCCATGATCACAGCTCCTCCTCCAGCCATCCTGTCTCGCACCATGGTTACCTGTGGAAAACCACATAATAAGGGTGAGTAACGAATTACTCAGAAGAATCCCCCAACCGGGTACAATACGATACAATCAATCATCTAGCAACCTAGCACACATGCAAACAAATGACACCAACACAGATCATAGCTCATCGAGCTTACAAGGCAAGATCTGGAATCCCCAAAAGTCTCCTACTTCCGGCCTAAAGATTGGTTATCCTAACCAATCCCGGGACATTTCCGAGGGTATTTCTCCTCGGCGGTTGATCACTCAAAACCGATCCCAAAGATGTCCTCAAGGGCCTCTTACCCTTGCTAATAAATCTGACTATCGGAGAGTACCCAAGTCCGCTCTAAATCGAAGGAACCGTGTACTCACGACATTAGCCTGGGGAGCTCTCCGAGCCGGCGACTAACGCTGCGTGCGCGCACACCGCATGCTTTCTTTACAACCGCGTAAATGTGGGGCCTAAGTACAAAAACTACGCGGGCCGTGCACGCATGCCTAAGACTAGGAAGCGGTGTCACCGATCACGATGAGTGCGAGGCCCTCGGCACTCATCCATGCGGCACTGTACCCACCGACACGAAGCTAAGAACCGCCAAGGCGAGCTTGCACCGCTTAGGCGGTTCCGCTCTAGCGAGCTACAAACTAGGCTTATGCCGAAGTGGTAGCTAAATCCACATCGGCGGCTGGGGGGGGGAAGCAATGTACGTTATGCTTCGCTCGCTCTACTCCCGACCGGTGGGGACAAAGTACGTTATGTCCGCTCTCAGCCTCTGGATGATGACAAACCCTACTACACTAGCTAAGAGTACAGAGAAAATGATTCCTGGCTAGCAAACAATAATCAACATCAATCACACTTACCTAGCATGATACTACGAACTTAAAACAGGAATCATAAGCATGCTGGAAGAACAAACCTAGCATGACACTAACATGTACAATCAGGCAAACATGCTAGCAAGAGATCAATCATAGCTGCCCTATCACTATCATGCTCATAACAGTCAACAAGCATACAAGGCACATCATGATAATATCGCAGGGTCCACACAACCACGGTAAGAAATCCTTACCTGGCCGGAAGGCAACAACACACAAGAAACCTAAGCTGCGATCGAACCCGAGCTAGCTAACGAGAACGAGGCACGGCTGACACGTGGACGGGCCGGCCGCGACGCGCGAGGCAATTGGCTGGCGCTGAGGGCGAGATTTGCGAGGCGGGCGCGAGCTTGGCGGGCGATAAGCGTCTTGGTCTTGGCTTTCGCTCATAAGATAGGTACGCGCGGCGGCCGGCGACGCGCGTGGGGCGACGCGACTCGACGGCTACAGGGACACGCGATTTGGCATGGGGCGGCTCAGATCTGGGCGACTCGGGCGCGGACAGGAGGGCCTGGAGCAGGGATGAGTAACGCGGCACTGTGCGGGGCGACTCGGGCGAGCAGGGGAGCTGGGCGACCTGGGCGAGCAGGGGAGCTGGGCGGCTAGGGGCTCGGGTGCGACGACACGAGCGAGGGGCTCGGGGTCGAGGAAATGGGCTAGGGCTAGGGCTAGGGCTGGGCTCGGGAGAGAGAGAGAGAGAGAGAGAGAGAGAGAGAGAGAGAGAGAGAGAGAGAGAGAGAGAGAGAGAAAAGGGAAAATGGGATTTTCCCTATTTTTCCAACCTTATCCACTTTTAAATAACCTTAAAATCCCTAAAATCCCATTCCCCGGCTTCCTCCTTCGAGACCCGACCGAAGCAATCTTTTCCAATAAATAAAACTCACTAAAATCCAACTCCCAAATCAACACTAAGGGCCCGGGCTCGAATCCCAAAGGAAACACTCAAACAACAATAACTTGGCAAAACCCAAACCACTCCCGAACTTCCAAACGACTAGCCCAAACATCTTGGGTCTCGCAACCAACAACTATCAAGCCTCGACAAAGGCAGGAGCTACCTTGAAGTCCTGAAAATCCATAAATCCTGCCCGGGGAGCCAAAAGACCAAAATACCCCTAAGGGTCAAAACAGCTCTATCGACCCAACCAAACAACCGAATCTTGAACCGAAGGCACCTCGAAAACTGGGCTGTTACAATACTCCCTCCTTTTAAGACTTTCGTCCTCGAAAGTCCTAAGACGAAACAGCTCCAGGAAAACTCCACTGATTCCTAATCAACTGAACTTCTCGGTTAAGACAACACTAACCTTCTTCGAAAACCAAACCCACTTGGGTTCTTAAAACTCAAAGCTACAAAGCCATCCAGACTGCCACAAACTATCTCAACCAAGATTGGGCATACATTGAACTCCGAAGGGAATAGATGCGATAAAGCTAGACGGCAAACCACATCCTCAACTCACACCAACTCTCAAACGGTGCTACTCTAAAAAACTCGAGGACTGGCCACAAGCTCTGAAACTCTACACCACGCACTGGCAAACTCCTCTGGAAGCTCACAGCTGCTAACAAACAACCTCAACCCTACATCAAGCTGACCAACAACTGAACCTTCCAGGTTCCAGAAAACTAAACGGCCTACTCTTACTTCACAAAAGACCAGCGAACCTCAAATTTTTCCTACAGCCTTACCGAAATACAATCGAACCACCAAATGGCGACTGATCCAAAAGGAAAACTTCTCCAACTAGAACGTGTCCACAACACTTAAGCAACCATCTTAAAAGAAATCGCCGAACCAAAGGCAAGGGGCACAATCCTGGTACACCAGACGGCTAACAACACTCACACAAGCTGAAACTTCAGCTACGGCCACCTCTAAAAGACAAGGGCCAGGCACAGGCTCCACTCGGCCAAACCAACAAACTATAGCTCCTCATCGGCCGAACGCAAACCTTCCAAAGCAAACCTACCAGCAACTGGCCTAAGAGAACATTGCCAGGCAAGGAAACAACCAACATTCCTCTCAAGGAAAACTCGGGAAGCAAGGACTAAACCATCACGCAGCTATCTGCGACACAACACCTTGAGGATAACAGCTCAACAGATTTACCAACCAATGCCACGGCACCTCTGTGCCAACTCACTCAAACGCGGCTCCGCTATAACTCCAACTGCGAACGCACAACAACTAGGAACAAAGCCCGAGAAGGGCTTGCTCAGCAGAACTCAACCCAAGCTTATAACGAGCAAAGCTCGCCTCCAAGCTACCACTCAACTCTTAAAATCCAACTGGCTACTCAAAGGACTTCCTCCTTTTAGCTTAGGCCTAACTCATCTTCCAACCAGAAGCTCCACTCCCGAAACCTTCCAAGGAAAACGGATAATGACAACCTCAAAGCTTACGGATCCTGAGCCACACGAATCAGCAAGACTACCTTAGAAGCCAATACTCGAGGCTGGCATCCATGGTGCAACTCAACCACCACAAAGACTAAGGGGAAAAAATCTTCAATCCCCAAAGAACCAACAACTTCCCAGAAACAACTCAACTCTTATACCGGCTGGCCAAACAACTTTCGCTTGCTAACAACACAAAGCAGGGACCCTCTCGCTGGGCTGACCGCTGCGTTACTCTGATCAACTACACAACTCAGGAGCTAAGCTGACTTCTTCCAAACGGGAAACGATTTCCCCAGCAAGCGAACTTCTGAAGGGCAGCGAACTTCACACACGCTCGCTGACTTGCTCAAACCCAAGGCATCAACAACCAACTCTCTTGGAAGCAACACCCAAGGGAAAACTCAACCGATTGGACCACCAACCCAGAACTAACAACACTTACTCAACTGCCGAGGGAGGGGTTAACTCCCAAAACTTCCTGACTAGGAACAAGTCCTCAGGGCAACGCCCTCATGCTAGAACCGAACTAGCTCTTGAAACAACATGAGAACCAAATCTTGGCCAAACACTCACAAGAGGCAGAACAACCCTTACTGCAACCTCCAAAACACCACTGAAGAGTCCGCCTAACTGGATAAATAACTGCTTCCAAGCAGCCAACAAACTTTTCCCTCTTGCTAGCACCACTACCATCAACCCCAAGACTAAGGGAGTAATCTGACAACTCCCAGAAGGAAACGGCTCTTACAAGCAGACAACCGAAGGACAGAGAGCTCCACACACGCTCAATGTCTTACTCCACTATAGCAACAACATCTAAATCTCACGGGTCAACAACAGGGGGGTCCACCACAGACTGAACCTCCAAATGCCCAACGGGGCAACTCTCAACATCCTGGAAACAGGAAAAACAACCAACAGGGCACGAACCACTCGCCCCACGAGCAAAACTAACTTCTAGCAACTCCAATCCACACCTTGGTCAACACCAAGCACCAACTTGCCACCACACCGGAACCAATCCAGACTCTACTCCAAACAAACACTAGCTTGCTAGCCTACCAAAACTACCAGCAACTCACCCGAGGCTACAAACTACACGACTCCAGCTTGCCAACTGAAACTCACTACCTGGGTTTGACTGAGCTCTGGAGAGGCTCTCCACAACCTAGGGTTCTTCGGCAACCCTCGACACACACTGTCGACAAACGATCAAACAAACAACTGGCTACACGGGCACAACTCTCTCCAGCATCTCAACTAAAGCCTTACCACATCCACCTGGAGTCCAACTTCTCCAAGAACTGAGCACCAGTTCTCCAAAGCAAACCCTACATAGATCTGATACTCTCGCCACAGAACGAACCACACAAAACACACTTGTGTGCACAACTCCCAACCTTCCTTTAGAGATCCAAGACTAACAGGCGCTTTCCAAAAAGCAACACTAACTTCTGGCAGAGATACAATCAATCAAAGGAACACCAAAAGTTCCATCTCCACACGATACTCGAAGCTGTGGCAACCTTGCTCTACTAAAGCATAACAATGCCAAACCGAACTTACTTTACACCAAGTCTCTACCAAGTGTGCTTACACATAAGACATCCAACTCATCTCATGAGCATCCAACTCACGGTCCCTCTGCTGGACCAAACACGCATCTACAATGCACCACTCTCCTCAGATTAAGGCACTCGAAGGTAATTGACCGCACTACCAACCACAAAGATCTCTTGGCCTTAACACTAGCGTGAGACTCACGCGCACCAACACTTACCAACCCCCAGTAACACTGGGAAGAGGCTCCGGCTCCTCTCGAACATCCTTTCGCTTGTAGTCCTTCGACTACCACTGAACTAGCTCTCTTGCACGACCTAAACAGGTGCAACTGCCATAAACGGATCCAAGGCTAAAAGAGTGCGCTGAACTCCGGACGGCATAGAACCATCTGCTATACCCATGCCAAACTCAGGCCTGAACCAGACTTAGTGCCAAAGTGGCACACCAACCAATGCACCTCAAGTGCCACTACTACCAAATCCACATCTTACTACCAATGGGGCCAACAAGGTCACAACCTCAAGTGACAAAAACTCTGGCTAGGCATACAAGGGCTCCAAACTCAAACAACCATGCCTATGGCATCTCATCAAACTGAAGGCTCACGACCTACTCTTGCATCTCCACATGATGCTCAACAAAACTCTGGCCGGCTCTCTCAACATACAGCAGCTAGCCCTATTCTAGGGGCTCACCAAAAGAAGAGTGCTCAACTCTACCAAACAACTGAGGAAACCACCAACGGATCAAGTCCGATGGGAATACTGCTCGCTGCACCCTTAACCACAGGGTTCCGGCTTACTGGCTGCAAACAACAACACTTTACAAGAGCACAAAGATGCCTCATCAACCTCCTCGAAGGCTACCAACTCTGCAGCTACTCACTGGGCAATCAAACAATCTGCTAAGGCTCAAGACCAACACTTGAGCTACCCAGGCTAGTCCACACGGGGACCTGCTCCACAAGCATCCACATAAGGAACGCCATAGCTAACTCCTCTCTTGGAGTGGTACTCCAAGGCAAATCACCTCCACCCTCTCACTAGGGGAAAACCAACAACTGGGCCACAAGTAGCCTACGGGAGTCTAATCTCTGCCTCCCTCTAGAACGATGTCCCAGCGGCATCCGAATCTATCTGGATACCTCAACAAGCCACAACATACTGCTCATATCGCGGGAAGTTGGCATGATGGCGCTTTATACCCAAACCAACAACGAGTCTGAACCTGCTCGTCTCCGCTCCACAACACTACACAAGGCATACACTAGATGAAAAGTATTGTAAATTCTTAACCCTTCCTTTAAAACAGTAAACTTAGGCGTACCTGATGACTGTCGGAGTGCTGATGATCATGGAAAAACGACCTACAACAAAAGGTCGACTCTACGTAATCAATGACTCAACTCGATACCAATCAGTAAAGACTCGCCGAATGGGGTTCTAAAATAGGCCTTTACCTCAATGCATGCATTCAAAACTAAAATCAAAATGAAAAATGGTGTTTCGGATTCTAAGTAAAAACTAAAACATAAAACATCCATTTAAAAAGTCAACATAAATTCCTGAAACCTGTCCCTGCTTCCAAGCACCTGTTCCAAGACAAATACATTTCCAAAACCCACTCTGATAAGAGATTTATTTAAAACATTCAAGCTTTCCAATAGTTACAACAATGCTAGAATCCGGAAATACATTTAGAAAAGAACCTAGGGCTCCGTGCCCAACTACATGCATTCAGAGGACATTTAAAACATCAAAACATAAATACAAGACTCAGAGTTTGAACAACGGGTTTCCATGATCACAGCTCCTCCTCCAGCCATCCTGTCTCGCACCATGGTTACCTGTGGAAAACCACATAATAAGGGTGAGTAACGAATTACTCAGTAAGAATCCTCAACCGGGGTACAATACGATACAATCAATCATCTAGCAACCTAGCACACATGCAAACAGCTACCAACACAGATCATAGCTCATCGAGCTTACAAGGCAAGATCTGGAATCCCCAAAAGTCTCCTACTTCCGGCCTAAAGATTGGTTATCCTAACCAATCCCGGGACATTTCCGAGGGTATTTCTCCCTCGGCCAGTTGATCAGCTCAAAAACCGATCCCAAAGATGTCCTCAAGGGCCTCTTACCCTTGCTAATAAATCTGGACTATCGGGAGAGTACCCGAAGTCTGGCTCTAAACTGGAAGGAACTGGTGTACTCACGACATTAGCCCAGGGGAGCTCTCCGAACCGGCGACTAACGCGTGTGCGCGCACACCGCATGCTCATCGCAAATCCGGCGTAAATGTGGGGGCCTAAGTACAAACTACGCGGGCCAGGTACGCATGCCTAAGACTCGGAAGCGGTGTCACTGATCACAGTAGTTCGAGGCCCTCGGCACTCATCCGTGCAGCCTGTACCACCGACCCGAAGCTAAGAACAGGCCAAGGCAGGCTTGCACCGTTGGCAGGGTTTCGCTCTAGCAGGCTACAAACTAGGCTTATGCCGAAGTGGTAGCTAAATCCACATTGGCGGCCGGGGAGGGGGGAAGCAATGTACGTTATGCTTCGCTCGCTCTACTCCCGACCGGTGGGGACAAAGTACGTTATGTCCGCTCTCAGCCTCTGGATGATGACAAACCCTACTACACTAGCTAAGAGTACAGAGAAAATGATTCCTGGCTAGCAAACAATAATCAACATCAATCACACTTACCTAGCATGATACTACGAACTTAAAACAGGAATCATAAGCATGCTGGAAGAACAAACCTAGCATGACACTAACATGTACAATCAGGCAAACATGCTAGCAAGAGATCAATCATAGCTGCCCTATCACTATCATGCTCATAACAGTCAACAAGCATACAAGGCACATCATGATAATATCGCAGGGTCCACACAACCACAGTAAGAAATCCTTACCTGGTCGGAAGGTAACAACACACAAGAAACCTAAGCTGGGATCAAACCCGAGCTAGCTAACGAGAACGAGGCACGGCTGACACGCAGACTGGCCGGCTTCACGGTCGAGGCAGCTGCTGGGCGCTGGCACGCAGAGCTGCGCGCGGACGAGCGCTGGGGTGAGACGAGGGCGCGCGGGCGAGAGCTCGGCTGGACGATAGCGTGCGGCGCGGCTCTGCACAGGGACGGCGCGCGGGCTGGAGACGCTGCGAGCTGCAGGGACGCGCGTGGGACGACGCGACGCGACGACTACAGGGACACGCGATCTGGCACGGGGTGGCTCGGATCTGGGCGACTCGATCGTGGACAGGACAGCCTGGTTTTTCCCATTTTTCCCCAAAATTCCATTTTCCCCTTTCTCTCTCTTCCAGCCCGACCCCAGCCCTCCTCCCTGCCTGAGCAGCCTCTGGTCGCCCACCCAGCTCGCCTCGCCCTGGTCCGCCCCAGCTCGCCCAGCCTGCCCGCTCGCGTCGCAGAGTGTCGCCCAGGCCGCCCGAGTCGCTTCCCACAGCCCTCGCCCAGCCCCGCGTCGCCCTCGCCCTGGTCCGTGCGCCCTGTAGCTTGTCGTGCCGTGCTAGCCCGAGCGCCCCGAGCCATCGCATCACGTCGCCCCGCGCGCGCGTCCCTGTAGCGCCTCATGTCGCTGCGCTCCGTCGCGCGCTGTCCCAGTGCTTGCCGAAGCTCGCGCGCGCACGCGCGCCGCGCGCTTGCCCCGCTCGCTCAGCTTCGCGCGCGCCTCCGCTCCCCAGCGCCCAGCCTCTGCGCCCTAGCGCCCCTGCCCTGCGCCTCAGCCAGCCCAGCCCATGCGCCCAGCCTGCCCTGTTGTGTGCTGGTTGGCCCGAGCCTTGTGGCTTCTCAGATGGTATTTCCCGAGTCTTTTCTTCGTTGGGCCCGGATTTATTGGCTGCTGGTTATGGATTTATTGGGCTGTTTTATTGTATTTGATTTGGGTGCTTTGTTTGATGTATAGGCTGTTCGGGATCGATTAGAGGCTCGAGGGTCGTTCGTTGATTTGTGATTATTATTATTGTTTTCCTGCTTGTTCCAGGTAAGGATTTCTTACCGTGGTTGTGTGGACCCTGCGATATATCATGATGTGCCTTGTATGCTTGTTTACTGTTATGAGCATGTTAGAGATAGAGCAGTTGATTGCCATGCTAGGTTTGTTCTGCTAGCATGCTTATGATTCCTGCTTAAGTTGTAGTATCATGCTAGGTAATGTGATTTATGTCGGTCATTGCTTGCTAGCCAGGAATCTTTGATTTTACTCTGTACTCTTAGATAGAGTTGTAGGGTTTGTCATCATCCAGAGGCTGAGCGTACATAACGTACTTTGTCCCCACTGATCGGGAGTAAAGTGTGCGCAGCATAACGTATCTTGCTTCCCCCCCGGTCGCTAAGGTGGATTTAGCTCAGGTCGAGAGTAAAGTGTGCGCAACATAACGTATCTTGCTACCCCCTCCCCCCCGACCCGTCGGTTGTGGACTTAGCTACCCACTTCGGCAATAGCCTAGTTTGTAGCCTGCTAGAGCGGAACCCTGCCAACGGTGTAAGCCTACCTTGGCCGGTTCTTAGCTTCAGGTCGGTGGATTAGGTTGCACAGATGAGCGCCGAGGGCCTCGCGCTATGTGATCAGTGACACCGCTTCCGAGTCATAGGCATGTGCACCTGGCCCGCGTAGTTTGCCCTTAGGCCCCCGCATTTACGCCGGTTGCAGAGAGCATGCGGTGTGCGCGCACACGCGTTAGTTGCCGGCTCGAGAGCTCCCTGGCTAATGTCGTGAGTACACCATTCTTTCCGTTAGAGCGACTTCGGTACTCTCCGTAAGTCCAGATTTAGTGCAAGGGCAAGGAGGCCCTTGAGGACGATCTAGGGATCAGTGTATTCCCGAGTGACGAGATACCTCGGTGATGTCCCGTGATTGGTCGAGTGTATCCAATCCCAGCTAGGGCGGAAGTAAGAGACTTCCGATGGCTCCAGATCTTGTTTTATGAGCTCGTTGAGCTATGATCCGTGTTGATAGTCGTTTGCTTGCATGTTGAGGTGCTAGATGACCGATGTATCGTATTGTACCCTCGGTTGGGGATTCTTACCGAGTATCTTTATACTCACCCTTATTTATCTTTCTGTAGCTTGGGACAATACCGGGATGGCTAGCGGAGGAGCCGATTGATCATGGAGAGCCGCCGGCACTCTGTCATTTATTATTGCATTGTTTATTCAAAGATGTAGATGGACAGAGTCCTAGGGAACATTGTGTAAAAAGTCGCTTAAATTGTATTGTATATTTTTATAAATACCGGCCAGGTTGTTTTACTTCGTTGGATTGTTTAAATGAAAACTGTTGTTTATGTTTTAAGGGTTCCCCCTTCTCATATGTTTGAATGGTTTTTAAATATGAGCACTAAACCGCTTGTTATCATATTTAACTTGCATCTTTGAGTGAGAACCCCAGTTTAGGACCATGTTTTGGGTCGGGTTCGTCACAGTTGGTATCAGAGCACAGAGTCATAGATTCTGTAGACTAACCTGCTTTGTAGGTTGTTGCTCCCATGATCATCAGCACTCCACGGCCGTCAGGTTTGTCTGAGTTCAATTAAGCTAAGGGGTAAGAATTTACAATACTTTTCATCTAGCTTTTATTCCTTGTGTAGAGTTGTGGAGCGGAGACGAGCAGGTTCTGACTCGTTGGTTTGGGCTTAGAGAGCCATCATGCCAACTTTTCGCAGTGCGAGCAGTTTGTTGAGCAGTGAGAGCCCCAGTGTGGGCCAGCTTAGGTGCTTTGTGCAGATCGCCAGTGTGTCGATCGCACCCAGAGGGAGGCAGAGCTTAGACTCCCGTAGGCCATTTGTGGCCCAGTTGTTGCTTTTCCCCTAGTGAGAGGGTGGAGGTGCTTTGTGCAGATCGCCAGTGTGTTGATCGCACTCAGAGGAGCAGGACGCTTGGCATGTTCGACCGAGGAGTTGGACCGATTGTATTGATGTTGAGGCCGCGTCCCATGGTCGTGTAGACCCATTGGCCAGAGTTGGCCCTGGCAGTTGAGTTGCCAAGTGGAGGGGGTAGAGGCTAGCACGCCTCAGAGTGTGACTCCTTGAGCAGAGTGTGCTCCAGCCATGAGAGTTTTGATGGCAGGTCTTTAGCTATCAAAGAGCGGAGACCCAGGCGCAGATTGTAGTGCGTAGTGAGGAGTCCCGGGCACAGATAGCCCAGCTGACAGAGTTTGGTTCAGCATTTTCCCCCAGTAGCTCTTGTAGCCCCGGAGGTTCCCGGGAGGGCATGATCAGCAGGTTTTTTATCGATGAGTTTGTTGGCGTTGATGGAGCCGCCCAGTTTGGCAAGCGGATGCCTGTAGAGCTCGTTGTTTGAGAAAGTCCTACTGTTAGTAGTAAAGCAGTTGGCCAGGTTTGAGTTTAGCATCCGTGTGTTGGGATGCCCTGCTGTTCAGAGGCCGAGATGTGCCGTTCCTGTGCTGTTTGGTACAACAGTTGATGATGGTAGTCCCTTGAGAGAGGTGGACTAGCAGAGTCTCCACCAGTCGCCCGATTGATTGGCAAGTTGATGTGTTAGTGGCTTGAGGCAGATGTAGAGACATCTTTGCCCCCTTGCAAGCCTGTTGTTGTTTTGCAGCCAGTTCTTTTAGTACCCTCGTAGCCAGGGTGTAGTGTGGAGTTGCTTGCCAGGGTTTGATCCGTTTGTGGATTTCAGCGGGCTAGTAGAGTGGAGCACTCTTTTTATTTGGATGTTCCTAGTGTGGAACTAGTTGTTGCCACCCGATGAGTTGGCCTGAGCTTTGTTGAGCATCGAGTGAGATGCAGGTGTTAGCTTGAGTTTTTGTTGAGCATCGAATGGGATGCAGGAGTAGGCCTTGGCATGTCTGTTGGTCAAGATGCCAGAGATTAGGCTGCTCAAGTGTTTGGACTCTTGTGTTGAGTGCCATTGCCCCGTCACTTGGAGTGTGACCTTTCCTCAGAGGGGCATAAAGCTCGTTTAAGGATGATTTGTGTTGTAAAGGATGTAGTGCCTGTTGGCACCAAGCTTTGAGAGGAGGCCTAGATTGAGGCCAGTTGGCCCTGTTGTGCAGGTGGTTCCATGGCCGTCCAAAGTATAGCATCCCCGTTAGTCTTGTACCCATTTTCCTGAGGTTGCACCTGTTTGGGTTGCATAAGAGATCTAGCTCGGTGGTAGTCAGAGGACTACAAGTTTGAGGTTTTCGAGGGAAAGTAGGAGCTTTCCAGTGTCGCCGAGAGTTGGGTGCAAAGGATGTTGTAGGCTGTTAAGAGCTAGCGCGTTCGAGTTCTCGCGCCTGTGTTGTGTGCTTTTGAGCCAGTTTGTTGGTAGCATGATTCGGCTACCCCTTTAGTTACCATAGTATGGGTAGTGTTGGCATCGATGGATGCGTGGCTGATCCAGTGTTAGAGCCATGAGTTGGATGGCTGTTCGGAGCTTGTTTAGTAGGCACATTGGCTTGAGGTATGATTGCTTGGTATGGATGCGCTCTTGTAAGAGTGAGTTGGCCAATGTGGCTTTCCGTGGTGAGTCGACCCCGAGTGGGTTTGGACTCTTGTTGCTCCCTGGATAGTAGTGGCTCTATTTGGAGGCAAAAGTTGCCCTGTGTGAGAGCCCTTGTTGGCATTGGATCAAGTTGGAGCTGTACACCCCGGTGTACTATTGTGTTGCTCGTTCCGTGGTTTATGTTTGGAAACCATGAAGGGTTCGTGTTGAAGAGCCAGTGCTCAGTCTTTGGTTCTTGGCAAGTGTCCTAGCTTTGGTTGTAAGGATGCGGTGCTCGTTGCCGGGTTGTTGTTTAAGCAAGTGTTGCTTGTTGGCCTTAGCCTGGTCAGAGTTCAGTTGGATCTGAACAAGAGCGGTGGTAGCAAAGCCGTGCAGTTTCTGATCGTTATGGCTAAGAGCGCTGTTTGGATCCTTACCTTGGGCAGAAGGTATGTCGTGGCTGATGTTTGAGTGGGAGGATGACGCATTCTGTAGCGTCTCCAGTCCTCTTGGTTTTGAAGTTGGAGTTAGCCAGCGTGGTTGAGATGCTGGAGAGGGTTGGGCCCGTGTAGCCGGTTGTCTTTTAGATCGTTTGACGACCGTGTGTGTCGGAGGGTGATCGGAGGATCCCTAGGTTGTGGAGAGCCTCTCCAGAGCTCAGTCAGACCCAGGCAGTGTTCCTTGGGTGAGTTGCTTGCAGATTTGGTAGTCTAGCAAGCTAGTGCTTGTTTGGAGCAGAGTCCGGATTGGTTCCGGTTTGGAGGCTAGTTCATGCTTGGTGTTGACCAAGATTTGGTTCTCTTGATTGTTTCAAGAGCTAGCTCGGTTCGAGCAAGAGGGCGTTGCCCTGAGGCCTGTTCCTAGTCAGGAGGTTTTGGGAGTTGACCCCTCCCTCGGTGGTTGAGTAAGTTCTGCTAGTTCTGGTTGGTGGTCCAATCAGTTGAGTTTCCCTTGGGTGTTGCTTCCAAGAGAGTTGGTTGTTGTTGCCCTTGGGTTTGAGCTAGTCAGCGAGCTTGTGTGAAGTTCGCTGCCCTTCACAGTTCGCTGCCCTTCACAGTTCGCTTGCTGGGAAATTGTTCCCGTTGAGGAGTCAGCGTAGCTCCTGAGTTGTGTAGTGGATCAGAGTAGCGCAGTGGTTAGCCCAGCGAGAGGGTCCCTGCATTGTGTTGTTAGCAAGCGAAAAGTTGTTTGTCCCCGCAAGAGCGGAGGCCAGCCAGTTTTAGAGTTGAGCTTTTGCTGGAAAGTTGTTGGTTCTTTGGGGTTTGAAGTTTTTCCCCCTAGTTTCTATGGTGGTTGAGTTGCACTATGGATGCCAGCCTCGATTGTTATCTTTGGAGATAGCCTCGTCGGTTTGTTTTCCTTGCGATGTTCCGAGTGTGGAGTTCTAGTCGCAAGATGAGTTAGGCCTTGGCTAAAAGGAGGAAGTCCTTGAGTAGCCTGTTGGACTTAAGAGTTGAGTGGTAGCTTGGAGGCGAGCTTTGCTCGCAATGAGCTTGAGTTGAGTTCTGCTGAGCAAGCCTTTCTCGGGCTTTGCTTCTAGTTGTTGTGCTTTCGCAGTTGGCGTTAGCTGAGCCTCAGTTGAGTGAGTTGGCACAGTGGTGCCGTGGCTCTGGTTGGTTAGCCTTTGGGCTGTTCTCCTGTAAAGACCCGACCGAAAAAGGGCTCTAAATAGGCCTTTACCCCAATGCATGCATTCAAAGTAAATGACAATATGCAAATAAATTTTCGGATTCCCAATTAAAAAAAAACAGTCAAGGTTCAATCAGAAATACAGATAGATTGCTGAAACCGGTCCCTGTCTCCAAGCACCTGTTTCAAGGCAAATACATTTCCAAAACGTACACTCTGATAAGAGATTTCTTAAAACATTTGAAACATCCTCAAATTCAACAAAGCGAGAATCCACAAAAACATTCAGAAAATATCCTAGGGCTCCGTGCCCAGCTACATGCATTCAGGGGAAAATAAAAAGACAAGAGTCATAGAAATAAAAAGTCAGAGACAACAGCAGGTTCCCATGATCACAGCTCCTCCTTCAGCCATCCTGTCTCGCACCTTGGTTACCTGTGGAAAACCACAAAATAAGGGTGAGTAACGAATTACTCAGTAAGAATCCCCAACCGGGGTACAATACGATGCACATGGTCATCTAGGTGAGTGTATGCAAGCTATGAATATAAACACAGAATAGAGCACATAGCTTAAGTCCACACTTGGACCTCGGATGCCAACTCAGGGTCTTAGTCCGAAAATAGATCACCACACAATACGCCCTATACGAGAAACGAGTCCCGGCCTCAGCCTGTCTATTGTCGATACGAAAGGTGCACTAGCTCAAGATCCCGAGGAGCTCTCCGGTCGGCGCTGTAATGAGCGTAAGCGCGCACCGCGTGCTACTGCAGACTATGGGGGGTGCCGGGTCTAGTGGCATGCTGCCCATGTCCAGTCACCACGCCTAACTAAATCTCTCGGATCGGTGTCACCGACATAGGGGGTGTGAGACTGACACGTGAACTATGTCACCAACCACCGCACTGAGGCTAAGGAATCGGTCGTGGTAGGCTTACACCGAGCCCGCCTTGCCCTATCGGTGGCAATCAAGGGCTACGGCCGAACACGCCGAGGACGTGCCGATCGCCGGGGCGAGGCAATGCCAAGTCATCATCCCGACCGTTGGGGCATTTAACGATCGCCACCCTCACCCAAGATTGCGGGGCCTACCGGTCCGGGTTAGCTAAACCCTAACGGGGTCCAGGTGGACTGAGTACTACCTCGTGCGTCCTTGCCATGGATGCAAGATACTTTATGCATCGAGCCCGATGATGCTACCTACCTACACTCTAACCTATCATATCAATAACATACAATCCAATACAATCCAAAATGTGCTCAACAGATACAACGAACCTAGCATGGTACTATGAAGCAAGAATGATATGAGCATGCTAGAACGGAACAACCTAGCATGGACTAACATGAGAGAACAACATACGAAGTCATGCTAGTCAGAATTGAGCAGAGAGCACATAAACTATACATGCTGATAATCACAAACAAACATACAAACAACAATCACATAGAACATCGCAGGGTCCACACAACTCCGGTAAGAAATCCTTACCTTGGTCGGGAGGTTTCTACACACAAATCCTAAGCTGCGAACAATCCCGAGCTAGCTAACGGAGCCTAGCAAACACAATAATAATCAACATCTATAAGCCTAAAAATAATAAAAAAAGCAGCGAGGCTCGGCTCAAGGAGCACTCACACGGCACGCGGCGACACGAGACTAGGCGCTGCCTGGCAGGCTGGTGCGGCTGGGCTGGCGCTGCACACAAAGATAGCAGCGCTGCATACAGACGGCAGGCAGGACACAGCAGGCGAGCGGCACGGCACGGGCGCTGAGCGACAGGCTGCTCGATGGCATTGCAGGGGCGATGGAGCTGGGCGACTCCGGGCTATCTGGGCTTGCTGCTGGTGCGATCTGGCCGGCTGGGGAGCTGCGACGGTGGGGCTGCTGGCTGGGGCTTCTCTCGGCTGGCTGCAATAAAAAACACACACACACCCACACTCTTCTACTTACATTCGGCCAGCAAGAACTCAAATCGGAGAAGACGAAGAGACGAAGAAACGTACCCGGAAAGACGATCGAACCTCGGGGCTGCAAAGGGGATGAAAATCGGCAGGGCTTTGGGAGAGGAAGGGTTGGGCGGCCATGGAGTTTTGGGGAAGAAAACACAAAACCTAATTTCTTTTCATTTAACCAAATGCACAAAACTCCAAAGATCCAAGGGTAACTAAGATATGACGCGGAAAGAGTAACAATAACACATGGTGGCTCACTTGGCAATGCTCTCCTCTAGCACACAAGGCCACCTTGGCTCGAACCCCGGCTGCAACACAATTTTCCTATATTTTAACTTTTGCATCTATCCTTGCTCAAACCCATCCACAAAGCCTCAGAAACTTACATAAATCCATCCAATAATTTTAGCAACTGGAAAAAGACATAAACGGCCCTGACGGCCTGACCAAATTACCAAAATGCCCCTAGGGCACACTTGGAAGACCGGGATGAAAACCTGGGCCGTTACAATATTCCCTCCTTTTTATGACTTTCGTCCTCGAAAGTCCTTAAGACTGGAACAGCACATGATACTGCAATCTCATCCCGTCTTTCCCGCTCACGAGCGGCCTCCTCCGAACTCAGACTCCTCCTCTAAACTTTTACCAACGGATCTCACTGTTACGCAACGTCTTTGACTCAAGACCAGAATACTCATAGGCTTCTCCTCGAAGCCCAAACCCTCAATCAGCTGCAAAGGCTTAAAGTCCACAATGAGCAATGGGTCCGACACATACTGTCCCCCACATCGATACATAAAAAACACTGCACACGGTTGACAATAACTGGGAAAAGTTAACCAATAAGCAACTTTACCAATCCTCTCGAGAATCTCCGAACGGACCAACAAACTGGGACTCAACTTCCCTCGCTTACAAAACTTCAACACACCCAGCATCGATGCAACCTTAAAACATGGGCTGTCCAACCTCAAACTCTAAAGCTCGACGCCGAACATCGGCGAATCGTCTGCTGCTCGACGAAGCTATCAACCTACTAGCTCGATACTCCTCGCACATCACCTCTCGGTCAAATCGACAACTCAGACTCCAACATAAAACGATGGCCACCAACCTTTTCCCGAACACCGAAAACCTACAACACTTACCAAACCACGCTTCAACGAAACTAAAGACTAGCAAATGGAAGCGCTGCCCGAGGCAACCTCATAAAATCCAACACTGGTTTCCGCTGCCTAACTACGGAAACACCAACTCACAACAAGCTCTGTAAAGACCCGACCCAAAAGGGGCTCTAAATGGGCCTTTACCCCAATGCATGTAGTGAAAATAAAAGACATTATGAAAAATACATTTGGATTCCAAGTAAAAATGAAACATTCAACAACCAAAACATACATTTCTAAAAGCACACTCATCGATCGATTTATTTAAACCATTAAAACAATCCGCAAGTACCAATATCTTGGAATCCATAAAACGTAAGAAAAACATCCCGGGCTCTGTGCCCGTCTACATGCATTCAGGGAAATAATAAAAAATGAAGAGTCATAATAATTAAAATTAAAATAAAACAATTCAAGAAAAAAAAGCAGGTTCCATGATCATAGCTCCTCCTTCACCATCCTGTCTCCCGCTTTGATTACACCGTGGAAAACCACGAATAAGGGTGAGTAACGAATTACCAGTAAGAATCCCCAACCGGGTACAATACGATATACATGATCATCTAGAAGAATGTATGCAAGCTATGAGTACAAACACAGAGCGGAGCACATAGCTAAGTCCACACTTGGACCTCGGATGCCATCTCGTGGTCTTAGTCCGGAAAATACCACAACACACTAAACGCACTATACGGGAACAAGTCCCGGCCTCGGCCTGTCTCACTGCCGATACGAAAGGTGCACTCGCTCAAGATCCCGAGGAGCTCTCGATCGGCGCCAGAATGAGCGTAAGGATGCACCGCGTGCTTCTACAGACTATGGGTGCCGGGTCTAGTGGCAAGTCGCCCATATCCGGATACCACGCCTAACTAAATCTCGGATCGGTGTCACCGACATAGGGTGTGAGACACGACACACGTGAACTATGTCACTGTACCACCGCACCGAGGCTAAGGAACGGGTCATGGTAGGCTTACACCGAGAAGCCGCCCTTACCTTATCGGTGGCAATCAAGGGCTCTTTGCCGAACACGCCGAGGACGTGCGGCCCGCCGGACTAGGCATTGCCAAGTCATCATCCCGACCATTGGGGCATCGCTTAGACTACCACCCTCACCCAAGATTGCGGGGCCTACCGGGTTGGGATAGCTAATCCCTCACGGGGTCCAAGGATCTGAGAATCTGTCTCAATCGTCCTTGCCATAGATGCAAGATACTTTATGCATCGGGCCCGGATGATGCTATCTACCCGAATTCTAAACCTTAACAATAATAACGATTCAATCAATGCACCCAATACGTGCTCATCGGATACAAAGAACCTAGCATGATACTACGAAGCAAGAACAGATATCGAACATGCTAGAACAGAACAACCTAGCATGGGCTAACATGAGAAACAATACAAGAGATCATGCCATCAGAATTGAAACAGAGCACCTAGAGATAAACATGCTAGTAATCATACACAGCATACAAAACAACAATCACAAATATACCGCAGGTCCACACAACCCCTGTAAGAAATCCTTACCTTGGTCGGAAGACTTTTACACACAAATCCTAAGTGCGGAACAATCCCGAGCTAGCGAGCGGGAACCTAGCAAACCAACAATAATCGATATCTAAAATATCTAAACAACAATAGAAACAGCAAGCTCGGCTCGGGGAACTCACGCGCGCGACGACACGAGCTTGGGGCTGTGCCGCAAGCCGCTCGCAAGGTCGGGCGCGGCGCTTCTACAGGCTGCACGGCAGCGAGGACACGCTACTGGCTGCGCTACTGGCACGGACGGACACGCGCGGGCCGCGTACGCACGGCAAGCGGGACACGCGCGCGGCGGCGAAGGCTGGCGTCTCGACGGCGCGCGCGGCGCTGGCGTCTGGGCGAAGGCGCGCGGCGCCAGCGTCTGGCGGCGCGCGCGCGGCGAACGTCTCGAGCGGCGCGCGCGGCGAGCGGCTTTCGGCAAGCGGACACGGCGAGGGTGTGCGAGCGACGGCCGGACGTCTTTGGCGCTGGCGAGGACTCTCTGGCGTCTGCGAGCGACGGCGCGATCTTCTTTGGCGAACGGCGAGGCTGCTGCGCGAATGTGTCCGGGCGTCTGGCGGTAGCTCGACCGATCTGGGCGTCGCGACAGGTGCTCGACCGATCTGGGCGTCGCGACGAGTATCGCTCGACCGATCTGGGCGTCTGAGTGGGCCGAGGATGATGGCTCGCTCTCTCTCGGCGGGCCGCACAACACACACACACACACAACCCCTTTTTCTTACATTCGGCCAACAAACACCCAAATGAGAAGATGAAGAAGACGAAGACTTACCCTAATGATGATGATCGAACCCAAGGAGATGCAAGGATGAAGAACTCGGCAAGGCTATGGAGATGGAGAGCTTGGGCGCCCAAGAGATGTTTTGAAGAAGGAGATGAAATAACCTATTTCTATTTCATTTAACCAAATGCACCAAAACTCCAAAAATCCAAGGTTAACTAAGATGTGATGCGAAAGAGTAACAAGAGCACCTAATGGCTCAAATGGCACACCTCTCTACAAGCTTCCCGGAGACCCTGTTCAAACCCCTGCAGCAAAGACAAATCCCTTTATTTTTACTTTTGCAACAAACCTTGCTCAAACCAAACCACAAACCCTCCAAAAACCTACAAAAAACAAACCAATAATTTTAGTAATCGAAAAGACACAAACGACTCGACGGCCCAACCAAATTACCAAATTACCCCTAGGGCATACCGGAAGACCGGGAAGAAAAACACGGGTCGTTACAATATTCCCTCCTTTTTTATGACTTTCGTCCTCGAAAGTCCTTAAGACAGTAAATGCACTCGGGGTAATGCAACCTCATCTCGTCTTCCCGCTCCCAAGTGGCCTCCTCGAGAATCCCGACTCCTCCACTTTGAACCTTTACCAAACGAATCTCGCGATTACGCAACGTCTTGGTCTCAAAGGCAAGGATCCTCACCGGCTTTTCCTCGAAGTTCAAATCCTCATTCACCGCAAAGGCTCAAAGTCCACAATGTGCGACGGGTCCGGCACATCTTGCCTCAACATCGATACATGAAAAACACTATGCACCGCTGATAGTGACGGAGGTAGGGCTAACCGGTAAGCAACTCTGCCAATCCTCTCTAGGATCTCAAACGGACCAACAAATCGGGACTCAACTTCCCACGCTTACCAAACCTCGTAACACCTCGCATCGGAGCAACCTTAAGGAACACATGTTTGACCAACCTCAAACTCCAAATCTCGACGCCGAACATCGGCGTAACTCTTCTCTCACTGCTCTGAATTACAACATACGAGCTCTAACCTTCGCCTTTGCACCATTGGTCAATCTGCAGTAACTCGGGACCCAAAACTCGTCTATCACCGACCTCTTCCCGAGAACACGGGGACCGATAACGCTTACCATACAATGCCTCGAATGGAGCCATCTGAATCGTCGATCGTAATCGTTGTTATAGGCAAACTCCATCAAGTATGTGAGCATCGGTCCCAATCGCTCGGAAATCCAACACACAAGCCCTCAACATATCCTCGAGAATCGATTCACTCTCTCGATCGACCATCCGTCCGAGGGTGAAAAGTCATCTTTGAAACGCACTCGTGCCCAAACCCCTTACGGGCGCTCTCGAAACGAGAAGTGAACCGCGAGTCACGATCGGACACAATCCTCACCGGTACACCATGATAACGGATGATCTCGCTCCAAAAAAACAGTTGCGCCCATCGCTCCCGCGGTATAAGTGTCTCTACCGGAATGAAGTGTGCGCTCTTGGTCAAACGGTCGACAATCACCCAAATCGAGAGAACTTCCTCGAGTCCTTGGCAAACCGTATATAAAGTCCATAGAGATCTCTTCCCATTTCCACTGGGTACACTCGATGGGTGCAACAAACCAGTGGCCTCTGCACAGGTGCCTTCACTTGCGACAAGTGAGACACCTACCGACAAACTCGCCACATCTCTCTTCATTCCCATCCACCGAAAAGTCCGCTTAAGGTCTGATACATCTTGGTACCCCCGGGTGCCAAGCAAAAGGGGGAACAGTGGGCCTCAGAGCAACTCGCTCGCAAACTCGCAATGTCCGGAACACACAACCGGCCTCTATAAGTCAACCCATTGTCCGGTGAATATACAAAGTCAAAGTCACCGTCGGCACTAACTCACAACCAATCTCTTAAGTGCGGGGTCACCCAACCGGTCGTCTATAATCCATTGCCGAATCGACGGTGAATAGTCAATCGAGCTACCACGGGCGGTAACCTCTCCCAACAACATCGCAACCTCGGCCCGCTCGAACTCTCTCTCGCAAACTGGGCTGAACTCAACAACGCCGCAGAGTGCGACGTCTTTCTGCTCAAAGCATCGGCCACTACATTGGCTTTACCGGATGGTACAAAATCTCGCAGATCATAATCCTTTACCAACTCTAACCATCTCCTCTGCCTCATATTCAACTCCTTCGAGTAAATGAGATACTTGAGGCTCGTGATCGGTAAACATCTCAATCCGCTCACCATACAGTAATGCCTCCAAATCTTGATTGCAAACACCATCGCTTTGCCAACTCCATATCATGAGTCGGGTAGTTCTCGCTCATACGGCCAAACCGACGGGAAGCATAGGCAATGACCTTCCCGTCTTTGCATCAACACACAACCTAATCCAAACTTGGAAGCATCATCAGTGTGACCACGAAACCACTGTCCCCTCCGGATCGCCAACAGTCTTGCCAAGTCAAACTACGCTTGAGCACAGCAAAGCTCTCATCACACCTGCTCCCCAAACAAACTCGACACCCTTCCTCGTCGACGAGTGAGGGGCGAGGCTAAAGCGAAAAGTCTCTTGACGAACCGACGGTAGTAACTCTGCCAAACCAGCAAAGTCTGCGAATCTCGGCAGAATCGAAGTCGGCTTGGCCCATGAACTCACGGCCTCAATCTTCGCGGGGTCCACGGCTATACCATCTCTCGAAACCACGTGGCCTAGGAAGGCCACTGCTCCAACCAAATCACATTTGGAAAACTTCGCATAAAGTGGTTTTCCCTCAAAGCCGCCAATACTCGCCTCAAATGCTCTGCATGGTCTTCTTTAGACCTCGAATAAATCGAATATCGCCAATGAACACGATGACGGAAGCTGTCCAAAAATGATTTGAACACCCTATCCATCATGTCCATGAACGCTACCGGGGCATTGGTCAATCCAAACGACATAACCACAAACTCATAGTGACCATATCCGGACTCAGAAAGTCGTCTTAGGAATGTCGGCATCCCCGATCCGCAATCGATGGTAATCGGATCTCGAGATCTATCTTGGAGAACACGAAGCTCCTGAAGGCGATCGAACAAATCATCGATACGGGGCAATCGGATACTTATTCTTCATCGTCACCACCTTATTAAGCTCGCGGTAATCAATACACAAGCGCATAGAACCATCCTTCTTTTTCACAAACAGAATCGTGCTCCCACGGGGACACACTTGGACGGATGAACCCTCGGTCTAACATCTCTTGCAATCGATCTTGATTCCTTTAACTCACTGGCGCCATGCGATACGGAGCCTTCGAGATAGGGAGGGTCCTGGCTCAGAGCTCAATATTGAAGTCAACCTCTCTCTTTGGGGCAACCCCAGTAACTCCTCGAGAAACACGTCCGCAAACTCCTGCACGACCGGTGCACGATCAACAGAGCCAGATGGGGGCGGCTCTTCCCGCACAACTTGGCTAAATAGCCCCAAGCTCCATGAGCTAGCAAACGACGAGCTTTCACGGTGACACCATCGGCGGGCAAACTCCACCTGGACTCCACGAAACTTAAAGTCAATGACACGGCGGCTGAACACTACTTCTTTCCGGTGGCGGTCAATCAACGCGTGGTTAGCGACTAACCACTCCATACCAAGAATCACATCAAAACCACTCATAGGCGTAACTATGAGTGTGGCTACTAGCAACTCTCCTGATATCTCGATCCGGCCATCCTTAATCTTATCTCTAGCCAACATACTAACTCCCGAAGGAGTTGCAACAGATAACTCAAAACCTAGAGGTTCTAGTCTTAACTTAGCATGCTCAAAGAAACAACACAGATACAAATGAATGCGTAGAACCAGAATCAAACAAGACAAATGCGCGCAATGATCTAAAACAAGAAGCGTGCACCGCCACGGCGCATCCGTGCGCTCGGCCTCTGACGGGTCGTAGCAAACACTCGACCTGCTGCTGCTACTGGGCCGAGCCGCCATAGCCGGGCCGAGGACGAAACGGATCATATGTCCTCTTTACCACAACGAAAACACACTCTGGCCCTGTCGCAAGCTCCAGTGTGGGTCCTCCCGCAGCAAGAAGCACAAGCGAGAACTCGCTCGGGACCGCCTCGCTGACGCAGGCCGAAACGGATCGGGGCCCTATCTTCGATCCGGCTTTGGAATCGCCCTTGGCGACGCCGCCACCACCCCCGAAAGTCAAACTTCCTCTTACGCGCCCACACCGGGGACGGGACAGACGCCGAACAGAGCGCGCAACAACCCGCTCGGCAGGATACTTCCCATTATAGATCGTGGCTAATCGGGCCCACCCTAGCATAAGTGTCGGGGCACGAGCCACGACATCTGGGGAACACCCGCCTCAATCCGGATATGAACTTCCGAATCTTCACTCCGGGTGGCAATCAATCGAGGAGCAAAATATCCATACTCCGAGAACTTGCGCTCATATTCCTCGATGGAATCAGAACCACCGCTTGAGTTCCGGAAGAGCTCCACCATCTTCTCCTGAGCCTCATCACCGATGAACTTTACCTTGAACTCACCTTGAAGAACTCCCAAGTAGCGGGTGGAGACCCACCGGTCTCTCGCTCAAGGTGGACTCCACCACCATCTCATTGTGCCTCCTAGCACATGAGCCGCACATCTCGGCCTCTCGAATATCGGGGCACACCATGATCGGGAAGGTGTACTCCAAATGGGCAATCCACACAGCTGCCGATATAACGCATCACCGGTGGCATCAAACTTCTCGGGCTTCCACTTCACAAAATCCTTGACCACCTACCCAATTCCTCGGCACCCTCTGCCATATCTGCCTCAGGGGCTACTTGCTCTGCGGAGTGGAGGTGCTATTGAGCTCTGCTGAACCAATCGAGTCACCGCTCGATCTGGGCTCGGGACTCTTCCTTGCCATACGCCAACAAGGCACAGGTCTCGCCCTCTGGTCACTCAACATGCTGACCATATAAAGCCCTCATAGACTCGGCAAACTCTGCTCCGGGAGCGATCTCTCGCGCTCGATCGCCTCAACGCCCGCTCTAGGCGTAACGAGGAGGAGCTGCTGGTGGAATGCCATCGATGTCGGCTTGGGACGATGTCCTCTGCGATGTCGAGATCCGATCCTCGATACCTCGACACGCTCTCGAACCTCCTCTCCGATGCGGGTGGTAGCATCTTTGGCGATCTACATCCAAACCAACAACGAATCAAAACACGCTCATCACCATTCCACAACACCAAACAAGGCATACACTAGATGATAGGTATTGTAAATTCTTAACCCTTTTCCTTTCTAAAACAATAAATCTAGGCGTACTGATGACCCAGTCTTGATGATCATGGAAAACGACCTACAACAAAGGTCGGTCTACTGAGAATCTATGACTCTGAGCTTTGATACCAATCAGAAAGACCAGACCCAAAAGGGGCTCTAAATGGGCCTTTACCCCAATGCATGTAGTGAAAATAAAAGACATTATGAAAAATACATTTGGATTCCAAGTAAAAACAGAAACATTCAACAACCAAAACATACATTTCTAAAAGCACACTCTGATCGTGAGATTTATTTAAACCATTAAAACAATCCGCAAGTACCAATATCTTTGGAATCCATAAAACGTAAGAAAAACATCCACGGGGCTCTGTGCCCGTCTACATGCATTCGGGGATAATAAAAAAAGTGAAGAGTCATAATAATTAAAATTAAAATAAAACAATCGGAGAAGACAAAGAGTTCCATGATCATAGCTCCTCCTTGACCATCCTGTCTCCGCCTTGATTACTGTGGAAAACCACGTAATAAGGGTGAGTAACGAATTACCCAGTAAGAATCCCCAACCGGGGTACAATACGATATACATGATCATCTAGAAGAATGTATGCAAGCTATGAGTACAAACACAGAGCGGAGCACATAGCTAAGTCCACACTTGGACCTCGGATGCCATCTCGGGGTCTTAGTCCGGAAAATACCACAACACACTAAACGCACTATACGGGAACAAGTCCCGGCCTCGGCTGTCTCATCGTCGATACGAAAGGTGCACCGCTCAAGATCCCGAGGAGCTCTCCGATCGTGCGCCGTAATGAGCGTAAGGATGCACCGCGTGCTTCTACAGAACTATGGGGTGCCGGGTCTAGTGGCAAGCCGCCCATATCCGGATACCACGCCTAACTAAATCTCCGGATCGGTGTCACGACATAGGGTGTGAGACTGGACACGTGAACTATGTCGACTGTACCACCGCACTTTGAGGCTAAGGAACGGGTCATGGTAGGCTTACACCGAGCCGTCCTTACCTTATCGGTGGCAATCAAGGGCTCTTGCCGAACACGCGAGGAGGCGTCTTGGCTGCAGGGACTAGGCATTGCCAAGTCATCATCCCGACCATTGGGGCATCGCTTAGACTACCACCCTCACCCAAGATTGCGGGGGCCTACCGGTTGGGATAGCTAATCCCTCACGGGGTCCAAGGACGGAGAAGCTGTCTCAATCGTCCTTGCCATAGATGCAAGATACTTTATGCATCGGGCCCGATGATGCTATCTACACGAATTCTAAACCTTAACAATAATAACGATTCAATCAATGCGATCCAATACGTGCTCATCGGATACAAAGAACCTAGCATGATACTACGAAGCAAGAACAGATATCGAACATGCTAGAAACGAGAACAACCTAGCATGGGCTAACATGAGAAACAATACAAGAGATCATGCCATCGAGAATTGAACAGAGCACCTAGAGATAAACATGCTAGTAATCATACACAGGCATACAAAACAACAATCACAAATATACCGCAGAGGTCCACACAACCCCTGGTAAGAAATCCTTACCTTGGTCGGAAGACTTTTACACACAAATCCTAAGGCTGCGGAACAATCCCGAGCTAGCGGCGGGAACCTAGCAAACCAACAATAATCGATATCTAAAATATCTAAACAACAATAGAACAACAAGCTCGGCTCGGGAACTCTCACGCGGCGCGACGACCACGAGCTTGGGGCTGCAACAAGCCGGCTCGGCAAAGGTGAAATGGCGCTGGCCGCGCTGTGCAGCGGCAGCAGGGACGCTACCGGTTGCGCAACTGCACGTACACAGACGGACACGCGCTTGGCTGCGCCGCACGCACGGCAACGGGACACGCGCGCGCGGGCGAGCGTCGACGGGGCGCGCGCGCGGCGTGCGTTCGTCTGAAGGCGCGCGGCGCGCGCAGCGTCTGGCGAAGGCGCGCGAAGCGAACGCTCTGAGCGGCCTTGCGCGGCGGCAGCTTCGGCAAGCGGACACGGCGAGGGTGTCGAGCGATCGGCTGACGCGTCTTGCGGCCGGCGAGGACCTCTCGCGTCAGCGGCGATCGGGCGATCTGCTTTGGGCGAACGGCGAGGCCGCTGCGAAAGCAGTGCGGGCGTCGGCGGGGCGCTCGACCGATCGGGCGTCGCGACGGGCTGGCTCGACCGATCTGGGCGTCGCGACGTGGTGCTCGACCGATCTGGGCGTCTGGTGATGGCCGAGGATGATGGCCGCTCCTCTCGGTGGTTGCCGCACAACACACACACACACACAACCCCTTTTTCTTACATTCGGCCAACAAACACCCAAATGAGAAGATGAAGAAGACGAAGACTTACCCGGAATGATGATGATCGAACCCAAGGAGATGCAAGGATGAAGAACTCGGCAAGGCTATGGAGATGGAGAGCTTGGGCGGCCAAGAGATGTTTTGAAGAAGGAGATGAAATAACCTATTTCTATTTCATTTAACCAAATGCACCAAAACTCCAAAAATCCAAGGTTAACTAAGATGTGATGCAGAAAGAGTAACAAGAGCACCTAATGGCTCAAATGGCACACCTCTCTACAAGCTTCCCAGGAGACCCGGGTTCAAACCATACTGGCCTAAATCCCTTTATTTTTACTTTTGCAACAAACCTTGCTCAAACCAAACCACAAACCCCTCCAAAAACCTACAAAAACCAACCAATAATTTTAGTAACTGGAAAAGACACAAACGACCCTGACGGCCCGACCAAATTACCAAATTACCCCTAGGGCATACCTGGAAGACCGGGAAGAAAAACCTGGGTCGTTACAAGCTCCAACAGATCTAGCTCACTCCTCCCAGAAGACCATCGGTCAGAGGGTGAAAACACTACAGAAACTACACTCGGCTCATAAGCCTCTTAACCACGCTCTCCAGAACCACAGTTCAACCACGCACTGCCTAGAACAAACCTTTGTTGCCACACCCTGGTGACAACAATTCCAGCCTGCAACTGACATGCCTCTACTCCATAGAAATGGCATCTGCACACGAAACGAGGTGCGAGCTCTAGCTGCTAAAACCAATCCTTCAAGAATTTGAACTCACACAACAACCTCAACTAGCTGACAGCTCCCACACGAAAACTTACGATCCAACAACTTGAGTGCTACGGACTCGGATGCCCCAACAACTACAAACTGCATAGCTATGCCAATCCACTCAACTCTAGCTCGACTCAAATCACTGGCTGGACAAGTCAGCCTGCCAACAACCGGGCCCCAGAGGGCTCCCTCCACCAAACTTACCTCCATGCAAGCAACGGAACGAAGTTTGCCTCAAATATGAAACACATCTCATGAGTCCAAACGATAACACATACAGGCTTAACCCTCTAGCTTAGGCTTATTGCACCTTCCCACCGAAACTTCATAAACGGAACTCCACTACTCGGTTAACACCAACTACCAAGAACCAGATTACCAAAAATGGCTGGCAGAGCACAAGCCACACTAACCAGCAAGGATCCCTCAAAAGGTCAAGACCCTAATCCAACCACAATGGTGCAACCTCAACCCACAACTGATACAAAGGAGTTTTTCAACTACAAAGGTGCAGCAGCTTCCATGCCAACACACAAAAACCTTAACCAACTAGGCCAAACACTCATAGGAGGCAGAACAACCCTTACCGCAACTTCCAGAACACCACTCAAGAGTCCGCTTAACTTGGACAAACAACTGCTTCCAAGCAGCCAACAAACTTTTCCTCCTACTAGCACCACTACCACCAATTCCAAGACCAAGGAATAACCTGACAACTCCCAAGGAGAAACAGGTCCTTACAAGCAGACATCAGAAGGACAGAGAGCTTCACAACCGCTCGCTGTCTTGCTCAGCTAAGCACAACATCCAACTCTCCCAGAGGCAACAACAAGGGGTCCACCACAGACTGGATCGCCAACCACGGGCAAGAGAAGACTCACCCCAAACAAAAAAAAAAAGAAACTCTCAAACTCTGGAAACAAGAAAGACATCCGCCAGGGCAAAACCACTTGCCCCACGAGCAAAGCTAACTTCTAGCAACTCAAAACCACACCTTGGTCAACATCAAGCACCAACTTGCCACCACACCGGAACCAATCCGGACTCTACTTGAAACAAGCTCTGGCTTGCTAGCTTACCAAAACTGCCAGCAACTCACCCGAAGCCTACAACCTACTCGACTCTGGCTTGCCAACTGAAACTCACTACCTAGGTCTGACTGAGCTCTGGTGAAGCTCTCCACAACTAGGGTTCTTCAGCTACCCTCGACACACACTCTGTCGTCAAAACGGTCTAACGACCAAGCCGCTGAACAAACAACTCCTTTTTCCACATCTCAACCATGCCGGCTCGCTCCGAACCTCGAAACCAAAAAGACCGTAAACGGCTTGAATGTGTCATCCTCCTACTCAAAGCATCAGCCACATCGTAGCTTCCACCCGGGTAAGGATTCCGAGCAACACCCTTAGCAACTACGACCAGGGAACTACGTGGCTTCACTCTGACCACCATTTGTTCGGGCACCATCCGAACTCCAACCATGAACACAAGAGGTTCCACCAACCAAGCTTAGGTTCAACTTAACAAACTTGCCTAAGCAACAACCCGACTACGAGCACGGTATCCTTACAACCTCAACTAAAGCCTTACAACATCCACCTGGATTCCAACCTCTCCAAGAACTGAGCACCAGTTCTCCAATGCAAACCCTACATGGTCCTGAAACTATCGCCACCAGAACGAACTACACAAAACACACTTGAGTGCACAACTCTCAACCTTCCTTCAGAGATCCAAGACTAACAGGTGCTTTTCCAAAAGGCAACACTAACTTCTGGCAGAGATACAATCAACCCAAGGAACACCAAAAGTTCCATCTCCACACTATACTCGAAGCAGTGGCAACCTTGCTCTGCTAAAACATAACGATGCCAAACCGAACTTACTTTATACCAAGACTCTACCAAGTGTGCTTTACACAAAAGGCAATCTACTCATCTCATAAGGCATCCAACTCATCTCATAAGCACCAAACTCATCTCATAAGCATCCAACTCATCTCATAAGCACCAAACTCATCTCATAAGCATCCAACTCATCTCATAAGCATCCAACTAACGGTCCCTCTGCTGGACCGAACTCTCATCTACAATGCTCACTCAACTCTGGTTTAGGCACCCGAAGGTAGTGGACCGCACTACCAACCACAAAGATCTCTTGGCCTCAGCACTAGCGTGAGACTCACACCCACTAACACTTACCAACCGCCAACCTGCTGACTTACTCAACCCCAACAACGGGAAGAGGCTCCAGCTCCTCTCGAACATCCTTTCACTTGTAGTCCTTCGACTACCACTGAACTAGCCCTCTTGCACGACCTAAACAAGTGCATTTTCTATAAATGGATCCAATGGCTAAAGAAGTAAGTTGAACTCCGGACGGTCATAGAACCATCTGCTATACCCATGCCAAACTCAAGCCTGAACCAGACTTAGTGCCAAGGCGGCACACCAACCAATGCACCTCAAGTGCCGCTATTACCAAATCCACATCTTACTACAAATGGGGCCCGCAATGTCACAACCTCAAGTGACAAAAACCATGGCTAGGCATACAAGGGCTCAAAACTCAAACAACCAGGCTATGGCATCTCATCAAACTGGAGGCTCACGGCCTACTCTTGCATCTCCACATGATGCTCAACAAAACTCTGGCCGGCTCTCTCAACATGCAGCAGCTAGCCCTACTCTAGGGCTCACCAAAAGAAGAGTGCTCAACTCTACAAAACAATGGAGAAACCGCCAACGGATCAAGTCCGATGGGAACACTGCTCGCTGCACCTTTAACTACTGAGGTTCCGCCTGCTGCTGCAAAAACAACAACACTTATAAGAGAACAAAGATGTCTCAGCAACCTCCTCGAAGGCTACCAACTCTGCAGCTACTCAATGGGCAAACAGACAATCTCCTAAGGTTCAAGATCCACACCTGAACTACCCAGGCTAGCCCACTTTGGGACCTGGTCCACAAGCATCAATATGAGCAAAAGCCAAAGCTAACTCCTCTCCCGGGAGTGGTACTCGAGGCAAAACACCTCCACCCTCTCACTAGGGAATTAATACCGGGCCACACGTGGCCTCACGGAGTCTAACCTCGCCTCCATCCGGACGATGTCCCAGGCAGATCCGAATCTATTTGGATATCTCAACAAACCACAGTATACATCTCACATCATGGGAAGTTGGCATGATGGCGCTCTAAACCCAAACCAACGACGAGTCAGAACCTGCTCGTCTCCGCTCCACAACACAAAATAAGGCATACACTAGATGAAAGGTATTGTAAATTCTTAACCCTTTTAAAAAAAACAGTAAACTTAGGCGTACCTGATGACTCGTCAGTCTTTGGTGATCATGGGGAAAATGACCTACAACAAAAGGTCGGGTCTACGAATCTATGACTCGAGCTCGATACCAACCTGTAAAGACCCGACCAGAAAAGGGCTCTAAATAGGCCTTTACCCCAATGCATGCATTCAAAGTAAAGGACAATATGCAAATAAATTTTCTGATTCCCAATTAAAACAAAATAGTCAAGGTTCAATCGAAATAAAGATAGTTTCTTTGAAACCGGGTCCCTGTCTCCAAGCACTGCTTTCAAGGCAAATACATTTCCAAAACGCGTACACTATGATCAGAGATTTCTTAAAACATTTGAAACATCCTCAAATTCAACAAAGCGGGAATCCACAAAAACATTGAGAAAAATATCCTAGGGCTCGTGCGTACATGCATTCAGGGGAAAATAAAAAGACAAGAGTCATAGAAATAAAAAGTCAGAGACGATAGCAGGTTCCCATGATCACAGCTCCTTCTTCAGCCATCCTGTCTCGCACCTTGGTTACCTGTGGAAAACCACAAAATAAGGGTGGGTAACGAATTACTCAGTAAGAATCCCCAACGGGGTACAATCGATGCACATGGTCATCTAGGTGAGTGTATGCAAGCTATGAATATAAACACAGAATAGAGCACATAGCTTAAGTCCACACTTGGACCTCGGATGCCAACTCAGGGTCTTAGTCCGGAAATAGATCACCACACAATACGCCCTATACGAGAAACGAGTCCCGGCCTCAGCCTGTCTACCGTCGATACGAAAGGTGCACTAGCTCAAGATCCCGAGGAGCTCTTCGGTCGGCGCTGTAATGAGCGTAAGTGCGCACCGCGTGCTACTACAGACTATGGGGGGTGCCGGGTCTAGTGGCAAGCTGCCCATGTCCATCACCACGCCTAACTAAATCTCTCGGATCGGTGTCACTCACATAGGGGTGTGAGACTGACACACGTGAACTATGTCGGCTGAACCACCGCACTGAGGCTAAGGAATCGGTCGTGGTAGGCTTACACCGAGAAGCCGTCCTTGCCCTATCGGTGGCAATCAAGGGATACGACCAACACGCCGAGGGCGTGCCGATCGCCGGGGCGAGGCAATGCCAAGTCATCATCCCGACCGTTGGGGCATTTAACGATCGCCACCCTCACCCAAGATTGCGGGGCCTACGGTCGGGTTAGCTAAACCTAACGGGGTCCGGGGACGAGAGTACTACCTCGTGACGCGTCCTGCCATGGATGCAAGATACTTTATGCATCGGGCCCTGATGATGCTACCTACCTACACTCTAACCTATCATATCAATAACATACAATCCAATACAATCCAAAACGTGCTCAACAGATACAACGAACCTAGCATGGTACTATGAAGCAAGAACATATATGAGCATGCCAGAACAGAACAACCTAGCATGGACTAACATGAGAGAACAACATACGAAGTCATGCTAGTCGAGAATTCGAGCGAGCACCTAAAATATACATGCCGATAATCACAAACAAACATACAAACAACAATCACATAGAACATCGCAGGGGGTCCACACAACTCCGGTAAGAAATCCTTACCTTGGTGGGAGGTTTCTACACACAAATCCTAAGTCTGCGAACAATCCCGAGCTAGCTAACGGAACCTAGCAAACACAATAATAATCAACATCTATAAGCCTAAAAATAATAAAACAAGCGAGCTCGCTGGGGAGCACTCACACGGCACGGCGACACGACGAGACTAGACGCTGCTGCTTGCAAGCTTGTCTGCTGGTGGCTGGCGCTGATTGCTTGTGGCCGCATGCAGATCGGCGCGCGTTGCCGCGCGCACGGGGTTAGCGAGACACAATGAGCGGCGGCGGCGGCAACACGGCGCGAGCGCGTCGGCGCGGACACGGGCGAAGCGTCTGAGCGTCGCGGCGCGCGGCTTCGGAGCGGCGCGAGCGGCGCGCTGGCGTCGCGGCGACGCGACACAGCGAGCGTCTGGGCGTCGCGATCCGGCCAGGCGACGGCTGCCGCATGCACGCGAGCGGCTGCTGGCGCGTGCTAATGGGCCGCGACAGGCTGTCTGGGCGTCGGCTCACCTTGGCGACAATGCCGCTCGATGGCACTGCAGGGGCGATGGAGCCGGGCGACTCGGGCGTCTGGGCTTCTTCTTTGGTGCGATCTGGCGGCCGGGAGCCGCGACGGTGAAATTTGTTGGTGGGGCTCCTCTCGGTGGCTGCAATCAATCACACACACACACCCACACTCTTCTACTTACATTCGGCCAGCAAGAACTCAAATCGGAGAAGACGAAGAGACGAAGAAACTTACCCGGAAAGACGATCGAACCTCGGGGCTTCAAAGGGGATGAAAATCGGCTTGGGGCTTTGGAGAGGAAGGGTTGGGCGGCCATGGAGTTTTGGGGAAGAAAACACAAAACCTAATTTCTTTTCATTTAACCAAATGCACAAAACTCCAAAGATCCAAGGGTAACTAAGATATGACGCGGAAAGAGTAACAATAACACATGGTGGCTCACTTGGCAAGGCTCTCCTCTAGCACACAAGGCCACCACAGCTCGAACCCCATTTGCAACACAATTTTCCTATATTTTAACTTTTGCATCTATCCTTGCTCAAACCCATCCACAAAGCCTCAGAAACTTACATAAATCCATCCAATAATTTTAGCAACTGGAAAAAGACATAAACGGCCCTGACGGCCTGACCAAATTACCAAAATGCCCCTAGGGCACACTTGGAAGACCGAGATGAAAACCTGGGCCGTTACATCTCCTCAAGCTGTTGTGTTGCTAGTAGCTGCGTGATGGTATGGCCAGTTGCTAGTAGTTTTTCATGGAAAAGTTTGCTTTCGGCCGTTGAGAGGCTTGGTTTGTTAGCTAGGCCGAGTGGAGCTCAGTGCTGGTTTTGGCCATTTAGGGTTGGCCGTAGCTGAAGTTTCAGCTTGTGCTTGTTGGGAAAAGTTTGCCTTTTTGGATCAATCGCCAGTTGGTGGTTCGATTTGTTGTTCGTTAAGGCTGTAGGCAAGCTTTGTGGTTCGTTGGTCTCTTGTGAAGCAAGAGTAGGCCGTTTAGTTTCTGGAACCTGAGAGGTTCAGCTGTTTGGCCAGCATGGTGTAGAGTTGAGGCTGTTTGATAACAGCTGTGGGCATTCAGAGAAGTTACGCCAGTGAGTGGCGTTGAGTTTTGGAGCTTGTGCCCAGTCTGCGAGTTTGCTGAGAGTAACACCGTAGAGAGGTGTTCCGTGTTGGATTAGCAGGGTTTTGATTGAGCCCCTGGTTTGTAAGGCCTTCTGAGATCCTTGAGCGGATCAGAGTAGTGGCCTTTCGGTTAGCTTTGCCCAGTCTTTGTTGAGATAGTCTGTGGTAGACTGGTTAGCTTTGTGGCTTTGAGCCTTTGAGAACCCAAGAGGGTTTGGTTCTCGAAGAGGGCTAGTGTTGTTTTAGCTGAGAAGCTCAGTTGGCTAGGAATCAGTGTCGTATTCCTAGAGCCGTTTCGTCTTAGGACTTTCGAGGACGAAAGTCTTATATGGAGGGAGTATTGTAACGGCCCAGGTTTTTGTCCCGGTTCTCGAGGAGCTTCCGGTTCAGATTCAGTGGTTCGGTTGGGCCGTTAGAGCTATTTTGACCCTTAGGGGCATTTTGGTCTTTTTGCTCCCCGGGTTGGATTTGTGGATTTTCGGGCTTGAGGCGCTCTCCGCCTTTGTTGAGGCTTGTTTGTTGTGGACTGCGAGTCCCGAGATGTTTGGGCTATTCGTTTGGGAGTTCGGTTGTGATTTGGGTTTTGGGCAAAGTGATGGTTGTTTGGGTGTTTCCTTTGGGATTCGAGCTCGGGCCTTCAGTGTTGATTTGGGAGGTTGATTTCAGTGAGATTTATTGTTTGGAAAAGGTTGCTTCAGTCGGGTCTCGAAAGAGGAAGCCGGGAAATGGGATTTAAGGATTTTAAGGATTTTTGGAAAATTGGAAAATTGGATAAAATGATTTTGGATAAGGATAAAAGAGAAAAAGAAAAGAAAAAAAGGAAAATCCCCATTTTCCCCCATTTTTCCAATTTTTCCCCAAAATTCTATTTTCCCCTTTCTCTCTCCTCCAGTCCGACCCCAGCCCTCCTCCCTGCCCGAGCAGCCCCTAGTCGCCCACCCAGCTCGGTCACGCCCGAGCCAGCCATAGCCCGGCCCACAGATCACGCGTGCCGCGCTCGCGGCCAGTTCGCCCGGCTGTCTCATCCGCCTGCCTCGCGTCGCGCGTGCCGCAGTGCGCCCGAGCCGCCCGTCGCGTCGCCTGACCCTAGCCCAGCCTCGCGTCGCCCTCGCCCTGGTCCGTGTGCCCTGTAGCTCGTCGTGCCGTGCTAGCCTGAGTGCCCTGAGCCATCGCGTCGCGTCGCCGCCTGCGTCCTCAGTAGCGCCAGTGCGCTCGCGCCGCGCGCGCGCGCCATCTTCAGGCTTGCCGAGCCGCTCGCGCCCGCGTGCGTCCCCCCGTGCCTTGAAGCCGTGCCGCGCGCCTCCGCCTCGCCCAGCTCGCCAGCGCAGCTCTCTCCGCCATCGCGCCCCGCGCGCTGCGCCCCAACCAGCCTAACCCTGCGCCCAGCCTGCCCTGTTGTGTGCTGGTTGGCCCGAGCCTTGTGGCTTCTCGGATGGTATTTCCCGAGTCTTTTCTTCGTTGGGCTTGGATTTATTGGCTGCTGGTTATGGATTTATTGGGTTGTTTTATTGTATTTGATTTGGGTGCTTTGTTTGATGTATAGGCTGTTCGGGATCGATTAGAGGCTCGAGGGTCGTTCGTTGATTTGTGATTATTATTATTGTTTAACTGCTTGTTCCAGGTAAGGATTTATTACCGTGGTTGTGTGGACCCTACGATATATCATGATGTGCCTTGTATGCTTGTTTACTGTTATGAGAATGTTAGAGATAGAGCAGTTGATTGATTTCTTGCTAGCATGTTTGCCTGATTTTACATGTTAGTGCCATGCTAGGTTTGTTCTCACGACATGCTTATGATTCTGCTAAGTTGTAGTATCATGCTAGGTAATGTGATTTATGTCGGTCATTGCTTGCTAGCCAGGAATCATTGATTTTACTCTGTACTCTTAGATAGAGTTGTAGGGTTTGTCATCATCCAAAGGCTGAGCGGACATAACGTACTTTGTCCCCACTGATCGGGAGTAAAGTGTGCGCAGCATAACGTATCTTGCTTCCCCGGCCGCTAAGGTGGATTTAGCTCGGTCGGGAGTAAAGTGTGCGCAGATAACGTATCTTGCTACCCCCGACCACGGTTGTGGACTTAGCTACCCACTTCGGCAATAGCCTGGTTTGTAGCCCGCTAGAGCGGAACCACCGCCAGCGGTGTAAGCCTACCTTGGTCGTTTCTTAGCTTCGTGTCGGTGGATCGGGTTGCACGCAGATGAGCGCCGAGGGCCTCGCGTCTCTCGTGATCGATGACACCGCTTCCGAGTCATAGGCATGTGCACTGGCCCGCGTAGTTTGCTCTTAGGCCCCGCATTTACGCCGGTTCTGCGAGAGCATGCGGTGTCGCGCAAAAGCGCGCGTAGTTGCCGGTTCGGAGAGCTCCCGGGCTAATGTCGTGAGTACACCATTCTTTCCGATAGAGCGACTTCGGTACTCTCGTAAGTCCAGATTTAGTGCAAGGGCAAGGAGGCCCTTGAGGACATTCTAGGGATCATGTATTCCCCCAGTGTGAGATATACCTTGGTGATGTCCCGGATTGGTCGATGTATCCAATCCCGATTAGGCCGGAAGTAAGAGACTTCCGATGGCTCCAGATCTTGTTTTATGAGCTCGTTGAGCTATGATCCATGTTGATAGTCATTTTGCTTGCATGTTGAGGTGCTAGATGACTGATGTATCGTATTGTACCCGGTTGGGGATTCTTACTGAGTATCTTTATACTCACCCTTATTTATCTTTCGGTAGCTTGGGACAACACCGGGATGGCTAGCGGAGGAGCCGATTGATCATGGGGAGCGCCAGGCACTCTGTCATTTATTATTGCATTGTTTATTCAAAGATGTAGATGGACAGAGTCCTAGGGAACATTGTTTAAAAAATCGTTTAAATTGTATTGTATATTTTTATAAATACTGGCCAGGTTGTTTTACTTCGTTGGATTGTTTAAATGAAAACTGTTGTTTATGTTTTAAGGGTTCCCCCTTCTCATATGTTTTGAATGGTTTTTAAATATGAGCACTAAACCGCTTGTTATCATATTTAACTTGCATCTTTGAGTGAGAACCCCTGGTTAGTACCATGTTTTGGGTCGGGTTCGTCACATGAAGTTAGTTCATGATCTGAGATAGGGAACACAAAACAAGATATGGAAAACATATTAGAATTGTATTACTAAAGTAAAATGAGTCTAATAGTGAAATAGAAGAAAACAGATAAACCACTGACGTCGTCTTGGTCGAGACTCTAAACTCTTCTCGAGAAAGAAAGCACAGAGAAAAGACCAAGCCTCCTCTCTATTAGACAAACAATCTACTTTAGGACCAGGTCGTCAAATCTCTGAATATTCCATAACAGCACGAATCAATCTTTCGGATAATTTCTCTTTTTATTCTTGCCAAATGTGTTTTAATTTGTCTAAGGCAGGAATCCGTGATTTCAGCAATCCCGTGATTTTAGCAATCCGTTGCATACTTTGTCTGGTTAGTCAACGTAGCTCTATCAGACGATTCCTTCCTGTTTTACTTGAAGTGCTTTCAGTCTATGTCTCTCGAGCTTTCATTTCTCGCAATCGCGCGTCCTATTGCTCCGCTAGCGCTAACACTGCGAAAATAGAAATAAGCATAAGCCTTGCAAATTTCATGATAATGTGCTATTTTGGTTGTTTTCAGCTTAATAATCCATTTATTGCATTTTATTCCTGATCGGATGTGATTCCACTGCTAATATATTGAACAGTAATTAATTCTAAGTTAACTTATGCTAAGTACACTTGGAATCACTTACGCGCAAGTATACGCGGTCGGGAATTGCAGCAAGTAATAAATATATAGATTTATCGATCCTACAGAGATTTTGAAGCGAAATTATTTATATCAAAGGTAAAAAACATAAAAGACACGAATTGGCTGAGAAAGTTGTTTGGTTTATGCAAAATGTTAAAAGAATAATGCAGACAATATGCTGACACTTATGCAAATGCAGATGCTAATGTAAATCTAAGTTGCTCGACTTAATTAGTGATTTTCGACTGCACACAAACGTGTTTCTTGGTGATGCGGAATTCATGCTACCCAACCTCACAATGCTTCCACATTTGTGGATGTAGTGCCCAGCTTCCGCTGCAACGCTACATGATTAAGTTCCGGGTTTCGCATGCGCTAGCGGGGTTACTTCATAATTCCTATTGTTTAGCACGACGGATTCATTGTGCAATTCTAACGTAACCTGCTGGGTCTTCCGCCAGGTTCCTCTTTCGAGTCTACTGGAGGCTAGCATATGTGGGTAGCGAGTCGACGCATACTTAATTTAATTATAACATTGTAAATTCGATCACCCACATATGAGTTGTCTCAATTTTCAATTAATCGTGCTACTTAATTAAATGAAAATGTGAAGTAAAGAAGGCATATGCTAATAATTAATCTAAGCAAGATGAGTTGTTGTGAGAAAATGAACACATTGTAAGAATCCTACCCCAAAATATGGTCCTAAACCTAGGTTCTCACTCAGCATGGATGTGATCACATTAAAAACAGTGCAAAGTACCGATTAAATTTCTAAAAGAATCAACAGAGCGGGGAACCTTAAAAAAAATTTCGGTAAATATTCATAGACCAAAGCAGTGAAAATAAAACAAGTCCTGGCCAGTGTTTAGCAAAACATTCAAAATAGTTTAAAACATTAAATAACCATATTCCCCTATGGACTCCTTGTCCAACTACATGCTGAAATAAATGCAAACAATTTAAGACAGAGTGCCGGCGGCTCCCTCCGCTAGCCGAGTTACCTAGTGGAAAAACCATAGAAATAAGGGTAAGTACAAACATACTCAGTAAGAATCCCCAACCAGGGTACAATACGATACATCAATCATCTAGCATCCTAGTATACATGTAAATAGTTACCAACACAGATCTTTGCTCAACGAGCTAACAGGCAAGTCCGGAATCCTCGAAAGTCTCCTACTTCCGGCATAATGATTGGCTCTCCTAACCAATCCCAAAGACATCCTCGAGGGTCTTTCCCCCTCGGCCAAATGACCAACTCAAAAGGTGTTCCCAAAATAGGTGTCCTCGAAGGTCTCTTACCCTCGGCGAGCAATTACTTGACAAACGGGAGAGTACCCAAAGTCTGGCTCTAAACTGGAACATAAATGATGTACTCAAGAATATTAGCCCGGGGAGCTCTCGACCAGCGACTAACGAGTGTCTTGCGCACACCGCATCTTTGCTACAAATCGGCGTAAATGTGGGAGCCTAAGGACAAACTCTGCGCAGATCCGGTGTATGCATGCCTAATGACTTGAAAACGGTGTCACTGAACTACTGTAGTGCGAGGCCCTCGGCACTCAGCTGTAGCAGCTTGTACCATCAACCTGAAGCTAAGAACCGACCAAGGTAGGCTTATATCGTTGGCTGGGTTCTGCTCTAGCAGGCTACAAACTAGGCTTATGCCGATGCGGGAGCTTATCTGTATCGGCTGTTGGGGTGGAAGCAAGATACATTATGCTTCACACTAGATCCCGACAGGTAGGGACAAAGTGCGTTATGTCCGCTCTCAGCCTCTAGATGATGACAATGCTAATAGTTCTATCTAAGATTTCAAAGTAACTATTCCTGGCTAACAAACATGCTCAATAATACAAACACATAACCTAGCATGATACTACGATCTTAAAGCAGGAACCATAGAACATGCTGGAAGGACAAACCTAGCACCATAGAACATGCTGGAAGGACAAACCTAGCATGGCACTAACATGTAGAAACGAAGGTAAACATGCTAGCAGAGATCAATCAACAAGCGGTCCTATCCACTAACATGCTCATAACAATCAACATGCATACAAGTCACAATCATGATACATCGCAGGGTCCACACAACCCCGGTACGAAATCCTTACCTAGAAATATGCAGAAAATAAACACAACAATAAACGACGACTCTCGAGCTGCAAAGTCAACCCGAACAACCTAGGCAATTAATGGAGACAACCCAAATTAATTTAGCAAGGTAAATAACTAAGTCATAGGAGGCAAGAGGTTTCGAGAAACTACCCAAGACAAGAACAATCCTCGCAGCAAAGCTGTAAAGACCTAACACTAAATGGTCCTAAATATTCTTTACTTTAAGATGATAACTTAGTAAAGCAGGCAATGAACCAATATTTCAAACATCTTTATTAAATCACTTTGAAATCAAAACTTCTTCTGGTCACAAGGAAAACAGTAAAACAACCCTCTGGCCAGAGTTCATAAAAACAAATACAAAAATCCCCAATAACAATGTTTCAAGTTCAAAGACACTTCTAACAAATAGAGAAAAAGACTCAGACAATGCAGAGGCCTTTCCCCTGATCCATCAGCTCCTCCTCTAGCCACCTCGATGCTGTGCCAAGTTACCTCGTGGAGAAAACCACAGAAAGGGTGAGTACAAAAGCACACAGTAAGAATTCCCCAACCGGGGTACAATACGCGCAACAAATCCTCTAACATCCTAGCATACAAGCAACAACTTACAACATGGCAGTCTAATACAAACAACAGCAGGATATCATTAACAAAGTCTAAGCTCATAGCTTGACAGGGTTAGCACACACTAGGCTAACTAACATGAGAACTACTCAAGTAATCTCAAAGCCATAACAGTATAGCAAACAAGGTTAGCACACACTGGGCTAACTAAAGACAGCAACACACTAGGCTAGTCCTGGGCTGCAACACACTAGGCAACCCTGAACTGCAACTCACTGGGCAGTTCTGCTCAACCTGATTAGCAACACACTAGGCCAATCATGAATCTGGTCAGCACACCCTAGGCCAACAAGGGATAGCACTCACTGGGCTAGTCCTGAACTGCAATACACTGGGCAGTCCTGAGCAAACCGAGCCAGCACGCAACTTGACTGTCACTCGGGACTCCCTAAGGACTCTAACACATTAAGCATCCTAGGTCTACAGAGTATATCAGCAACAAATCCAGGATACTAGAATAAATCCATACAAGATTGGCAGTCAATAAACAGGAGAGAACAGTTGCAGAAAACAAGAATCTACATGCACCACCCTAGCAACAAATCAGAGAACCTAACAACAACATGTTTAACAAACGTATTCAGCAGAGCATTCACAACATACAATTCAGATCACAAGCAATAAGAGATAAACAGAAGAAGCATGCTCAAGAACAAACATCCTCCAGGATACCTGCAAGAAATCCTAACACTAGCAATTTATTTTCCAGACAACCTGCAGAAGCCTATCCACTAACAGTTCCACACATAGGCATACAACCAAGAGATATCAATACAATGCGCAGGGCCCACACAACCCCTGGAAGGAACCCTTACCTGTCAACAGTAGAATCCAAGCCCAAAAGTAATCCTTAAGCTGCAGAACACCACACAAGCTACCCTAATCACATAACAACAAGTTACAACCAATTCACAACAATCCAAGCAACCAAACAACCATGAATTAGGGCTTTACCGAAAAATGAGCAGGACCTCAACCTCCAAGGGTGGTCTAGGCCAAGGAAGACCAACAACACACAAGAGGATTTCAAGCTCTTCCCTCTTCACTCTCGGCTAGGACAAACAACTCAACATCAAGCATAGGTTAGTTTTGCCTACACACAACACACAAGCCAAACCCCTCCACATGATGCTCTCGGCCACCAAGGGGATTTAGGGCAAAAGTCAAACTTCAACATCACACCAACTCACCTTGTAGTCTCAGCCAAGGAGAGAACACAAGAGGTCTTGGCAACTCCAAAAGCTTGAGCTTTCGGCTAGGCTTCAACTTACACAAACAAGAAGAACACTTGAGTGAACCAACCTCCAACCATTTTAACAACAAAACAAGAGCAAAGATACAAACACACTCACCTTAAGGATCTCGGCCAAAGAAGTGTTGCAAGAGCAAGGGAGATCTCGGATAGGCTATGCAAAAACAACAATGAAGAGCTTGGTTAGAACACACACACCCAACAATGGTGTCTCTCGGCTAGATCTACTCTTCAAGCAAGCAAAACCAAACAAACACCTACCTTGAGGTCTCGGCAATGAAGGAGGATTGAAGATGGAGATCTTGAGCTTGGCTAAATCCAACACAATGGAGAAGAAGAAGCCCCTCGGATCTACACTAGCAAGAGAAAATGGAATATGCAACTAGCTTGCAACAACAATGGAGATGGGGGATTGCTTGGTCGGCCAAGAGAGGAAAAAGGAGAAGACAAAGAAAGAGGGAGGTGAGGTTGTAAAGACCCGACCTGAATGGGGTCCTAAAATAGGCCTTTACCTCAATGCATGCATTCAAAACTTAAAGAAAATATGCAAGAATGGTTTTCGGATTCTAAGTGAAAACTAAAACATGCAAACAACCATTTAAAACCAACACAATTATAGAATTCCTGAAACCTGTCCCTGTTTGCAAGCACCTGTTTCAAGTCAAATACATTTCCAAAACTCTCTCTAATCAGAGATTTATTTAAACCATTCAAAAAACTTCCAACAGTTACAATAGTGCTAGAATCCGGAAAAAAAGTCAGAAAAACAACCTAGGGCTCCGTGCCCAACTACATGCATTCAGAGGAAAATAAAGCATAAAGAATCATAGACATAAACTCATAGTTCGACAGCTGGTTTCCATGATCACAGCTCCTCCTTCAGCCATCCTGTCTCGCACCATGGTTACCTGTGGAAAACCACAAAATAAGGGTGAGTAACGAATTACTCAGTAAGAATCCCCAACCGGGGTACAATACGATATACATGGTCATTTAGCAGAAAGGTATGCAAGCTATGAATATAAAAACAGAAGAGAGCACATAGCTTAAATCCACACATAAACTTCGGATGCCAACTCAGGGTCTTACTCTGGAATAATCCACCTCATGATACGATCCTATACGAGAAACAAGTCTCGGCCTCGGCTTCATCTCTTTATCGTCACGAAAGGTGCACTGCTCAAGATCCCGAGGAGCTCTCGGTCGGCGCGTAAATGAGCGTATGCGCGCACCGCATGCTCACGCAAACCATGGGGTGCCGGGTCTAGTGGAAAGCGCCCGAGTCCAGTCACCATGCCTAACTAAATCTCCGGATCGGTGTCACCGACATAAGGGTGTGAGACACGGACACGTGAACTATGTCGGCTGAACCACCGCACCTGAGGCTAAGGAACCGGTCGTGGTAGGCTTACACTAGGAAGCCGTCCTTGCCCTATCAGGTGGCAATCAAGGGCTACTGCCGAACACGCTGAGGACGTGCCGACTGCAGGGACAAAGCAATGTCTTGTCATCATCTCGACCGTTGGGGCATTTAACAGTCTGCCACCCTCACCCAAGATTGCAAAGGGCTGCCGTTAGGGTTAGCTAAACCCTAACGACGGATCGAGGACGAGTATCTTGCCTCGTACGTCCCTGCCACGGATGCAAGTCACGTTATGCACCCTCGCCCGGATGATGCTACCTATCATAATTCTAACTATAACAGATACAACAAACAATCCAATACGTGCTCAACAGAGGCAATGAAGTAAGCATGATACTACGAAGCAAGAAATGGATAACGAGCATGCGAGCGTAACAACCTATCATGGAACTAACATGAGAACAAAACGAGAATCATGCCAGTCGGAATTCAGAACAGAGCACCTATCACTAAACATGCTGATAAACATAAACAAGCATACAATTAGCAATCACATATTATATTGCAGGGCCCACACAACTCCGGTAAGAAATCCTTACCTTGGTCGGAAGGCAACTACACACAAAGATCCTATGTTGCGATCGATTCCTAGCTAGCTAATGAGAACCTAACAAGCACAACAATATCACAATCTATAGGCCTAAATATAATAAAACAAATAGGGCTCGGCTCGGGAGCAACTCACACACTGATCACTTCTTGTGACGGACGGACAGTCGCATGGCACTTTGGCACTTCGGGCGTTCTTTGGCGTCTTGGCATGGGCGGTGGGCTATCGCGGCCGAGCGTCTTGCACGCACGGCAGAGGGCAATGGCTGCGTGGCTAAGTGTCCTGACACGACGTTGGGCGCGATGAGCTGCGCGCGGATGAGATGCGAGAGAGACACGGGCGCGCGCGCCGCGCGTCTGATGCGCGCGTGACGTGATGCAGCGCGCGCGCGCGAAGCATGACGACGACGACGACAGCGGGCGTCACGGCGCGCGCGTCTGCGACGCGATCTGGGCTGCAATGACAGAGCTGCTAGCAAAGGCGTCTGGTGCGGCACGACCCGGCTGCTGGCGCGATGGGCAGGCGACGCGATGCAGGGTTCTTCTTTGGGTGTCACGACAGTGCGGCGACGGCTGCGGGCGAGATCTGCTTTGCTTCGGTGGTGCTCCTCTCGGCTTCATTGCAACAAAAACACCAAACTCACCTCCTTTTCTCTCGGCCGGCAAGAACACCAATCGATGGAAGAAGAAGAGAATGAGGATTCTTACCCGGGATGACGATCGAACAACGGGGCTGCTAGGGGAGATGGAGCTCGGCTTGAAGCTTGGGAGAGGGAGCTTGGGCAGCTAGGGGATTTTGGAGAAGAATGCAGTCAAACCTATTTTCCCTTCTTTTAATCAAATGCACCAAAACCCCAAGGACTCAAGGCTAACAAAGACATGCCGCGGAGAGAGCAACAAGAGCTCCCAATGGCTCAACTGGCACACTACTCAACAAGCTTCCCAGAGACTCGGGTTCAAACCCCAACAGCTTCACTTTTATTTCTCAATTTTACTTTTGCATCTCACCATGCCCAAACACATCCACAAAGCATCAAAATCCTACGTAAGACCATCCAATAATTTTAGCAACTGAAAAAAGACATAAACGGCCCTGACGGCCCTACCAAATTACCAAAATACCCCTAGGGCATACCCCGAAGACTAGGATGAAAACACAGGCATTCTGAGGTGGTGGTCTAGGGGGTTGGGGAAGGGAAGGAGAAAATGCTAATTTTCTTATTTTAAAATCCTAAAAAATCCCTCCATTTGACAAGTGTCAAATGAGGTTCCCCGTTCGAGTCCCAACTCCAACAATTTTTAAAAAGAATTTATGTTTAAACCCGGGCAAGCTCCAAACTCCTCCACAAAACTCCCAAACCTGGAAAAAGCACCAAGATAATTTTATTAACTCAAGACAAGGCTGGAAATTACCAAAATACCCCCGGAAGGACAAATGACCAAAATGCCCCTAGAGCCTCAAGAAGCCCTAACGGCACAACAAACTAACTGACACCAACCCAACGTACCTGAAGAACCGAAAGGAAAACTTGGGCCGTTACATTATTCCCTCCTTTTAAGACTTTCGTCCCCAAAAGTCCTAAGACTGGAATAACTCAGGGTTATGCGTCCTCATATCGTCCTCACGTTCCCAAGTTGCTTCCTCTGCTCTCTGATTCCTCCACTGACCTTTTACTAAATCGATCTCTCAGTTACGCAATGTCTTGCGCTCCCGAGCTAGAATCTGCACGGGCTTCTCCTCAAAGCTCATGTCCTTGCTCAGCTCCAACGGTTCAAAATCAACAATGTGGGACGAGTCTACAACGTAGTGACGTAACATCGATACGTGGAATACGCTATGCACAGAAGCCAACAACGGAGGCAAGGCTAATCGGTATGCCACTGGACCGATTTGCTCAAGGATCTCAAAAGGTCCCACAAATCTGGGACTCAGCTTGCTCTCCTTACGGATCCTAGGCCACACGAATCAGCAAGACTACCTCAGAAGCCAATACTCGAGGCTGGCATCCATGGTGCAACTCAACCACCACAGAGACTAAGGGGGAAAAATCTTCAATCCCCAAAGAACCAACAACTTCCCAGAAACAACTCAACTCTTATACCGGCTAGCCAAACAACTTTCGCTTGCTAACAACACAAAGCAGGGACCCTCTCGCTGGGCTGACCGCTGCGTTACTCTGATCAACTACACAACTCAGGAGCTAAGCTGACTTCTTCCAAACGGGAAACGATTTCCCCAGCAAGCGAACTTCTGAAGGGCAGCGAACTTCACACACGCTCGCTGACTTGCTCAAACCCAAGGCATCAACAACCAACTCTCTTGGAAGCAACACCCAAGGGAAAACTCAACCGATTGGACCACCAACCCAGAACTAACAGCACTTACTCAACTGCCGAGGGAGGGGTTAACTCCCAAAACTTCCTGACTAGGAACAAGTCCTCAGGGCAACGCCCTCATGCTAGAACCGAACTAGCTCTTGAAACAACATGAGAACCAAATCTTGGCCAAACACTCACAAGAGGCGAGAACAACCCTTCGCAACCTCCAAAACACCACTGAAGAGTCCGCCTAACTGGATAAATAACTGCTTCCAAGCAGCCAACAAAATTTTCCCTCTTGCTAGCACCACTACCATCAACCCCAAGACTAAGGGAGTAATCTGACAACTCCCAGAAGGAAACGGCTCTTACAAGCAGACAACCGAAGGACAGAAAGCTCCACACACGCTCAATGTCTTGATCCACTAAAGCAACAACATCTAAATCTCACTGTCAACAACAGGGGGGTCCACCACGCATCGAACCTCCAAATGCCCAACGGGGCAACTCTCAACATCCTGGAAACAGGAAAAACAACCAACAGGGCACGAACCACTCGCCCCACGAGCAAAACTAACTTCTAGCAACTCCAATCCACACCTTGGTCAACACCAAGCACCAACTTGCCACCACACCGGAACCAATCCAGACTCTACTCCAAACAAACACTAGCTTGCTAGCCTACCAAAACGCCAAAGAACTCACTCACCCGAGGCTACAAACTACACGACTCCAGCTTGCCAACTGAAACTCACTACCTGGGTTTGACTGAGCTCTGGAGAGGCTCTCCACAACCTAGGGTTCTTCGGCAACCCTCGACACACACTGTCGACAAACGATCAAACAAACAACTGGCTACACGGGCACAACTCTATCCAGCATCTCAACTAAAGCCTTACCACATCCACCTGGAGTCCAACTTCTCCAAGAACTGAGCACCAGTTCTCCAAAGCAAACCCTACATAGATCTGATACTCTCGCCACAGAACGAACCACACAAAACACACTTGTGTGCACAACTCCCAACCTTCCTTTAGAGATCCAAGACTAACAGGCGCTTTCCAAAAAGCAACACTAACTTCTGGCAGAGATACAATCAATCAAAGGAACACCAAAAGTTCCATCTCCACACGATACTCGAAGCTGTGGTAACCTTGCTCTACTAAAGCATAACAATGCCAAACCGAACTTACTTTACACCAAGTCTCTACCAAGTGTGCTTACACATAAGACATCCAACTCATCTCATGAGCATCCAACTCACGGTCCCTCTGCTGGACCAAACTCGCATCTACAATGCACCACTCTCCTCAGATTAAGGCACTCGAAGGTAATTGACCGCACTACCAACCACAAAGATCTCTTGGCCTTAACACTAGCGTGAGACTCACGCGCACCAATACTTACCAACCCCCAGTAACACTGGGAAGAGACTCCGGCTCCTCTCGAACATCCTTTCGCTTGTAGTCCTTCGACTACCACTGAACTAGCTCTCTTGCACGACCTAAACAGGTGCAACTGCCATAAACGGATCCAAGGCTAAAAGAGTGCGCTGAACTCCGGACGGCATAGAACCATCTGCTATACCCATGCCAAACTCAGGCCTGAACCAGACTTAGTGCCAAAGTGGCACACCAACCAATGCACCTCAAGTGCCACTACTACCAAATCCACATCTTACTACCAATGGGGCCAACAAGGTCACAACCTCAAGTGACAAAAACTCTGGCTAGGCATACAAGGGCTCCAAACTCAAACAACCATGCCTATGGCATCTCATCAAACTGAAGGCTCACGACCTACTCTTGCATCTCCACATGATGCTCAACAAAACTCTGGCCAGCTCTCTCAACATACAGCAGCTAGCCCTATTCTAGGGGCTCACCAAAAGAAGAGTGCTCAACTCTACCAAACAACTGAGGAAACCACCAACGGATCAAGTCCGATGGGAACACTGCTCGCTGCACCCTTAACCACAGGGTTCCGGCTTACTGGCTGCAAACAACAACACTTTACAAGAGCACAAAGATGCCTCATCAACCTCCTCGAAGGCTACCAACTCTGCAGCTACTCACTGGGCAATCAAACAATCTGCTAAGGCTCAAGACCAACACTTGAGCTACCCAGGCTAGTCCACACGGGGACCTGCTCCACAAGCATCCACATAAGCAACGCCATAGCTAACTCCTCTCTTGGAGTGGTACTCCAAGGCAAATCACCTCCACCCTCTCACTAGGGGAAAACCAACAACTGGGCCACAAGTGGCCTACGGGAGTCTAATCTCTGCCTCCCTCTAGAACGATGTCCCAGCGGCATCCGAATCTATCTGGATACCTCAACAAGCCACAACATACTGCTCATATCGCGGGAAGTTGGCAGGATGGCACTCTATACCCAAACCAACAACGAGTCTGAACCTGCTCGTCTCCGCTCCACAACACTACACAAGGCATACACTAGATGAAAAGTATTGTAAATTCTTAACCCTTCCTTTAAAACAGTAAACTTAGGCGTACCTGATGACTGTCGGAGTGCTGATGATCATGGAAAACGACCTACAACAAAAGGTCAGTCTACAGAATCAATGACTCTGAGCTCTGATACCAATTGTAAAGACCTGACCCGAATGGGGTTCTAAAATAGGCCTTTACCTCAATGCATGCATTCAAAACTAAAATCAAAATGGAAAATGGTGTTTCGGATTCTAAGTAAAAACTAAAACATAAAACATCCATTTAAAAAGTCAACATAAATTCCTGAAACCTGTCCCTGCTTCCAAGCACCTGTTCCAAGATAAATACATTTCCAAAACCCACTCTGATCAGAGATTTATTTAAAACATTCAAGCTTTCCAATAGTTACAACAATGCTAGAATCCGGAAATACATTTAGAAAAGAACCTAGGGCTCCGTGCCCAACTACATGCATTCAGAGGACATTTAAAACATCAAAACATAAATACAAGACTCAGAGTTTGAACAACGGGTTTCCATGATCACAGCTCCTCCTCCAGCCATCCTGTCTCGCACCATGGTTACCTATGGAAAACCACATAATAAGGGTGAGTAACGAATTACTCAGTAAGAATCCCCAACCGGGGTACAATACGATACAATCAATCATCTAGCAACCTAGCACACATGCAAACAGCTACCAACACAGATCATAGCTCATCGAGCTTACAAGGCAAGATCTGGAATCCCCGGAAGTCTCCTACTTCCGGCCTAAAGATTGGTTATCCTAACCAATCCCGGGACATCTCCGAGGGTCTTTCTCCCTCGGCCAGTTGATCAGCTTAAAAATTGATCCCAAAGATGTCCTCAAGGGCCTCTTACCCTTGCTAATAAATCTGGACTATCGGGAGAGTACCCGAAGTCTGGCTCTAAACTGGAAGGAACTGGTGTACTCACGACATTAGCCCAGGGGAGCTCTCCGAACCGGCGACTAACGCGCGTGTGCGCGCGCACACCGCATCTTCTTTGCAACCGGCGTAAATGTGGGGCCTAAGTACAAACTACGCGGGCCAGTGCGCATGCCTAAGACTTCGGAGCGGTGTCACGATCACGATGGTTCGAGGCCCTCGGCACTCATCTGTGCGGCTGTACCACCGACACGAAGCTAAGAACCGCCAAGGCGAGGCTTGCACCGTTGGCAGGGTTCCGCTCTAGCAGGCTACAAACTAGGCTTATGCCGAAGTGGTAGCTAAATCCACATTGGCGGACGGGGAGGGGGGAAGCAATGTACGTTATGCTTCGCTCGCTCTACTCCCGACCGGTGGGGACAAAGTACGTTATGTCCGCTCTCAGCCTCTGGATGATGACAAACCCTACTACACTAGCTAAGAGTACAGAGAAAATGATTCCTGGCTAGCAAACAATAATCAACATCAATCACACTTACCTAGCATGATACTATAAACTTAAAACAGGAATAATAAGCATGCTGGAAGAACAAACCTAGCATGACACTAACATGTACAATCAGGCAAACATGCTAGCAAGAGATCAATCATAGCTGCCCTATCACTATCATGCTCATAATAGTCAACAAGCATACAAGGCACATCATGATAATATCGCAGGGTCCACATAACCACGGTAAGAAATCCTTACCTGGACGGAAGGTAACAACACACAAGAAACCTTAGCTGCGATCGAACCCGAGCTAGCTAACGAGAACGAGGCATGGCTGACACGCGGACGGGCCGGCTGCACGGTCGAGGCAGCTGCTGGGCGCTGGGGCGCAAAGCTGCGCGCGGACGAGCGCTGGGGTGAGACGAGGGCGCGAGGGCGAGAGCTCGGGTTGAAGGCGATAAGCGTCTTGGCGCGGCTCGGCACGGGGGGCGCGCGGGCTGGAGCGCTGCGAGCCGCGAGGACGCCGCGGAGGGGCGCGACGCGCGGACGACTCTGAGGACACGCGATCTGGCACGGGGTGGCTCGGATCGGGGCGACTCGATCGCGGACAGGACAGCCTGGTTTTTCCCATTTTTCCCCAAAATTCTATTTTCCCCTTTCTCTCTTCTCCAGCCCGAACCCAGCCCTTCTCCTCGCTGGCGGCCCACTGTCGCCCACCGGCTCGCCTCGCCTGGTCGCCCAGCTCGCCCGACTGCCCTCTCCGTCGCCTGTGTCGCCCGGTGCCGCCCGAAGTCGCGTCGCCGACCCTCCGCTCAGCCCCGCGTCGCCCTCGCCTTGGTCCGTGCGCCCTATAGCTCGCCGTGCCATGCTAGCCCGAGCGCCCTGAGCCATCGCATCGCGTCGCCCCGCGCGCGCGTCCCTGTAGCGCCTCGTGTCGCTCGCGCCCGTGCGCGCCGTCCCCTGTGCTTGCCGAGCTCGCGCCCGCGCACCGCGCTCCCTCGCCTGGCCTCAGCTCGCCCGTGCGCAGCTCCGCGCCCCCAGCGTCCAGCCTCTGCGCCCTAGCGCCCCTGCCCTGCGCCCCAGCCAGCCCGCGCCCAGCCTGCCCTGTTGTGTGCTGGTTGGCCCGAGCCTTGGGGCTTCTCGGATGGTATTTCCCGAGTCTTTTCTTCATTGGGCCCGGATTTATTGGCTGCTGGTTATGTATTTATTGGGCTATTTTATTGTATTTGATTTGGGTGCTTTGTTTGATGTATAGGCTGTTCGGGATCGATTAGAGGCTCGAGGGTCGTTCGTTGATTTGTGATTATTATTATTGTTTTCCTGCTTGTTCCAGGTAAGGATTTCTTACCGTGGTTGTGTGGACCCTGCGATGTATCATGATGTGCCTTGTATGCTTGTTTACAGTTATGAGCATGTTAGAGATAGAGCAGTTGATTGATTTCTTGCTAGCATGTTTGCCTGATTTTACATGTTAGTGCCATGCTAGGTTTGTTCTGCTAGCATGCTTATGATTCTTGCTTAAGTTGTAGTATCATGCTAGGTAATTTGATTTATGTCGGTCATTGCTTGCTAGCCAGGAATCATTGATTTTACTCTGTACTCTTAGATAGAGTTGTAGGGTTTGTCATCATCCAGAGGCTGAGCGTACATAACGTACTTTGTCCCCACTGATCGGGAGTAAAGTGTGCGCAGCATAATGTATCTTGCTTCCCCCCCCGGCCGCTAAGGTGGATTTAGCTCAGGTCGAGAGTAAAGTGTGCGCAGCATAACGTATCTTGCTACCCCCTCCCCCCCGACCCGCCGGTTGTGGACTTAGCTACCCACTTCGGCAATAGCCTAGTTTGTAGCCTGCTAGAGCGGAACCCTGCCAATGGTGTAAGCCTACCTTGGCCGGTTCTTAGCTTCAGGTCGGTGGATCAGGTTGCACAGATGAGCGCCGAGGGCCTCGCGCTACTGTGATCAGTGACACCGCTTCCGAGTCATACGCATGTGCACCTGGCCCACGTAGTTTGCCCTTAGTCCCCCGCATTTACGCCGGTTGCAGAGAGCATGCGGTGTGCGCGCACACGCGTTAGTTGCCGGTTCGGAGAGCTCCCCCGGGCTAATGTCGTGAGTACACCATTCTTTCCGTTAGAGCCTGACTTCGGGTACTCTCCCGTAAGTCCAGATTTAGTGCAAGGGCAAGGAGGCCCTTGAGGACATTCTAGGGATCAGTGTATTCCCCCCGAGTGACAGATACCTCGGTGATGTCCCGTGATTGGTCGATGTATCCAATCCCAGCTTAGGCGGAAGTAAGAGACTTCCGATGGCTCCAGATCTTGTTTTATGAGCTCGTTGAGCTATGATCCGTGTTGATAGCCGCTTGCTTGCATGTTGAGGTGCTAGATGACCTGATGTATCGTATTGTACCCTGGTTGGGATTCTTCTTGAGTATCTTTATACTCACCCTTATTTATCTTTCGTAGCTTGGGACAACACCGGGATGGCTAGCGGAGGAGCTGATTGATCATGGGAGCCGCCAGGCACTCTGTCATTTATTATTGCATTGTTTATTCAAAGATGTAGATGGACAGAGTCCTAGGGAACATTGTTTAAAAAGTCATTTTTAAATTGTATTGTATATTTTTATAAATATTGGCCAGGTTGTTTTACTTCGTTGGATTGTTTAAATGAAAACTGTTGTTTATGTTTTAAGGGTTCCCCCTTCTCATATGTTTTGAATGGTTTTTAAATATGAGCACTAAACCGCTTGTTATCATATTTAACTTGCATGCTGAGTGAGAACCCCGGTTTAGGACCATGTTTTGGGTCGGGTTCGTCACATGAAGTTAGTTCATGATACAGACAGGGAACACAAAACAAGATATGGAAAACATATTAGAATTGTATTACTAAAGTAAAATGAGTCTAATAGTGAAATAGAAGAAAACAGATAAACCACTGACGTCGTCTTGGTCGAGACTCTAAACTCTTCTCGAGAAAGAAAGCACAGAGAAAAGACCAAGCCTCCTCTCTATTAGACAAACAATCTACTTTAGGACCAGGTCGTCAAATCTCTGAATATTCCATAACAACACGAATCAATCTTTCGGATAATTTCTCTTTTTATTCTTGCCAAATGTGTTTTAATTTGTCTAAGGCAGGAATCCGTGATTTCAGCAATCCCGTGATTTCAGCAATCCGTTGCATACTTTGTCTGGTTAGTCAACGTAGCTCTATCAGACGATTCCTTCCTGTTTTACTTGAAGTGCTTTCAGTCTATGTCTCTCGAGCTTTCATTTCTCGCAATCGCGCGTCCTATTGCTCCGCTAGCGCTAACACTGCGAAAATAGAAATAAGCATAAGCCTTGCAAATTTCATGATAATGTGCTATTTTGGTTGTTTTCAGCTTAATAATCCATTTATTGCATTTTATTCCTGATCGGATGTGATTCCACTGCTAATATATTGAACAGTAATTAATTCTAAGTTAACTTATGCTAAGTACACTTGGAATCACTTACGCGTAAGTATACGCTGATCGGAATTGCAAAGAAGTAATAAATATATAGATTTATCGATCCTACAGAGATTTTGAAGCGAAATTATTTATATCAAAGGTAAAAAACATAAAAGACACGAATTGGCTGAGAAAGTTGTTTGGTTTATGCAAAATGTTAAAAGAATAATGCAGACAATATGCTGACACTTATGCAAATGCAGATGCTAATGTAAATCTAAGTTGCTCGACTTAATTAGTGATTTTCGACTGCACACAAACGTGTTTCTTGGTGATGCGGAATTCATGCTACCCAACCTCACAATGCTTCCACATTTGTGGATGTAGTGCCCAGCTTCCGCTGCAACGCTACATGATTAAGTTCCGGGTTTCGCATGCGCTAGCGGGGTTACTTCATAATTCCTATTGTTTAGCACGACGGATTCATTGTGCAATTCTAACGTAACCTGCTGGGTCTTCCGCCAGGTTCCTCTTTCGAGTCTACTGGAGGCTAGCATATGTGGGTAGCGAGTCGACGCATACTTAATTTAATTATAACATTGTAAATTCGATCACCCACATATGAGTTGTCTCAATTTTCAATTAATCGTGCTACTTAATTAAATGAAAATGTGAAGTAAAGAAGGCATATGCTAATAATTAATCTAAGCAAGATGAGTTGTTGTGAGAAAATGAACACATTGTAAGAATCCGGCCCAAAATATGGTCCTAAACCTAGGTTCTCACTCAGCATGGATGTGATCACATTAAAAACAGTGCAAAGTACCGATTAAATTTCTAAAAGAATCAACAGAGCGGGGAACCTTAAAAAAAATTTCGGTAAATATTCATAGACCAAAGCAGTGAAAATAAAACAAGTCCTGGCCAGTGTTTAGCAAAACATTCAAAATAGTTTAAAACATTAAATAACCATATTCCCCTATGGACTCCTTGTCCAACTACATGCTGAAATAAATGCAAACAATTTAAGACAGAGTGCCGGCGGCTCCCTCCGCTAGCCGAGTTACCTAGTGGAAAAACCATAGAAATAAGGGTAAGTACAAACATACTCAGTAAGAATCCCCAACCAGGGCACAATACGATACATCAATCATCTAGCATCCTAGTATACATGTAAATAGTTACCAACACAGATCTTTGCTCAACGAGCTAACGGGGCAAGTCCGGAATCCTCGAAAGTCTCCTACTTCCGGCATAATGATTGGCTCTCCTAACCAATCCCAAAGACATCCTCGAGGGTCTTTCCCCCTCGGCCAAATGACCAACTCAAAAGGTGTTCCCAAAATAGGTGTCCTCGAAGGTCTCTTACCCTCGGCGAGCAATTACTTGACAAACGGGAGAGTACCCAAAGTCTGGCTCTAAACTGGAACATAAATGATGTACTCAAGAATATTAGCCCGGGGGAGCTCTCCGAACCGGCGACTAACGAGTGTGCGCGCACACCGCATGCTGCTACAAACTGGCGTAAATGTGGGAGCCTAAGGACAAACTACGCAGTCCAGGTATGCATGCCTAATGACTTGAAAACGGTGTCACTGAACTACTGTAGTGCGAGGCCCTCGGCACTCAGCTGTAGCAGCTTGTACCATCAACCTGAAGCTAAGAACCGACCAAGGTAGGCTTATATCGTTGGCTGGGTTCTGCTCTAGCAGGCTACAAACTAGGCTTATGCCGATGCGGGAGCTTATCTGTATCGGCTGTTGGGGTGGAAGCAAGATACATTATGCTTCACACTAGATCCCGACAGGTATGGACAAAGTGCGTTATGTCCGCTCTCAGCCTCTAGATGATAACAATGCTAATAGTTCTATCTAAGATTTCAAAGTAACTATTCCTGGCTAACAAACATGCTCAATAATACAAACACATAACCTAGCATGATACTACGATCTTAAAGCAGGAACCATAGAACATGCTGGAAGGACAAACCTAGCACCATAGAACATGCTGGAAGGACAAACCTAGCATGGCACTAACATGTAGAAACGAAGGTAAACATGCTAGCAGAGATCAATCAACAAGCGGTCCTATCCACTAACATGCTCATAACAATCAACATGCATACAAGTCACAATCATGATACATCGCAGGGTCCACACAACCCCGGTACGAAATCCTTACCTAGAAATATGCAGAAAATAAACACAACAATAAACGACGACTCTCGAGCTGCAAAGTCAACCCGAACAACCTAGGCAATTAATGGAGACAACCCAAATTAATTTAGCAAGGTAAATAACTAAGTCATAGGAGGCAAGAGGTTTCGAGAAACTACCCAAGACAAGAACAATCCTCGGCAGCAAAGCTGTAAAGACCTAACACTAAATGGTCCTAAATATTCTTTACTTTAAGATGATAACTTAGTAAAACAGGCAATGAACTGAATATTTCAAACATCTTTATTAAATCACTGAAATCAAAACTTCTTCTGGTCACAAGGAAAACAGTAAAACAACCCTCTGGCCAGAGTTCATAAAAACAAATACAAAAATCCCCAATAACAATGTTTCAAGTTCAAAGACACTTCTAACAAATAGAGAAAAAGACTCAGACAATGCAGAGGCCTTTCCCCTGATCCATCAGCTCCTCCTCTAGCCACCTCGATGCTGTGCCAAGTTACCTCGTGGAGAAAACCACAGAAAGGGTGAGTACAAAAGCACACAGTAAGAATTCCCCAACCGGGGTACAATACGCGCAACAAATCCTCTAACATCCTAGCATACAAGCAACAACTTACAACATGGCAGTCTAATACAAACAACAGCAGGATATCATTAACAAAGTCTAAGCTCATAGCTTGACAGGGTTAGCACACACTAGGCTAACTAACATGAGAACTACTCAAGTAATCTCAAAGCCATAACAAGATAGCAAACAAGGTTAGCACACACTCAAGCTAACTAAAGACAAAGAACACACTAGGCTAGTCTCGGGCCGCAACACACTAGGCAACCTCAATCGCAACTCATCAAGGGCGCTTCGCTCAACTCGATTAGCAACACACTAGGCCAATCATGAATCTGGTCAGCACACCCTAGGCCAACAAGGGATAGCACTCACTGGGCTAGTCTCGAATCGCAATACATCAGCGCGATCCCCGAGCAAACCGAGCCAAAGACGCAACTTGATCACACTCGGGACTCCTAAGGACTCTAACACATTAAGCATCCTAGGTCTCAGAGTATATCAAAGAACAAATCCGAGGATACTAGAATAAATCCATACAAGATTGGCAGTCAATAAACAGGAGAGAACAGTTGCAGAAAACAAGAATCTACATGCACCACCCTAGCAACAAATCAGAGAACCTAACAACAACATGTTTAACAAACGTATTCAGCAGAGCATTCACAACATACAATTCGGATCACAAGCAATAAGAGATAAACAGAAGAAGCATGCTCAAGAACAAACATCCTCCAGGATACCTGCAAGAAATCCTAACACTAGCAATTTATTTTCCAGACAACCTGCAGAAGCCTATCCACTAACAGTTCCACACATAGGCATACAACCAAGAGATATCAATACAATGCGCAGGGCCCACACAACCCCTGGAAGGAACCCTTACTTGTCAACAGTAGAATCCAAGCCCAAAAGTAATCCTTAAGCTGCAGAACACCACACAAGCTACCCTAATCACATAACAACAAGTTACAACCAATTCACAACAATCCAAGCAACCAAACAACCATGAATTAGGGCTTTACCGAAAAATGAGCAGGACCTCAACCTCCAAGGGTGGTCTAGGCCAAGGAAGACCAACAACACACAAGAGGATTTCAAGCTCTTCTCTCTTCACTCTCGGCTAGGAAAAACAACTCAACATCAAGCATAGGTTAGTTTTGCCTACACACAACACACAAGCCAAACCCCTCCACATGATGCTCTCGGCCACCAAGGGGATTTAGGGCAAAAGTCAAACTTCAACATCACACCAACTCACCTTGTAGTCTCAGCCAAGGAGAGAACACAAGAGGTCTTGGCAACTCCAAAAGCTTGAGCTTTCGGCTAGGCTTCAACTTACACAAACAAGAAGAACACTTGAGTGAACCAACCTCCAACCATTTTAACAACAAAACAAGAGCAAAGATACAAACACACTCACCTTAAGGATCTCGGCCAAAGAAGTGTTGCAAGAGCAAGGGAGAAATCGGATAGGCTATGCAAAAACAACAATGAAGAGCTTGGTTAGAACACACACACCCAACAATGGTGTCTCTCGGCTAGATCTACTCTTCAAGCAAGCAAAACCAAACAAACACCTACCTTGAGGTCTCGGCAATGAAGGAGGATTGAAGATGGAGATCTTGAGCTTGGCTAAATCCAACACAATGGAGAAGAAGAAGCCCCTCGGATCTACACTAGCAAGAGAAAATGGAATATGCAACTAGCTTGCAACAACAATGGAGATGGGGATTGCTTGGTCGGCCAAGAGAGGAAAAAGTAGAAGACAAAGAAAGAGGGAGGTGAGGTTGTAAAGACCCGACCTGAATGGGGTCCTAAAATAGGCCTTTACCTCAATGCATGCATTCAAAACTTAAAGACAATATGCAAGAATGGTTTTCGGATTCTAAGTGAAAACTAAAACATGCAAACAACCATTTAAAACAAACACAATTATAGAATTCCTGAAACCTTTCCCTGTTTCCAAGCACCTGTTTCAAGTCAAATACATTTCCAAAACTCTCTCTGATCAGAGATTTATTTAAACCATTCAAAAAACTTCCAACAGTTACAATAGTGCTAGAATCCGGAAAAAAAGTCAGAAAAACAACCTAGGGCTCCGTGCCCAACTACATGCATTCAGAGGAAAATAAAGCATAAAGAATCATAGACATAAACTCAGAATTCGACAGCTGGTTTCCATGATCACAGCTCCTCCTTCAGCCATCCTGTCTCGCACCATGGTTACCTGTGGAAAACCACAAAATAAGGGTGAGTAACGAATTACTCAAGAAGAATCCCCAACCGGGTACAATACGATATACATGGTCATTTAGCGTAAAGGTATGCAAGCTATGAATATAAAAACAGAAAGAGAGCACATAGCTTAAATCCACACATAAACTTCGGATGCCAACTCGTGGTCTTACTCGAATAATCCACCTCATGATACGATCCTATACGAGAAACAAGTCTCGGCCTCACCGCTCACACGCCGATACGAAAGGTGCACTCGCTCAAGATCCCGAGGAGCTCTCCGGTCGGCGCCAGAATGAGCGTATGCGCGCACCGCATGCTACCGCAAACCATGGGGTGCCGGTCTAGTGGAAAGTCGCCCGTGTCCGATCCACCATGCCTAACTAAATCTCTCGGATCGGTGTCACCGACATAAGGGTGTGAGACTCGGACACGTGAACTATGTCGGTCAACCACCGCACTGAGGCTAAGGAACCGGTCGTGGTAGGCTTACACCAGGAAGCCGTCCTTGCCCTATCAGGTGGCAATCAAGGGCTACTGCCGAACACGCTGAGGACGTGCCGACTGCAGGGACAAAGCAATGTCTTGTCATCATCTCGACCGTTGGGGCATTTAACAGTCTGCCACCCTCACCCAAGATTGCAAAGGGCTGCCGTTAGGGTTAGCTAAACCCTAACGACGGATCGTGACGAGTCTTCGCCTCGTGACGCCCCGCGCCACGGATGCAAGTCACGTTATGCACCCTCGCCCGGATGATGCTACCTATCATAATTCTAACTATAACAGATACAACAAACAATCCAATACGTGCTCAACAGAGGCAATGAAGTAAGCATGATACTACGAAGCAAGAACAGATAACGAGCATGCCAGAACAGAACAACCTATCATGGAACTAACATGAGAACAACACGAGAATCATGCCAGTCGGAATTCAGAACAGAGCACCTATCACTAAACATGCTGATAAACATAAACAAGCATACAATTAGCAATCACATATTATATTGCAGGGCCCACACAACTCCGGTAAGAAATCCTTACCTTGGTCGGAAGGCAACTACACACAAAGATCCTATGTTGCGATCGATTCCTAGCTAGCTAATGAGAACCTAACAAGCACAACAATATCACAATCTATAGGCCTAAATATAATAAAACAAATAGGGCTCGGCTCGGGAGCAACTCACACAGCACTGCTGACGCGCGGACGGACAGGCTGCATGGCACTGGGCACTTCTGGGCGTTGCTGGGCGTGCTGGCACGGGCGGTGGGCTATGCGGCTGAGCGTGCTGGCACGGCGCTGGGGCACGAAGCTGCGTGGCTAAGTGTCCTGACACGACGTTGGGCGCGGAGCTGCGCGCGGACGAGATGCCAGAGAGACACGGGCGCGCGAGCGCCGCGTGCGTGCAGCGCGAGCGAGACGTAATGCAGCGCGCGCGGCGCGCGCGCATGACGCGACGGACGGACGAAGCGGCGTCGCGCGCGCGCGGCGCGGCGTGCAGACGCGATCTGGGCTGCAATGACAGAGCTGCTGGCAAAGGCGTCAGGTGCGGCACGACCCGGCTGCTGGCGCGATGGGCAGGCGACGCGATGCGTGGTTGTCTTGGTGTGCGACAGTGCGGCGACGGTCTTTCTGGGCAGATCTCGCCGCTTCGGTGGTGCTCCTCTCGGCTAGCTGCAACAAAAACACCAAACTCACCTCCTTTTCTCTCGGCCAGCAAGAACACCAATCGATGGAAGAAGAAGAGAATGAGGATTCTTACCCGGGATGACGATCGAACAACGGGGCTGCTAGGGGAGATGGAGCTCGGCTTGAAGCTTGGGAGAGGGAGCTTGGGCAGCTAGGGGATTTTGGAGAAGAATGCAGTCAAACCTATTTTCCCTTCTTTTAATCAAATGCACCAAAACCCCAAGGACTCAAGGCTAACAAAGACATGCATGAGAGAGCAACAAGAGCTCCCAATGGCTCAACTGGCACACTACTCAACAAGCTTCCCAGAGACTCGGGTTCAAACCCCAACAGCTTCACTTTTATTTCTCAATTTTACTTTTGCATCTCACCATGCCCAAACACATCCACAAAGCATCAAAATCCTATGTAAGACCATCCAATAATTTTAGCAACTGAAAAAAGACATAAACGGCCCTGACGGCCTGACCAAATTACCAAAATACCCCTAGGGCATACCTGGAAGACTAGGATGAAAATCTGGGCCGTTACAGAGGTGGTCGGCTAGGGTTGGGGAAGGGAAGGAGAAAATGCTAATTTTCTTATTTTAAAATCCTAAAAAATCCCTCCATTTGACAAGTGTCAAATGAGGTTCCCCGTTCGAGTCCCAACTCCAACACTTTTTAAAAAGAATTTATGTTTAAACCCGGGCAAGCTCCAAACTCCTCCACAAAACTCCCAAACCTGGAAAAAGCACCAAGATAATTTTATTAACTCAAGACAAGGCTGGAAATTACCAAAATACCCCCGGAAGGACAAATGACCAAAATGCCCCTAGAGCCTCAAGAAGCCCTAACGGCACAACAAACTAACTGACACCAACCCAACGTACCTGAAGAACCGGAAGGAAAACTTGGGCCGTTACAATATTCCCTCCTTTTAAGACTTTCGTCCCCAAAAGTCCTAAGACTGGAATAACTCAGGGTTATGCGTCCTCATATCGTCCTCACGTTCCCAAGTTGCTTCCTCTGCTCTCTGATTCCTCCACTGACCTTTTACTAAATCGATCTCTCAGTTACGCAATGTCTTGCGCTCCCGAGCTAGAATCTGCACGGGCTTCTCCTCAAAGCTCATGTCCTTGCTCAGCTCCAACGGTTCAAAATCAACAATGTGGGACGAGTCTACAACGTAGTGACGTAACATCGATACGTGGAATACGCTATGCACAGAAGCCAACAACGGAGGCAAGGCTAATCGGTATGCCACTGGACCGATTTGCTCAAGGATCTCAAAAGGTCCCACAAATCTGGGACTCAGCTTGCTCCGCTTACCAAATCTCAATACCCCACGCATCGGTGCTACCTTCAGAAAAACGTGTTGTCCCACCTTAAACTCTAAGCTCCTACGCCTAACATCGGCGTAGCTCTTCTGCCTACTCTGAGTGGTCAACATACGCGCTCGGATCTTCTGCACTACCTCATTAGTCAACTGAAGCAACTCTGGACCCAGAACCTGTCTGTCACCAAACTCTTCCCAAAACACAGGAGACCTACAACGCTTTCCATAAAAAGCCTCAAATGGTGCCATCTGAATCGTCGCCTGATAACTGTTGTTATAAGCGAACTCCATCAGATATAGATACTGTTCCCAACTGCCCGGGAAGTCAAGTACACAAGCCCTCAACATATCCTCAAGGATCTTATTCACCCTCTCAGTCTGTCCATCAGTCTGAGGGTGAAAAGCTGTGCTGAAACTGCACTCAGTACCTAAATCTTTCTTGAGTGCCCTCTAGAAACGGGAAGTGAAACGGGAATCCATATCAGAGACTATATTAACTGGTACCCCATGATACCGCACAATCTGTTCCAGAAACAACTGTGCCCACTGCTCTACGATATAATTAACTCTACCTGGCACGAAGTGAGCACACTTGGTCAAACGGTCGACAATCAACCAAATCAGAGTAAACCCTCGCGGTGTCCTCGAAAAAACCCAAAATGTAATCCATGGAAATCTCTTCCCACTTCCACTAGGGTACACTCAGTGGCTGCAACAGCCCTACAGGCTTCTGCCTAGGAGCGTTCACTTTCTGAAAAATGAGACATCGGCTAATGAACTCTACTATGTCGCTCTTCATATTAACCCACCAAAAAGTCTGCTTGAGGTCCCGATACATTTTGTTGCCCTCTGGGTGCCATGTGAACGGAGAACTGTGAGCCTCCAAATGCAACTCAACTCGCAGCCCAGAGTCCGCTGGCACGCAAAGGCTTCTTCTATACCTCAAACCACCATCTGGAGCCACAACAAAGTCAAAATCTCCGTCGACCTGAACCCTGGCAATCAGTCGACTCAACTCGAGATCACTCAATTGGCCATTTATGATCCTCTGCCTGATTGAAGGCTGAACAGTCAACTGGCGTACCCTGGCGGTAACCTCTCCCAACAGTACTGCTATCCAAGCTCGCTCTAAGTCCCTCTGCAACGGAATATGTGAACTCAACAACGTGGCAGAATGTGAAGTCTTCCGACTCAAAGCATCGGCAACCACATTGGCTTTACCCTGGTGGTACAGAATCTCGCAATCATAGTCCTTAACCAACTCCAACCACCTCCTCTGTCTCATGTTCAACTCCTTCTGTGTGAAGAAGTATTTGAGGCTCTGGTGATCAGTGAAAATTTGAATCTTCTCGCCATATAGGTAATGCCTCCTGATCTTCAAAGCAAAGACCACTGCAGCTAGCTCCATGTCATGCGTCGTATAATTTTGTTCATACGGTTTCAACTGTCTCGAAGCATAAGCAATAACTTTACCATGCTACATTAGAACACAACCCATACCAAACTTAGCAGCGTCGCTGTACACCACAAAACCACCCGTACCCTTTGGCACTGTCAAAACTGGAGCGGAGGTCAAACTATGTTTCAACAGGGCAAAGCTCTCTTCACACTTCTCATCTCAAATAAACTCCACACCTTTCCTTGTCAATCTGGTCAAGGGTGCAGCCTTAGCAGAAAAGCCCAGAACAAACCTACGATAGTAGCCTGCTAGACCTAGAAAACTGCGAACCTCTGCAACTGTGGTTGGTCTAGCCCAAGAACTCACTGCATCTATCTTGGAGGGATCCACTGCAATACCATCCTTGGATACAACATGCCCTAGGAAGGCAACCTGATCCAGCAAAAAGTCGCACTTGGAGAACTTGGCATAAAGTTGGTTCTCTCTCAGAGCTGTTAGAACTTGCCTTAGGTGCGAAGCATGGTCCTCTCTAGTCCTCGAATAGATAAGGATGTCGTCTATGAATACGATGACAAAGCTGTCCAAGAATGCCTTGAACACTCTGTCCATCATATCCATGAAAGCTGCTGGGGCGTTGGTCAGCCCAAAAAACATTACTACGAACTCATAATGGCCATGCCTCGACCGACCTGAACGCGGTTTTGGGAATGTCAGCATTCCTGATCCTTAAATGATGATACCCAGACCTCAGATCTATTTTCGAAAATACAGAAGCACCCTATAGTTGGTCAAACAAGTCATCTATGCGAGGCAACGGATACTTGTTCTTCATTGTCACCTTGTTTAGTTCTCTATAATCAATCCAAAGGCGCATGAACTGTAAGGACCCGACACTAAACAGCCCTAAAGACCCTTACTCAACATGTAAAATTCAGTGAAAATCATTCAAGGGCTGGAAAATAACACTATATTAAAACATTGGAAACATAAAATCTGTTTGGAAATTCTTCAAAGGAAAACAATAAACACTCTCTGGCCAGAGTTTACAAACATTACAAATAACAAAAACATAAATCCAAGTTCAACAGTATAAAGTTCCCAAAACAGTTTCAAGATGCATTATAAAAATTCAGACTATGCAGCGGCCTGCCCATGATCCATCAGCTCCCTCCTCTAGCCACCTCGATGCTGTGCAAAGTTACCTGGTGGAGAAAACCACAGAAAGTGTGAGTATAAATTGCACTCAGTAAGGATCCCCCAACCGGGGTACAATACGCATAACAAAGCACCTAACACCCTAGCATACCAATAATAGAACATAACATGGCAGTCATAAACAGTACAACAGGATAATCATCAACATGGTCTAAGCTCACAGCCAGACAATGGTTAGCACACACTGGGCTAACTAACAGGAGTACAATTCAAGTAATTCTCAAGCTATGACAACACAGTAAACAAGATTAGCACACCCTGGGCTAATTAAGGACATCAACACATCGGCGACCCAATCGCAACACACCGCGCTTCGCTCTACCTGATTAGCAACACCCTAGGCTAATAGGGACAGCACACACTGGGCTAGTCTTGGAGCAACATGGGTAGCAACACACTGGGCTATCCCGGGATCAGCAACACACTGGGCCAATCCTAGCAACTAGTCAAGATCACCAACAAGTGACACTCACATCAAGCTAGTCCTAGATCGCAACACTGGCGCGCATAAAGCAAACCGAAAGCGAGACACAACCCGACTGACACTCGGGACTCCCTAATGACTCTAACACACTATTACAGTCATGGTATAATAATAATTACTATGTTCTGGATATAAGAATGTAAAGCGGACAGATAAACAGTCAATAGGTAGAGAAGCACATAAATAGGATATATTCTACATGCCAACCCTAACAATAATCCAAGAAGAACCTAGCTACAATCATGCTAAAGCATACATCACCACAGAACATATACACCATACAATTCGATTTTACACACAAGAGAGAATAAACAGGGCTAAGCATCTACAAACATATACTTCCTCCAGGGAACCTGCAAAAGCCTATCCACTAACAGTTTGTATAAATCCAGACAACCTGCAGAAAACCTATCCACTAACAGTTTATATAAATCCAGACAACCTGCATAGAACCTATCCACTAACATTTTATATAAATCCAGACAACCTGCATAGAACCCTATCCACTAACAGCTCAATACAACACACAACTGAGAGTTATCAATGAGGTGCGCATGGCCAACACAACCCTGGCAAGGAACCCTTACCTGTCAATAGTAGAATCCCAAATCCCAGAATGAATCCACAAGCTGAAGAACCCCACACTGTTAACCTAACAACAGAACAATCAAGTCACAACCAACCCACAACAACCAAACAACCAAACACCAAGAGTTAGGGCTTTACCGGAACCCGAGCAAGACCTCAACCTCTAAGGGTGGTCTAGGCCAAGGAAGTCCAACAACACACAAGAGAATTTCAAGCCCTTCCCTCTTCACTCTCGACTAGGGCAAACAACACAACACCAAGCATAGGTTAGTTTTGCCTACACACAACACACAAGAGAATTTCAAACCCTTCCACATGGTGCTCTCGGCCACCAAGGGGATTTAGGGCAAAATTCAAACATCAACATCACACCAACTCACCTTGTAGTCTCGGCCAAGGAGAGAACACAAGAGGTCTCGGCAACACACGACAAGCTTGAGATTTCGGCTAGGCTTCAACTTACACAAACAAGAAGAACACTTGAGTGAACCAACCTCCAACCATTTGCACAACAAAAACAAGAGCAAAGATACAACACACTCACCTTAAGGATCTCGGCCAAGGAAGTGTTGCAAGAGCAAAGGAGATCTTGGCTAGGCTATGCAAAAACAACAATAAGGACTTGGTTAGAACACACACACCCAATAATGGTGTCTCTCGGCTAGATCTACTCTTCAAGCAAGAAAAACCAAACAAACACCTACCTTGAGGTCTCGGAAATGGAGGAAGATTGAAGATGGAGATCTTGAGCTTGGCTAAATCCAACACAATGGAGAAGATGAAGCCCTTCGGATCCACACTAGCAAGAGAAAAAGGGAGATGCAACTAGCTTGGAACAACAATGGAGATGGGGGATTGCTTGCTCGGCCAAGAGAGGAAAAAGAAGAAGACAAAGAGAGAGGGAGGTGAGGTGGTCGGCTAGGGTTGGGAAAGGGAAGGAGAAAAGGCTGATTTTTCTTATTTTAAAATCCTAACAAATCCCTCCATTTGACAAGTGTCAAATGAAGTTCCTCTTTCCAGTCCCAACTCCAACACCTTTTAAAAACATTTTATTTTCCCTCTACACTTGCCTCCAATTCGACCACCACACACCAAGGATCAAATCCTAGCTCAACCCCAATTTATTTTTAATTTTCTCCATTCACCCGGGAGGCCACCAAACTTTCCTAAAATGGAGCTCTTGCCCTGGAAACCAAAACCAGAGGAAAACTGAAGTCCAAAACCAACACAGACATTCTTGAAACCCTGAGTAACTGTGAGAACAACTCGGAGGACAAATTGACCAAAATACCCCTAGAGGGTAAAATGACCAAAATGCCCCTGAAGGCTCAAGAGGCCCTAACAGCCCCAAACAAAGCTAGAAAGGTACCAAACATACCTGGAGAGCCGGAAGGAAAACTTGGGCTGTTACAGTATTCCCTCCTTTTAAGACTTTCGTCCCCAAAAGTCCTAAAGCTAAAACAACTCCGGGTAGTGCATCCTCATCTCATCCTCAAGCTCCCAAGTGGCTTCTTCTACCCTTTGGTTTCTCCACTGAACTTTGACTAAACTGATCTCCCGGTTGCGCAAAACCTTGCGCTCCTGAGCTAAAATCTGCACAGGCTTTTCCTCGAAGCTTAAGTCCTTGTTCATCTGTAACGGCTCAAATACAACAATGTGGGACGAGTCTGCAACATACTGACGTAGCATCGATACGTGGAATAAGCTATGCACAGAAGCCAAAGACGGAGGCAAGGCTAATCGGTACGCCACTGGACCGATTCGCTCAAGTATCACAAAAGGTCCCACAAACCTGGGACTCAGCTTGCCCCGTTTACCAAATCTTAGTACTCCACGCATCGGTGCTACCTTCAGGAAGACATGTTGCCCCACCTCCAACTCTAAGCTTCTACGCCTAACATCGGCGTAGCTCTTCTGCCTACTCTGAGCAGTCAACATACGAGCTCGGATCTTCTCGCGACCGCCTCGCTCGGTCCAATCAAGCATCTTCGACCCAAAACTCATGCTCTGCCGCCTACCTCTTCCCAGAACACAGGGGACCTATATCATTTACCATACAGTGCCTCAAACGGTGCCATCTGAATTGTCACCTGGTAACTGCTGTTATAAGCGAACTCCATCAGATACAAGTACTGATCCCAACTGCCCGGGAAGTCTAACACATCGGTCTGAGGGTAAAAAGTGGTACTGAAACTACACTCGGTACCTAAGCCTTTCTAGAGTGCCCTCCAGAAACGAGAAGTGAAACGGGAATCTCTGTCAGAAACAATCTTAACTGGCACCCCGTGGTTCCGCACAATCTACTCCAAGAACAACTGTGCTCACTTCTCCACGGTATAGGTAACCCTACAGGGAATGAAGTGCGCACACTTGGAGAATTTTGCATACAACTGGTTCTCTCTCAGAGTTGTCAAAACTTGTCTCAGGTGTGAAGCATGGTCCTCTCTGGTCCTTGAATAAATCAGGATGTCGTCAATGAATACGATGACAAAGCTATCCAAGAATGCCTTGAATACTCTATCCATCATATCCATGAAGGCTGCTGGGGAATTGTCAGCCCAAAATACATTACTACGAACTCGTAATGGTCATACCTCGACCTGAACGTTGTTTTGGGGATGTCAGCATCCCTGATCCTCAGCTGATGATATCCAGACCTCAAATCAATCTTCGAAAAGACTGAAGCTCCCTACAACTGATCAAACAAATTGTCAATACGAGGTAACCGGTACTTGTTCTTCACTGTAACCTTGTTCAGTTCCCTGTAATCTATTCAGAGGCGCATCGAACCGTCTTTCTTCTTTACAAACAGAACGGGTGCTCCCCATGGGGACACTGTAACGGCCCAGTTTTCCTTTCCAGTTTCCCGGGTACTTTCGGTTCAGTATTGGGACAATCGGTTGGGCCGTTAGGGCTTTTTTAACCCTGAAGGGCATTTTAGTCATTTTGCTCTTAGGGTTGACCTAGTGGATATTTAGGGTTCCAGGGCTGTTTCTGTCTTTCGTTGAGACTTGACTTTTCTTTGGTTGCAGGTTCCCGGGAGTTATGATGTTTGTTAGGGTTTTGGAGGTATCCCAGTTGAATGTAAAAATTAAGGAAAACTTAGAAATAAAGTGCTCGAGCCAGGACTCAAACCCAGGTGGCTAGGAGTTGAAGTTCGTTGTTAATTAATTAAGAATTAATTAATGTTGTTGCTGGTACTCGAACCTGTGACCAGCTAGGCTTTGGGAGGCTTGCTTTGTAGAGAATTAATAAGAAAAAAAAAGTGTTGCTTGTGGGTTTCGAACCCTTGACCTGCAAGGAAGTTAGGAGGCTTGGATTGAAAAGAATTAAATAAGAAGAGAATTGTGCTGCCGCCGGGACTCGATGGGGGAAAGCCCAGGAGTTGGAAACGTAAAAAACCTAAGGAAGAAAGAAAAGGATATCATTTTTTTCACTCATTCCCCTTGTCGTACCAAACTCTCCTTCTCCTCCTTTCTTCTTGCCGACTCCCATCTTCCCCAATCGATCAAGCCCTTCCCTCTTGCCGACTTCATCTCCTCCCTCTTCTACGTTCTAGCCAAGGGCTTGAGGAAGCCCTAGTCGAGATCCCAACCTACTCTTCTTCCTTGTGTTGCTGAGAACTTCCTCCCTTCCATCTTCTTGTCTTTTCTCCTAGATCAAGATCAAGATCAAGAACCGAGGTAATCATCTCCTTTTCCTTTCTTTTTCCTAGCCGAGACTTGCTTTCCTTGTTGCTTAGGCAAACCCTAACCGAACCAGTTGTTTCCTCTTGAAGCCGAGGCCTTCCCTTTGGAGTTCTTGGGATTTCCGAATCATCTCCTTCTTCATTCAAGAGAGGGCCAATCACTCTCTTGTTCTTCTCCATGGGTTGTCACAAGCCTAGTTTAAGAAGCTTGCCCGAGAGGTGTTTTCGCAAGCCCTAGTTGGAATTGTTGTTGCCGAAAACTCCATCCAAGTGAAGCCCTTGTAGCCGCGCCTTCCCTCAAGCTTTTCTTGGAGCCGATTCTTGATAAGGTGAGTTTTCTTTCCTTTGGCCGAGAGCTAAGCTTGCTGGTTGGGTGTGCCCTAATCATGTTCTTTTTGTTTTGCAAGCACCGATCGAAGCCGAGAGTGTTTCCGCATCAAGCCCTAGTAGCCGTGAGCAATTGCCAAGCCGAGAACACTCCCGAGGTGAGTTCTGAACCCTAGCCGTGAGCATGTTAGTGTGGTTTGGGAGTGTGTTGTTTGTCTTCCCGACAAGCTAACTTGTGTTCCGTTGTGTTGGAGGTGAAGCCTAGCCGAATCCAGGAGGTTGTTGAAGAGGAGGTCGAGATCAAGCCCTAGCCCTAGCCTAGCCGAGAGCTCCCATGGACAAACCCAAGGAGTTTGGCCGAGAGCTTGTATAGTTCACCGGGTAACTTCCCGATTCTTGTTTCTTTGAGTTTAGTTTAGAGATAGCTAGTTTAGGTTATTGATATAACTATGCATGTTTTGCTAGGTTGTGTGTTCTACAGCTCTAGGAGCGTTAAACTTATTTACTCCTTGTTTACAGGTAAGGATTTCTTACCGTGGTTGTGTGGACCCTGCGATGTATCATGATTGTGCCTTGTATGCTTGTTGACTGTTATGAGCATGATAGTGATAGGATAGCTATGATTGATCTCTTGCTAGCATGTTTGCCGGTTTCTACATGTTAGTGCCATGCTAGGTTTGTTCTTCCAGCATGCTTATGATTCCTGCTTTAAGTTCGTAGTATCATGCTAGGTTAAATGTGATTGATGTTGAATATGTATGTTTCGCCAGGAATCAATTATTCTTTGCTCGTAGTTAGAACAGTAGGGTTTGTCATCATCTAGAGGCTGAGAGTGGACATAACGTACGTTGTCCCCACGGGTCGAGAGTTAGAGCGAAGCATAATGTACATTGCTTCCCCACGACAGCCGATGTGGATTTAGCTACCACATCTTCATAAGCCTAGTTTGTATCCTGCTAGAGCAGAACCCTGCCAACGGTGCAAGCCTACCTTGGCCAGTTCTTAGCTTCAAGTCGGTGGTACAGGCTGTTACAGATGAGTGGCGAGGGCTTCGCACTACTCTGTTCAGTGACACCGCTTCTGAGTCTTTAGGCATGCATACCTGGCCCTCGTAGTTTGTCCCTAGGCCCCCACATTTACGCCGGTTGCAGCAGCATACGGTGTGCGCGCACACGCGTTAGTCGCCGGTACGGAGAGCTTCCCCTGACTAATTTTTGTGAGTACACCAGTTCCTTCCAGTTTAGAGCCAGACTTGTTAGCGAGGGTAAGAGGCCCTTGAGGACACCCATTGGGATTGGTTTTTGAGCTGATCATGCGATCGAGGGAGAGAGAACCTCGAGGGTGTCGAACATTTGTTGGGATCGGTTTTTGTAAGAACCCGACCTGAAATACGGTAATAAACCTAGGTTCTCACTCAGCATGCAAGTTAAAAACTTCATCAAGCGGTTTAGTGCTCATATTTAAAACCATTCAAAACATTTGAGAACGGGGAACACTTAAAACATAAACAACAATCTTCATTTAAGCAAAACCAACAAAGTAAAACAAGCCTGGCCAGTGTTAATAAAAACATATATAACTGTTTAAACAACTTTTAAAAACGTCCCCCTAGGACTCCTGTCCGTCTACATGCTGAACAAATTATGCAAACAATGAATGACAGAGTGCCGGCGGCTCCCATGATCAATCAGCTCCCTCCGCTAGCCGTCCCGATGCTGTCCCAAGTTACCTGGTGGAAAAACCACGGAAATAAGGGTGAGTATAAACATAACTCAGTAAGAATCCCCAACCGGGGTGCAATGTAAGGACCCGACCCAAGAAACGGTCTTTAACCTAAGGTCCTTACTAAGCATGCATGATTAAGAATGTAAAACGTCATTCAGAGCTTGAAATTTAAAACCTTTGCAGTAAAAACTTTTAAAACAAAACCATGATTTCAATTAAATAAAACAGGTAAATGACTGATCAGTAATTTCTTAAAACAATTCAAAGGAAAACGGTACGAGAACATAAAATAGTTTGAGTGCTTTTTCCTAGGGACCCAAGTCCCACTACATGCTAAATCATTAAGGAAAACATTTAAAGAAACGTGCGACCCAGTCGTCACTATCCATGATCATCCAAAGAGCCTCCTCCTAGCCATCCAGGTCTCTGTCCCCAAGCTACCGTGGAAAGCCACAGAAAATAAGGGTGAGCAACAGTTACTCAAGAAGAATCCCCAATCGGGGTACAATACGAAATCATCTCATTTAGCACACCTGACAAAAGCAACCATACAATGACTTAGAGCGGCACGGTTGGTGTAGGCTATGAGTTACTCCAAAGGCGAGCCTACTCAAGGGCTTCCGTCTATAGCCTCTCCTAGGTCCTACATTTGGATGCCCTTCGGGCCTTACACAACCTAGACACGTGATGCCCAAAGGGGGCCTTACACACTTAGGATGCCCATCGGGCCTTACACCTTCAAATGACGCTGATGCCTAGTGGGCCTTACACACCTAGGATGCCCATAGGGCCTTACACCTCCGTAATCGGTGATGCCCAAAGGGCCTTACACACCTAGGATGCCCATAGGGCCTTACACCTCCGTAATCGGTGATGCCCAAAGTGGGCCTTACACACCTAGGATGCCCGTAGGGCCTTACACCTCCGATGTCCATCGGGTCTTATCCGAGCGGGACCCCAAACTAGTTACCTCTACGGCCCTCTATACTATACATCACACATCTAACCAGTAACTTGGATCTAGCAAAGATACAATAGGCGGCATGGTTCTATCAAGATAGGAAAGCCTAACATGGAACTAACGGGATGTAAACATGTCACGAACATAAATCAAAAGAAAACATGTAACCTATCACTAGAAACTCATATAATTACAGATGTCGCGTGCTATCAACTATTCGCAGGTCCACACAACCCCTGTAAGAATCCTTACACGGAAATAAGTGGAGGTTAACTATCCCGAATCAAATAACGACCCTTGAGCTTTTAAGCGAACCCGAGCAACCTAAGCAAGTAATAAAATATCCTAATTAATAAACAAACATCTAAAATCGTGAAGTCCAAAGGGTGGAGGCTCGAAATTTACCAACCGAGAAGGCACACGCCTTGGCGAGCAAGCGACAGGACTGCGCCGCCGCGGGCGCGCAGGGAGCTGGGCTGGCGCTGGCGCTGGCGCTGCTCGTCGCAAGCGCAAGGCGGACGTCCGGTTCGCGAGGATAGCGCGCGGCGACGCGCGTCTGGGCGGCAGCCAGCGCGCAGGCGACGCGTCGGGCGGCAACAGCGCGAGCGCGCGCGCGCGCTCTGGGCGGCTCGTGCGGAAACGGCGCGACGCGCTCTGGCTGGGCGAGGCAAAGGCGATCGGGCGCGCTGGCATGGGCGATGCAGGCGCTGGGCGCGCTGGGCATGGGCCATCTTCTTTGTGCAGTGCGTCGTGGCAGGCGGTGGCCGTGCGATCCGGGGGATGGGCCGAGCGGCTAGGGTTTGGTTTCTTGGTGAGGGGCTCAAGGAGAGAGAGAGAGAGAGAGAGAGAGAGAGAGAGAGAGAGATTTTTCCAAAACAAGGGAATAGGATTTCTTTTCCTTTTTCTAATTTAAATGGGTATAAAATCCCTTCCCAAGGTTTTCTCTTGTCCCCGCTAAAGAAATTCTTTTTTCTTTTTAACTAAATCTTCTTTTTCTAAAAACTCCAATTTCACCATTAGGGCAAGGGTTCAAATCTCAATGGGACCAATTAAATTCAAATTAATTTTGCTATCAACCTAATGTCTCCGAACTTCTAATCAACTAACCCAAACTCCTTGGGTCTTGCAACCAACATTAATCAAGTCTCAACGAAGGCCGAAATGACCCTGAAGCCCTGAAAATCCTCAACCTCTGACCGAGGAGCAAAATACCAAAATACCCTTAAAGGTTAAAAAGCTCTAACGGCCCATCCGAACATCCGCATAATGTCCCGAAAACTCCTGGGAAACCGAAATATAAAACTGGGCCGTTACAATACTCCCTCCTTTTAAGACTTTCGTCCTCGAAAGTCCTAAGACGAAAAACAACTCTATGAAACTCCACCGATTCTTAACCAACCAAGCTCCCGATTAAGATAACACAAATCTTTCTTTGAAACCAACCCTTTTTGGGTTCCCAAAGGCTCCAAGCCCAAAAGACACCGAGTCTGCCACAAACTATCTCAACCAAAACTGAACTAACACTGAGCTTCGAAGAAATCATGCGATAGCTAGTCGGTGAGTCACACCCTCTGACTCGCACGAACTCTCAAACAGTCTTAAAATCTTAGGGCTAACTTAGCCCTCGCTAACTAACTCTAACGCCTCTACGGCGCTACTCACAAAGAAACTCGTGGATGGGTCACAAGCTCTAAAACTCTACGCCACGCTCCGGCGTAACTTCTCTGAATGCTCATAGTCATTATCATACACTGACCTCGACCCTACACCATGCTGACCAAACAACTGAACCTCCTGTGTTCGAAACAAAACGGTCTACTCTTACTTCGCAAGAGACTGCGAACCCCACTGGTTGCCTACAATCCTTATTGAAATCCAATTCGAACCACCAACCGTGATCGATCCTAGGCAACCTTCTCCAACTAGCATGCGTCCACAACACTAAAGCAACCATCTTACGAGAAATCGAAGCACCAAAGCCAAGGGGCACTTTTCTCGATTCACCAAACGGCTACCACTAACACACACAAATGAAACTTCAACTCGACCACCTTTAGAAGACAAGGTCCAGAACAGCTCCACTCACCAAACTAAAAAAACCCGGAGCCCCTCATCGGTGACAACAAACTTTCCAATGCAATCCGTTCACCATCGCCTAGGTGAACATCGCTGACAGAAAAACAAACAACATTCCTCTCACGGAAACCTCGAGCAAAGAAAGAATAAAACATCACGCCGCTACTAGCAACACAATAGCCGGAGGATAACAACTCAAAGGTTTCCAACCAATGCCACGACATCTCTGTGCCAACCCACTCAATCGTGGCTCACTTTATAACGCCAATCGCGAACGCACATCAACTAGGAACAAAGCCCAAGAAGGGCTTGCTCTGCAAAACTCAACCTGCTTATAACGAGCAAGGCTCGCCTCCAAGCCGCCACTCAACTCTTAAGTCCAACTCGCTACTCAAAGGACTTTCTCCTTTTAGCCTAGGCCTAACTCATCTTGCGACTAGAAACTCCATACTCGGAACATCGCAAGGGAAACGGACCGACGAGGCTATCTCCAAAGATAATACTCGAGGCCGCATCCATGGTGCAACTCAACCACCAAAGAAACTAGGGTTTTCTTCAAACCCCAAAGAACCAACAAATTTCCAAAGAAAAACTCAACTCTTAAACTGGTCGGCCTCCGCCCTTGCGGGGACAAACAACTTTTGCTTGCTAACAACCCAAGGCAAGGACCCTCTCATTGGCTAACCACTACGCTACTCCGATCAACTACACAACTCAAAAGCTACACTGACTACTCCTCACGGAAACGATTTCCCGAAAGAAGCGAACCTCTTCAAGGGCGTGAACATCACACATGCTCACGACTAGCTCAAACCCAAGGGCAACAACAACCAACTCTCTCTAAGCAACACCCAAGGGGAAACCTCAACCGATTGGACCACCAATCCGCAACAAGCGAACTTACTCAACCACCGAGGGAGGGGTCAACTCCCAAAACTTCCTGACTAGGAACAGGTCCTCAGGGCAACGCCCTCTTGCTCGAACCGAGCTAGCTCTTGAAACAACAAGAGAACCAAAACTTGGTCAACACCAAACACCAACTAGCCACCTCACCGGAACCGATCCGGACTCTACTCCAAACAAACACTAGCTTACTAGTCTACCAAATCTGCAAGCAACTCACCCGAGTAACACTGCTTGGGTGACTGAGCTCTGGAGAGGCTCTCCACAACCTAGGGATCCTCCGATCATCCTCCGACACACACGGTCGTCAACGATCTAACAGACAACCGGCTACACGGGCACAACCCTCTCCAGCATCTCAACTATGCTGGCCAACTCCAACTGCTTGAAAACCAAAAGGACCAGAAACGCTACAGAATGCGCCATCCTCCTACTCCAACATTAGCCACAACAAACCTTCGCCCCAGGTAAGGATCCGAACAACTCTCTTAGCCATGACGATCGTAAACTACGCCGCTTTGCTACCACCGCTCTTGTTCAGGTTCCAATCAACTCTAACTGTGCTAAGGTCCAACTAGCAAAACTTGCTTAAACAACAACCCGCTACGAGCACGACATCCTTACAACCAAAGCTAGGGCACTTGCCAAGAACTAAAGTCTTGACACCTCAAAGATCGAGCACCGGTTCCTCAACACGAACCTCTCGTGGTTTCACAAACATAAACCACGGACGAGTTACACAAAGTACACCGGAGTGTACAAACTCCAACCAGATTCCTTAAGATCCAAAGCCAACAAGGATTTTCACATTGGGCAACTTTTGCCTCCAACAGAGCCACTACTAACCAGGGGAGCAACAAGAGTTCAAACCCTCTCGGGCCAACTCACCACGAAAAGCCACATTGGCCAACTCACTCTTACAAGAGCACATCCATACCAAGCTAACATATCTCAAGCCAATGTGCCCACTAAACGTGCTTGATCGATCACCATCCAACTCATGGCTCTAACATCGATTAATCGGGCATCCTTGATGCCAACACTACCCATACTAGGGTAACTCAAAGGGTAGCCGAATCATGCTACCAACAAACCGGCTCACAAGCTCACAAACAGCGCGAGAACTCGAACGCGCTTAGCTCTTAACAACCCTACAAAGATCCTTTGGTACCCAACTCTCGGTGACTCAAAATGCTCCTATTTTCCTCGAAAACCTCATACTTGTAGTCCTCTCGACTACCACCTAGCTAGATCTCTTATGCAACCCAAACAGTGCAACCTCGTGAAATGGGTACAAGACTAGCAGGATGCTATACTCTCGGCGACCATGGAACCTCCCCGCACAAAAGTGCCAACCGGCCCGAATCTAGGCCTCCTCCCAAAGCTTGGTGCCAACAGGCACTACATCCTTTACAACACAAATCAGCCCTAAACGAGCTTTATACCCCTTTGAGGAAAAGGAAGGTCACACTCCAATTGACGGGGCAATGGCACTCAGCACAAGAGTCCAAATACTCGAGCAGTCTAATCTCTGGCATCTAGCCTAACAGACATGCCACGGCCTACTCCTGCATCCCACTCGATGCTCAATAATAGCTCAGGCCAACTTCTGCATCCCACTCGATGCTCAACAAAAGCTCGAGCCAACTCCTGGGTGGCAACAACTTGTTCCACAATTGGAACATCCAAACAAAAGAGTGCTCCACTCTACTAGCCCGCTGAAATCCACAAACGGATTAAGCCCTGACAAGCAAACTCCACACTACCCCCTGGCTACGAGGGTACTAAAAGAACTGGCTGTAAAACGACAGCAGGCTTGCAAGGGGACAGGATGTCTCTACATCCTTCTCAAAAGCTACTAACACGGCAACTTGCCAATAGACCGGCGATCGGTGGAGACTCACGTCCACCTCTCTCAAGGGACTTCCACCACCAAAATCGTGGTATCAACAAAGCACTGTAACGGCACGCCTTGGCCTTTGAACATCAAGTCATCCCAACACTCGGATGATAACTCCATCTGGCCAACCACCTCGCTTCGCTTGCCAAACTCGGCGGCTCGAATAATTCCAACTAACTCATCAAATGAACTCGCCGATTAAGCCCTTCCGAAACATCCGGGTTACTGGAGCTACTAGGGGTGTCTCCTAAATAAACTCACAACTAGGCTATCTCGCACTCGGGACTCCTCACTACGCGCTACAATCGCGCTCGGTCTCCGCCTCGATAGCTAAAAGACCTTCCATCAACTCTCTCATGGCGGGAGCACACTTTGCTCAAGGAGTCTCGCCTCGAGGTAGACTAGCCTCTACCCCCTCCTCTTGGTCGCTCAATCGCCAGGGCCAAAATCGCCTACGGGTCTAGACAACCCCGGGCGTGGTCTCAACAACAACACGATCACCCAACTCCTCGATTGGACATACCAAACGTCCTCGCTCCTCAATGTGTAATCAACAATCGGCGGTCTACACAAGGCATAAAAACTAGCCCACGCTGGGCTCTCACCGCCCAACAAGGGTAACACATGTATACTAGATGCGATTTGTAATTCTTAACCATTAACCTTAAACTTATGGACATACCGATGGTCGCATCTGAGCGCTGATGATCATGGAAAACAACCTACAAGCTGCAGTCGGGCCTACGTAACCTATAACTCGAGCTCTCGATACCAACTGTAAGGACCCGACCAAGAAACGGTCTTTAACCTAAGGTCCTTACTAAGCATGCATGATTAAGAATGTAAAACGTCATTCAGAGCTTGAAATTTAAAACCTTTGCAGTAAACACTTTTAAAACAAAACCATGATTTCAATTAAATAAAACAGGTAAATGACTGATCAGTACTTTCTTAAAACAATTCAAAGGAAAACGGTACGAGAACATAAAATAGTTTGAGTGCTTTTTCCTAGGGACCCAAGTCCCACTACATGCTAAATCATTAAGGAAAACATTTAAAGAAACGTGCGACCCAGTCGTCGCTATCCATGATCATCCAAAGAGCTCCTCCTCCTAGCTATCCAATCTCTGTCCCCAAGCTACCCGTGGAAAGCCACAGAAAATAAGGGTGAGCAACAGGTTACTCAGTAAGAATCCCCAATCGGGGTACAATACGAAATCATCTCATTTAGCACACGGACAAGCAACCATACAATGACTTAGAGCGGGCACGGTTGGTGTAGGCTATGAGTTACTCCAAAGGCGAGCCTACTCAAGGGCTTCCGTCTATAGCCTCTCCTAGGTCCTACATTTGGATGCCCTTCGGGCCTTACACAACCTAGGACACAGTGATGCCCAGTGGGCCTTACACACCTAGGATGCCCATAGGGCCTTACACCTCCGTAATCGGTGATGCCCAAAGGCCTTACACACCTAGGATGCCCATAGGGCCTTACACCTCCGAATCGGTGATGCCCAAAGGGCCTTACACACCTAGGATGCCTGTAGGGCCTTACACCTCCAGATGTCCATCGGGTCTTGCCCGAGCGGGACCCCAAACTAGTTACCTCTACGGCCCTCTATACTATACATCACACATCTAACCGTAACTTGGATCTAGCAGCATACAATAGGCAGCATGGTTCTATCAAGATAGGAAAGCCTAACATGGAACTAACGGGATGTAAACATGTCACGAACATGAATCAAAAGAAAACATGTAACCTATCACTAGAAACTCATATAATTACAGTAATCAGCGTGCTATCAACTATTCGCAGGGTCCACACAACCCCGGGTAAGAATCCTTACCTGGAAATAAGTGGAGGTTAACTATCCCGAATCAAATAACGACCCTTGAGCTTTTAAGCGAACCCGAGCAACCTAAGCAAGTAATAAAATATCCTAATTAATAAACAAAGATCTAAAATCGTGAAGTCCAAAGGGTGGAGGCTCGGGAATTCACCAACCGAGAAGGCACACGCCTCGCAGCAAGCGGCAGCGCGGACGCGCGCTGGCGGCGCTGGCGTTGGCTCGGCGCGCGGCAAGGCGGGACTTCGGTTCGCGAGGACAGCGCGTGGGCGACGCGTCGGCGGGCAGCGAAGCGGCGCAGGCGGCAGCAAGCGGAGCGCGCGCGCGCGCTGCTCGGCGCTCGTGCGCGAACAACGCGACGCGCTCTGGCTGGCGAGGCAAGGCGATCGGGCGCGCGCTGCATGGGCGATCTGCAGGCGCCTAGGCGCGCTGGGCATGGGTCTTCTTTGCTCGTGCTGCGGGCGTGGCGAGGCGGTGGTGCGCGATCTGGGCGGGATGGGCTGAGCGGCTAGGGTTTGGTTTCTTGGTGAGGGGCTCGGCAAGGAGAGAGAGAGAGAGAGAGAGAGATTTTTCCAAAACAAGGGGAATAGGATTTCTTTTCCTTTTCCTAATTTAAATGGGTCTAAAATCCCTTCCCAAGGTTTTCTCTTGCGGGTCCCGGCTAAAGAAATTCTTTTCTTTTTAACTAAATCTTCTTTTTCTAAAAACTCCAATTTCACCATTAGGGCAAGGGTTCAAATCTCAATGGGACCAATTAAATTCCAATTAATTTTGCTATAAACCGGAATGTCTCCGAACTTCTAATCAACTAACCCAAACTCCTTGGGTCTTGCAACCAACATTAATCAAGTCTCAACGAAGGCCGAAATGACCCTGAAGCCCTGAAAATCCTCAACCTCTGACCGGGGAGCAAAATTCCAAAATACCCTTAAAGGTTAAAAAGCTCTAACGGCCCATCCGAACATCCGCATAATGTCCCGAAAACTCCTGGGAAACCGAAATAGAAAACTTGGCCGTTACATGCAATACGATACATCAATCATCTAGCACCCTAGTATACATGCAAACAGTTACCAACACAGATCATAGCTCAACGAGCTTACAAGGCGAGACTGAATCCTCTAAGTCTCCTACTTCCTACTAATGATTGGTTCTCATAATCAATCCCGGGACATCTCTGAGGGTCTTTCTCCCTCGGCCAATTGATCAACTCAAAAACCGATCCCAAAAGATGTCCGACACCCTCGAGGGACTCTCTCCCTCGACCATATGATTAGCTCAAAAACCAATCCCAATGGGTGTCCTCAAGGGCCTCTTACCCTCGCTAATAACTGACTATCGGAGAGTACCCAAGTCCGCTCTAAACCGAAGGAACTGGTGTACTCACGAACATTAGCCCGGGGGAGCTCTCCTAACCAGCGCCTAACGCGTGTTCGCGCACACCGCATGCTCCTGCAACCGGCGTAAATGTGGGGACTAGGTACAAACTACGCGGGCCAGGTACGCATGCCTAAGACTCGGAAGTGGTGTCACTAAACACAGTAGTGTGAGGCCCTCGGTACTCATCTGTGTAGCCTGTACCACCGACCTGAAGCCAAGAACCGGCCAAGGCAGGCTTGCACCATTGGGAGGGTTCCGCTCTAGCAGGCTACAAACTAGGCTTATGCCGATGTGGTAGCTACATCCACATCGGCCGTCGGGGGGAAGGAATGTACGTTATGCTTCGCTCTAACACCTGACCCGTGGGGACAAAGTACGTTATGTCCGCTCTCAGCCTCTGGATGATGACAAATCCTACTATACTAGCTAAGAGTACAAAATAACTGATTCCTGGCTAAACATACATATCAACATCATTCACACATAACCTAGCATGATACTACGAACTTAAAGCAGGAATCATAAGCATGCTGGAAGAACAAACCTAGCATGGCACTAACATGTACAATCAGGCAAACATGCTAGCAAGAGATCAAACATAGTTGTCCTATCACTATCATGCACATAACAGTCAACAAGCATACAAAGCACATCATGACAATATCGCAAGGTCCACACAACCATGGTAAGAAATCCTTACCTTGGAACAAGTGGAAAAAATAGCTATCACAAGTCAAGAAGGAACTCTCGAGCTCCTAAGCGAACCCGAACAACCTAAGCATTTAATAAAACATCCTAATTAAATAGACAACAACCAACAGCTTAGGGCCCAAAAGAGGAAAGACTCAGAAGTACCAACCGAGAAGACATGCGGTCTCGGCAGCCAGGGGGCAGGATGGGCGCTAGCGAGAAAGGACGACGCGTGCGAACACGCTAGAGCGGGCGCGCGGCAAGGCGAGCAGACGCGCTGGAGCGGGCGAGCGGGCGACGCGCCTGGGCTGCGGAACGGCGCGCGGCGCTAGCGACGGGGCTGGGCGGTAGCGAGCGGCGTCGGGCGATGCAGGGCGTGCGATAGGCGTGGCGTCTGGTTCGCTGGGGTGTCGCACAGCAGCGACGCAGCCCCTATCAGGCGTGTGACGGCCAAGGCGCGTCTGGCTGGTGGTGCGGCGCATTGGTGGGCACTGGGTGGAGCGGGCCGGGCGGCTGGTGGTCTGGCGAAGCGGGCCGGGCGGCTGGGCGGTCTGGTGCGGCTGGAGTGTGGTGGCTCGGCTGGGCTCATTGGCTCGTGTAAGGGACCCGACTCGAATGGGGCACTAAATGGGCCCTTACCCCAATGCATGCATTCAAAGTAAAGGACATTTAAAACAGACATGATTTCGGATTCCAATTAAAACAAAACATTCAAAATAACCCCTTTAAAACTAGACAATTTCTCGAACTCAACTTTCTTACTTTTTCCAAGCACTGCTCCAAGATAAATACATTTCCAAAGTTTACTCGATCAGAGATTTACTAAAAACCATTCAAAACTGTTCGGATACAAAATGCTGGAATCCACAAAACATTTACAAAACATTCTAGGGCTCAGTGTCTGCCACATGCATTCGGGGAAACAAAACATAAAGAGTCATAATACAAAAATCGAGTTGGAAGATCTGGCCCCCATGATCACAACTCTCCTTGACCATCCTGTCTCGCAACTTGGTTACTTGTGGAAAAACCACAATAATAAGGGTGAGTAACGAATTACTCAAGAAGAATCCCCAACCGGGTACAATATGATATACATGGTCATCTCGATGAATGTATGCAAGCTATGAGTATAAACACGTAATAGAGCACATAGCTTAGCCCACACTTGGGCCTCGGATGCCAATTTAAGGTCTTAGTCCGGAATAATATCACCACACACCCAATACATAAGTCGCCCTATATGAGAAACAAGTCCCGCCTCACCGCTCTCATCGCCGACGAAAGGTACACCGCTCAAGATCCCGAGGAGCTCTCCGGCCGGCGCTGTAATGAGCGTAAGCATGCACCGCGTGCTCACTGCAGCACCATGGGGTGCTGCCGTCCAGAGGCAAGCGCCCATGTCCACCACCACGCCTAACTAAATCTTTGGATCGGTGTCACCGACATAGGGGTGTGAGACTGACACGTAAACTATGTCACCTGAACCACCGCACTTTGGGCCAAGGAACGGCCGTGGTAGGCTTACACCGTGAAGCCGCTTCTTGCCTTAACAGTGGCAATCGGGGGCTACCGCCAAACATGCCGAGACATGCCGGCCGCCGGGGGGCGAGGCAATGCCAAGTCGTCATCCCGATCGTTGGGGCATTTAACAGTCTACCACCCTCACCCAAGATTGCAGGGCCTACCGGTAGGGTTAGCTAATCCCTCACGGGGTCCAGGGTCGGAATGACTGGCTCGACGTCCCTGCCATGGATGCAAGGTACTTTATGCATCGGGCCCGATGATGCTATCTACCGCAACTCTAACTCGCCTAGCAATCAGCAAACAAATCCATAAAATCCAATACGTGCTCAATAAGAATACAACGAGCCTAGCATGATACTACGAAGCAAGGAACAGATACGAGCATGCTAGAAAGGAACAATCTAGCATGGATTAACATGAGAATTAATTAGGAAAATCATGCTAATCGGGAATTCAGAATAGAATACCTAGCTACACATGTCAATAAACACAAACAAGCAATCAATAAGCAATCACATATAATATCGCAGGGTCCACACAACTCCGGTAAGAAATCCTTACCTTGGTCGGGGACGAATTGACACGAAAACCTAAGTGGCGAGCGAACCCGAACTAGCTATCGAGAACCTATCAATCACAACAAAAATCACACAATAGGCCTAAATATAATAAAATAAATAAGGCTCAGCTCGGGAGCAACTCACGAGGAGCGACGAACGCACGAACGGGCCGATTGCACGAACGGGGCAGCAATGGGGTTGGCTGGGCGCGCTGGGGCGCAGGAATAGGCGCGTGGGCGCGCTGGGGAGAAAATGGGCGGTAGAGCTGGGCCTTGGGCGCGAACGCGGGCGCGCGGACGCGAGCGGCACGACTCGGCGAGCAGGGGCTCGGGCGATGCGATGCGATGCGGCTGGGCGCTGAGGCGAGAACGCGCGCGCGGGCACGGGACGATGAGCGGCGAGGCTCAGCGGCTGGGCTGCTTCTGCGCACGCGAGCTAGGCGAACAGGGGCGAACAGGGGCGAACAGAGGATCGGAGAAAACGAGCTCAATTCCGGGTTATTGGAGAAGATTCGACGCGCGATCTGAAGCTGGACCACTTCCCCTACACTAGCTGCACAAAAACCACACGAATCTCCTCACTCCCATGGCCGGCAGAACTAAATCGGAACCAGGGGGAAAGAAAATCGGATTTTTGAAGGAAAGGAGGAAGAAGAAGCTTACCTGCTGCTCGGGGATGGAAAACGACTTCGAATTAGAGAAGAAGCTCGGTCGAACAGAGCTGGAGAAGGAAGAAATCGCAAGGAAATCGCCGATCGGTCGAAGGGAATTCGCGAAGAAGAAGAAGAAGAAATGAGGGAAGGAACTCGGGCGATTTTGGCTTTTAAAATAAAACGCACAAAGACAGGCATAAATATTAGATCGCGCGCTTAGAAGCACAAGAGCGCTCAGTGGCTCGATTGGCAGCGTCCCTTGCCTAGCTTGCAGCGCGTCCTTGGCTCTAATCTCACTCGATGCGCTATTTAATTCCTTATTTATTTTTACTTTTTTCCAAGCCCAAATGTCTTCACCAAAATTCCCGATCCCATTCAAATCGACTCATAATTTTTTTCCGGCAATTAACAATTACATAACCGGCCCTGTCGGCCCGACCAAAATTACCAAAATGCCCCTGGGCCTCCCGGGAAGACAGGGATGAAATTTCCGGGCCGTTACAATATTCCCCCCTTATAAGACTTTCGTCCTCGAAAGTCACTTAAGATTGAAACAAATTTCGATATCGCAATCTCATCTCATCCTCCCGCTCCCAAGTGGCTTCCTCTGAACTCTAACTCCTCCACTGAACTTTTACCAACCGGATTTCACGATTACGCAGTGTCTTTGTCTCAAAAGCAAGAATCCCCACTGGCTTCTCCTCGAAGCTCAAATCCTCATTCAGCTGCAAAGGCTCAAAATCAACCATGTGCGACGGATCGGACACGTACTGTCTCAACATCGAAACATGAAAAACACTGTGCACTGCTGACAATGACGGAGGCAGGGCTAACCGATAAGCAACCTTGCCAATCCTCTCCAGAATCTCAAACAGACCAACAAAACGGGGACTCAGCTTTCCACGCTTGCCAAACCTCAAAACACCTCGCATCGGTGCAACCTTTAGGGATACATGCTGACCAACCTCAAACTCCAAATCCCGATGCCGAACATCGGCGTCACTCTTCTGTTTGCTCTGAGCTGTCAACATACGAGCTCTAATCTTCTGCACGGCACCATTGGTCAACTGCAGCAACTCAGAACCCAAAACTCGCTCATCACGAACCTCTTCCCAGAACACAGGAGATCGGCAACGCTTACCATACAAAGCTTCGAATGGAGCCATCTGAATCGTCGACTGATAACTATTGTTATATGCAAACTCCATCAGATACAGGTACTGGTCCCAATTGCCCGGGAAATCCAACACACAAGCCCTCGAATCACGGTCAGACACAATCCTCACAGGCACACCGTGATAACAAATGATCTGCTCCAAAAACAACTGCGCCCACTATTCCACGGTATAAGTGTCTCTACCGGGAATGAAGTGTGCGCTCTTAGCTAATCGGTCGACTATCACCCAACTCTAAGATAACTTCCTCGGAATCCTCGGCAACCCAGAAATAAAGTCCATGGAGATCTCTTCCCATTTCCACTGAGGTACACTCGTAATGGTGCAACAAACCGGTGGTCTCGCTGGTGCCTTCACTTGGCGACAAGTGAGACATCGACCGACAAACTCCGCAACATCTCTTTTCATACCCATCCACCGTAATGTCCGCTTAAGATCTCGATACATCTTGGTACCCCGGGTGCCAAGCAAACGGAGAATCAGTGGGCTCTCGAGAGCAACTCGCTCGCAATCCCGCAACATCCGAACACACAACCGCCTCAGACGTCATTGCCGTCGTGAATATACGGTCAAAATCTCCATCAAGACTAACTCTGTACCCAATCTCTTAAGTGCGGGTCACCACCGACTATCAATAATCCATTGTCTAATCGATGGTCGGATCATCAATCCGAGTACTCTGGCAAGAACCTCACCCAACAACATCGCAATCTCACCCGCTCAAACTCTCTCGATGTCAATGGGCTGGAACTCAACAACACCGCGAGTGCGACGCCTTCCTACTCGTGAGCATCGGCTACAACATTGGCTTTACCCGATGGTACAGATCTCGCAGCCATAATCTTTCACTAACTCTAACCATCTCCTCTCGCCTCATATTCGGCTCCTTCGAGTAAACAGATACTTGAGGCTCGTGATCGTTAAATATCTCAATCCGCTCACCATATAGGTAATGCCTCCAAATCTTGATTGCAAACACCATCGCGCTAACTCCATATCATGGGTCGGATAGTTCTCGCTCATATAGCTTCAAATGACGAGAAGCATAAGCAATGACCTTCCCGTCTTTGCATCAACACACAACCCAACCCGAACTTGGAAGCATCGGCAGTAAACCACGAAACCACCTGTCCCCTCCGGACTACCAACACTGTGCTTTGAAAGTCAAATCGCGCTTGAGCCTGGTAAAGCTCTCATCACACCTACCGTCCCAAACAAACTCGACGCCCTTCCTCGTCAGACGAGTGAGGGGCGAGGCTATGGCGGAAAAATCCTTAACAACCGACGGTAGTAACCTGCCAAACCAAGAAAGAAACGGCTCCTACGAGCAAACCACCGAAGAACAGAGAGCTCCACTTACATTCACTGTCTTGCTCCACTAAAGCCAGAAGATCAAAATCTTACGGGGTAGCAACAGGGGTCCACCACGAACTGAACCTCCAAATACCAACGGGGCAACTCTCAACTTTCCTGGAAACAGGAAGACAATCAACAGGCCACGAACCATTCGCCCCACGAGCAAAACTGACTTCTAGAAATTCCAATCCACACTTTGGTCAACACCAAGCATCAACTTGTCACTATACCGGAACCAATCCGGACTCTACTCCAAACAAATACTAACTTGCTAGGCTACCAAGACTGCCAGCAATTCCCCCGAGGCTACGAACTACACGGCTCCAGCTTGCCAAATGCAACTCACTACTTGGCCTGACTGAGCTCTAGAGAGGCTCTCCACAACCTAGGGTTCTCCGGCAACCTTTGACATCCACTGCCAACTAACGGCCTATAGCCAACTGCCTGAACAAACAACAACTCCATTTTCCAGCAACACAACCATGCTGGCCAACTCCAACTCCTTGGAAACCAAGAGAACCCGAAACGCTACCGAATGCGTCATCCTCCTACTCAGACATCAACCACAACATAACTCCTACCCAAGGAAGGATCCGAACAACTCTCTTAGTCATGACGATCAACAAGAAGATCCGCCAACCAAGCTTAGGTCCACTTAACAAATCTTACCTAAGCAACAACCTGATACCACTAGCATGGTACCCTTACCACCTCGCTAAAGCCTTACAACATCCACCTGGAGTCCAACCTTTCCAAGAACGGAGCACCAGATTCCCAAAGCAAACCCCCGCATGGATCTCAAAACTCCCGCCACGTAACGAACCACACAAAACACACTTGTGTGCACAACTCCCAACCTTCATTTAGCGATCCAAGACTAACAAATGCTTTTCCCAAAAGCCACACTAGCTCCTGGCAAAGATACAACCAATCAACGGAACACCCAAAGTTCCATCTCCACACGATGCTCAAGTCAGGGCAACCTTGCTCTACCAAAGCATAACCATGCCAAACCAAACTTACTTTATACCAAGCCTCTACCAAGGGTGCTTACCCATAAGGCATCCCATTCCTCTCACAAGGCATCCTACTCACCTTATAGGCATCCAACTCATGGTCCCTCAGCTGGACCCAACTTGCTTCTACGATGCTCAACTCTCCTGAGATTTAGGCACTCGAAGGTAGTTGACCGCACTACCTACCACAAGGATCTCTTGGCCTTAACACTAGCGTGAGATGCACGCGCATTAACACTTACCAACCGCCAACCTGCTTGACTTACTCAACCTCCAGTAGCACTGGGAAAAAGGCTCCGGCTCCTCTCTAACATACTTTCGCTTGAAATCTTTCCATTACCACTGAACTAGCCCTTTTTCACGACCTACACAGGTGCAACTACCCTAAACAGATCCAAGGCTAAAGGAGTACGCTGAACTCCGGACGGCATAGAACCATCTGCTATGCCCATGCCAAACTCAGGCCTGAACCATATTTAGTGCCAAAGCGGCACACCAACCAATGCACCTCAAGCCACTACTACCAAATCCACATCTTACTACAAACGGGGCCAAACCCAAACAACCATGCCTAAGGCATCTCATCAAGTTGAAGGCTCACGGCCTACTCTTGCATCTCCACATGATGCTCAACAACTCTGGCCGGTTCTCTCAACATGTAGCAGCTAGCCCTACTCTAGGGCTTACCAAAAGAAGAGTGTTCATTTTTACCAAACAACTGAGGAAACCACCAACGGATCCAAATCAAGAGAACATCGCTTGTCGCACCCCTTAACTCTACAGTGGTTCCGCCATCGGGCGCAAACAACCACACTTCACGAAAGCACAAAGATGCCTCATCAACCTCCTCAAGGCTACCAACTTTACAACCACTCTGCGGGCAACCACATAATCTAACAAGGCTCAAGATCAACACTTGAGCTACCTGTGCTAGTCCACACGGGGACTGCTCCACAAACATCCACTTCAAAGACAACCACAGCCTAACTCCTCTCTTGGAGTGGCATTCCAAGGCAAAGCACCTCCACCCTCTCACTAGGGGAAAACCATCAACTGGGCCACAGTTGGCCTAAGGGAGTCCAACCTCTACCTCCCTCTGGAACGACGTCCCAAGGCATCCGAACCTACCTGGATACCACAATAAGCCACAACATACATCACACACTGCGGGAAGTTGGCATGATGGAGCTCTAAACCCAAACCAATAACGAGTCAGTTGCTGCTCGTCTCCGCTCCACAACACTACACAAGGCATACACTAGATGACAGGTATTGTAAATTCTTAACCCTTTTTCTTACAACAAAAAGCAAACTTAGGCGTACCTGATGACTGTCGAGTGCTAGTGATCATGGGAAAACGACCTACAACAAAAAGGTCAATCTACTGAATTTATGACTCAGAGCTCGATACCAACCAGAAGGGACCCGACCGAATGGGGCACTAAATGGGCCCTTACCCCAATGCATGCATTCAAAGTAAAGGACATTTAAAACAGACATGATTTTGGATTCCAATTAAAACAAAACACTCAAAATAACCCCTTTAAAACTAGACAATTTCCCTGGAACCTGTTCCTGTTTCCAAGCACCTGTTCCAAGATAAATACATTTCCAAAGTTTACTCTGATCGAGATTTACTAAAAACCATTCAAAACTCTGTTCGGATACAAAATGCTTTGAATCCACAAAACATTTACAAAACATCCTAGGGCTCTCGTGCCTTGCCACATGCATTCAGGGAAACAAAACATAAAGAGTCATAATACAAAAATCGAGTTGGAAGATCTGGGCCCCATGATCACAGCCTCCTCCTTCACCATCCTGTCTCGCAACTTGGTTACTTGTGGAAAAACCACAATAATAAGGGTGAGTAACGAATTACTCAAGAAGAATCCCCAACCGGGTACAATACGATATACATGGTCATCTCGATGAATGTATGCAAGCTATGAGTATAAACACGTAATAGAGCACATAGCTTAGCCCACACTTGGGCCTCGGATGCCAATTTAAGGTCTTAGTCCGAATAATATCACCACACAGATCCAATACATAAGTCGCCCTATACGAGAAACAAGTCCCGGCCTCCGCTTCATCACATCGACGAAAGGTACACTGCTCAAGATCCCGAGGAGCTCTCCGGTCGTGCGCCAGTAATGAGCGTAAGCATGCACCGCGTGCTCTTTGCAGACCATGGGGGTGCCGGGTCTAGAGGCAAGTCGCCCATGTCCATCCACCACGCCTAACTAAATCTTTGGATCTGTGTCACTGACATAGGGGTGTGAGACTTGGACACGTAAACTATGTCAGCCTGAACCACCGCACCGCTGGGCAAGGAACAGATCGTGGTAGGCTTACACCGTGAAGCCGCCCTTGCCTTAATAGGTGGCAATCGTGGCTCTTGCCAAACATGCCGAGGACATGCTTTGGCTGCCGACGCGAGGCAATGCCAAGTCATCATCCCGACCGTTGGGGCATTTAACAGTCTGCCACCCTCACCCAAGTTTGTAGGGTCTACCGGTAGGGTTAGCTAATCCCTCACGGGGTCCAGGGACGGAATGACTGGCTCGACGTCCCTGCCATGGATGCAAGGTACTTTATGCATCAGGCCCGGATGATGCTATCTACCGCAACTCTAACTCCGCCTAACAATCAGCAAATAAATCCATAAAATCCAATACGTGCTCAATAAGAATACAACGAGCCTAGCATGATACTACGAAGCAAGGAACAGATACGAGCATGCTAGAAAGGAACAACCTAGCATGGATTAACATGAGAATTAATCAAGAAGATCATGCTAATCGGGAATTCAGAATAGAATACCTAGCTACACATGTCAATAAACACAAACAAGCAATCAATCATCAATCACATATAATATCGCAGGGTCCACACAACTCCGGTAAGAAATCCTTACCTTGGTCGGGGACGAATTGATAAGAAAACCTAAGTGGCGAGCGAACCCGAACTAGCTATCGAGAACCTATCAATCACAACAAAAATCACACAATATGCCTAAATATAATAAAATAAATAAGGCTCAGCTCGGGAGCAACTCACGAGGCGCGACGAAACGCATTTAACGGGCGATTGCACGAATGAGGCAAAGAATGGGGTTAACTGCGCGCGCTACCGGGGCGCAAATAGGCGGCAGAGCTGGGAGCTGGGCGCGAACGCGGGCGCGCGGACGCGAGCGGCACTGGGCGATGCGGCACGACTCGGCGAGCAGGGGCTTGGGCGACGCGATGCGGCTGGGCGCTGAGGCGAGGACGCGCGCGCGGGCACGAGACGATGAGCGGCGAGGCTCGCGCTGGCCGCCGCGCGCACGCGAGCTCGCTCGCAAACGCAGGCGAACAGAGGATCGGTGAAAACGAGCTCGATTCCGGGCTATTGGAGAAGATTCGACGCGCGATCTGAAGCTGGACCACTTCCCCTACACTAGTTGGACAAAAACCACACGAATCTCCTCACTCCCATGGCCGGCAGAACGAAATCGGAACCAGGGGGAAAGAAAATCGGATTTTTGAAGGAAATGAGGAAGAAGAAGCTTACCTGCTGCTCGGGGATGGAAAACGACTTCGAATTGGAGAAGAAGCTCGGTCGAACAGAGCTGGAGAAGGAAGAAATCGCAAGGAAATTGCCGATCGGTCGAAGGGAATTCGCGAAGAAGAAGAAGAAGAAATGGGGGAAGGAACTCGGGCGATTTTGGCTTTTAAAATAAAACGCATGAAGACAGGCATAAATATTAGATCGCGCGCTTAGAAGCACAAGAGCGCTCAGTGGCTCGATTGGCAGCGCCCCTTGCCTAGCTTGCAGCGCGTCCTTGGCTCGAATTTCACTCGACGCGCGATTTAATTCCCTATTTATTTATACTTTTTTCCAAGCCCAAATGTCTTCACCAAAATTCCCGATCCCATTCAAATCGACTCATAATTTTTTTCCGGCAATTAACAATTACATAACCGGCCCTGTCGGCCCGACCAAAATTACCAAAATGCCCCTGAGCCTCCCGGGAAGACCGGGATGAAATTTCCGGGCCGTTACAGCTCGGTTCCAAGGCTTGGTGCGGCTAGGGTTTGGAGAGAGAGAGAGAGAGAGAGAGAGAGAGAGAGAGAGAGAGACTTGCAAAAACAAGGGGAATGGGATTTTCTTGATTTTCTTTCTTTTTCCTATTTTAAATAGGCCTAAAATTCCTTCCCAAGGCTTCCTCCTTCGAGACCCGGCTGAAACAACTTTCCTCCTAAATAAAGCTCATTTAATCCAAGCTTCCACTTCACCATCCAGGGAAAGGGTTCAAAACCCAAAAGAAACACTTAAATTATAAATAATTTTTGCCATTATCCAAAATGCTTCCAAACTTCTAAACAACTAGCCCAAACTCCTTGGGTCTTGCAACCAACAACAATCAAGCCTCGACGAAGGCAGGAAGGACCCCGAAGTCCTGAAAATCCACAAACCCAGCCCTGGGGAGCAAAAGACCAAAATACCCATAAGGGTTAAAATAGCTCTAACGGCCCATCCGAACATCCGAATAATGAACCGGAAACACCTAGGAAACCGAAATAGAAAACAGGGCCGTTACAGTTTTTGAGCTGATCAATTGGCCGAGGGAGAAAGACCCTCAGAGATGTCCAGGGATTGGTTATGAGAACCAATCATTAGGCCGGAAGTAGGAGACTTCCGATGTAAAGACCCAACCCGAATGGGGTCATAAACTAGGCCTTTACCTCAATGCATGCTTTAAAAACTTAGAAACAATATGCAGGATTGTATTCCAGATTCTGAATGAAAACTAAAACATATAAACATCCATTTTAAAAGTCAAACATTTAGTTCCTGAAACCTGCCCCTGTTTCCAAGCACCTGTTCCAAGCCAAATACATTTCCAAAACATGCTCGGATCAGAGACTTATTCAAATCAATCAAAACTTCAAACGGTTTACAGCAGTGTCAGAATCCAGAAAACAATCATAAAACACCCTAAGGGCTCCGTGTAAAGACCCGACCCAAAAGGGGCTCTAAATAGGCCTTTACCCCAATGCATACATTCAAAGGAAAGGTTAATATGAAAATAAGTTTTTAGATTCCCAATTAAAACAAAACAATCAAGGTTCAATCAGAAATCAATATAGTTTGTCAAAACTCGTTTCAAGGCAAATACATTTCCAAAACGTACACTCACGATCGTAGATTTATTAAAACATTTGAAACATCCTCAAATTCAATAAAGCGGAATCCACAAAATCATTCAGAAAACATCCTAGGGCTCCGTGCCGTCTTCTACATGCATTCAGGGAAAATGAAAGACAAGAGTCATAGAAATAAAAAGTCGAGACGACAAAGACGCTTCCCATGATCATAGCTCCTCCTTCACCATCCCGCCTCGCGCCATGGTTACTGAAGATAAGTAAGGGTGAGTAACGAATTACTCAAGAAGAATCCCCGACCGGGGTACAATACGATGCACATGGTCATCTAGATGAGTGTATGCAAGCTATGAACATAAACACATAATAGAGCACATAGCTTAAGTCCACACTTGGACCTCGGATGCCAACTCGTGGTCTTAGTCCGGAATAATCCACACCACACAATACGCCCTATACGAGAACCAAGTCTCGGCCTCACTGTCTCACATCGTCGACACGAAAGGTGCACTAGCTCAAGATCCCGAGGAGCTCTCCGGTCGGCGTCAGAATGAGCGTAAGCATGCACCGCGTGCTACCGCAGACTATGGGGTGCCGGTCTAGTGGCAAGCCGCCCATGTCCGATCCACCACGCCTAACTAAATCTCTCGGATCGGTGTCACCGACATAGGGGTGTGAGACTGGACACGTGAACTATGTCGGCCGAACCACCGCACCGAGGCTAAGGAACCGGCCGTGATAGGCTTACACCAGTGAAGCGGTCCTTGCCCTAACAGTGGCAATCAAGGGCTACGGCCGAACACGCCGAGGACGTGCCGATCGTCGGGACGAGGCAATGCCAAGTCATCATCCCGACCGTTGGGGCATTTAACATCACGCCACCCTCACCCAAGATTGCGGGGCCTCTGGGTCGGGTTAGCTAAACCCTAACGGGGTCGAGGACGAGAACTGTCTCGACGTCCCCGCCATGGATGCAAGATACTCTATGCATCGGGCCGGATGATGCTACCTACCTACACTTTAACCTATCATATCAATAACATACAATCCAATACAATCCAAAACGTGCTCAACAGATACAACGAACCTAGCATGGTACTACGAAGCAAGAATAGATATGAGCATGCTAGAACGGAACAACCTAGCATGGGCTAACATGAGAGAACAACATACGAAGTCATGCTAGTCGAGAATTGAACAGAGCACCTAAACTATACATGCTGATAATCACAAACAAACATACAAACAACAATCACATAGAACATCGCAGGGTCCACACAACTCCTGTGAGAGATCCTTACCTTGGCCGGGCAACACACACACACAAATCCTACGCTGCGATCGATCCCGAGCTAGCTAACGAGAACCTAACAAACACAATAGAAATCACAATCATAGCCCTAAAAATATAATAAAACAAGCGAGCTCGGCTCGGGCACTCACTCACGGCACGATCGACACGCGACGGGCAGGCGGCAAAGACGGCGGGGCGCTGCTCTTTGGCGCCGACGGCGCGCGAAGGGGGCCGATGGGCGGCGAGGACCGCACACTGTGCCGACGGGCGGCGAGAGGCGCGCGGCTGCGCGCGCGCGCGGCGCGGATGCGGCCGGCCGGGCGCAGCGCACGCGCGCGCGCGCAAGCGGACGACGAGCGCGCGGCCGGGCGCGAGGCGTGCGACGCGACGCGCGCGCGCGCAGCGAGGCGCGGCGCGACGCGGGCGCGCTGGCTGCTTCAAAGCAGTCGCGCGACGGGCGCGCGACGAAATGGCGGTCCGGGCGGCTCGTGCTTGCTGCCACATGCGATCCGGCGACTGGGCTTGCCGCTAGGCGATCCGGGCGGCTCGGCTTCTTCTTTGGGCGATCTCGGGCATGCCGGGCAACTGCTACAAACACACACACACACAAGCTCTTCTCCTTACCTTCGGCCAACAAGAACACCCAATCGAGAAGATGAAGAGGATGAAGACTTACCCGGAATGATGATGAACGATCCAAGGGAGCTGCAAGGATGAAGAATCGGCAAGGAGAGCTTGGGAGAAAGCTTGGGCGGCCACCACTCTTTTGGAGAAGAAAACACAACAAACCTAATTTCTATTTCATTTAACCAAATGCACCAAACACCAAAGATCCAAGGTTAACTAAGATGTGATGCAGAAGAGGAACAAGAGCACCTAATGGCTCAATTGGCACACATCTCTACAAGCTTCCCAGGAGACCCGGGTTCAAAATCCGGCTGTAGCACAAATTCCTTTATTTTTACTTTTGCATCTACCCATGCTCAAACCAAACCACAAAGCCTCAAAAACCTTCATAAATCCATCCAATAATTTTAGCAACCGAAAAAGACATAAACGCTCCTGACGGCCCGACCAAATTACTAAAATACCCCTAGGGCATACCCGGAAGATCGGGACGAAAACTCGGGCCGTTACAATATTCCTCCTTTTTATGACTTTCGTCCTCGAAAGTCCTTAAGACTCAAACAAAGACAGATACTGCAATCTCATCCGTCTTCCCCGCTCACAAGCGGCCTCCTCTGAACTCTAACTCCTCCACCGAACTTTTACCAAACGGATCTCACGATTATGCAACGTCTTCGTCTCAAGGACTGAATACTCACCGGCTTCCTCTCAAGCTCAAATCCTCAATCACCGCAAAGGCTCAAAGTCCACAATGAGCAATGGGTCCGACATCTTCGCCTCCCACCGATACATGAGAACACCGCACACGGTGACATTGACCGAAAAAGCTAACCAATATGCAACTCGCCAATCCTCTCGAGAATCTCAAATGGTCCAACAACGGAGACTCCACTTCTCCCGCTTACCAAAACTCAACACAACTCACAACGGCACAATCTTAAAAGCACGCATCATGTCCAACCTCAAACTCTAAAACTCGACGCGGGACATCGGCGTAACTTTTCTCGCTGCTCTCCGAGCTAACAACACTAGCTCTAAACTCCCGCACATCACCTCTGGTCAAATGCAAGCAACTCAGACCCAAAACAAAATTGACGGCCACCAACCTTTTCTCACGACAAGACTAGAGACCAACAACACTTACCATACAATGCCTCAATGGAACCACAAGAACCGACTCACCGAGAATCGCTACTCAAGGCAACCTCCTAAAACCACACTGGTCTTCCGCCGCCTAATCACGGAAACACCAACTCGCAACAAGCTCCGAAGGATCTCGGCTCACTCCTCCCAAAAGACCATCGGACAAAAAGGGTGAAAACACTACAGAATCGCACTCGGCTCATAAGCCTCTAAGAACACTCTCTCAATCACGGTTCGCCCACGCACCGCCTAGAACAAACCTTTGTTGCCACACCCCTATGGCAACACCTCCAACTGAAATCGACATGCCTCTACTCCATAGAAATGGCATCTCGCACACTAACCGAGGTGCGAGCTCTAGCTACTCAAGCCAATACTCCAAAAATCCGAACTCACACAACAACCTCAACTAGCCGACAGACACTCCCACACGGAAACTTACAATCCAACAACTTGAGTGCTACGAACTAGGAAGCTCAAACAACTACAAATCGCATAGCTATGCCAATCCACTCATCTCTAGCTCGACTCAAATCACTAGTCCGGGCAAGACAACTTGCAAACAACCAGGCCCCAGAGGGCTCCATCCACTAAACTTACCTCCATGCAAACAACGGAACAAAGCTCGCCTCAAATATGAAACACATCTCACAAGTCCAAACGATAACACATACAGAGCTTAACCCTCAAGCTTAGGCTTAATGCACCTTCCCACCGAAACTTCATAACGGAACTCCACTACCCGTCAACACCAACTACCAAGAACAAGAATACCAACAATGGTGGCAGAGTGCAAGCTACACTAGCCGCCAAGGATCCCTCGATAAGTCCGGACCTAATCCACCACAATGGTGCAACCTCAACCCACAATCGATACAAAGGAGATCTTCCACTACAAAGGTGCAACATCTTCCATGCCAACACACAAAATCTTAACCAACTAGGCCAAACACTCATAAGAGGCGGACAACCTTTATCTGCAGCCCTCTAGAACACCCTCCAAGAATCCGCTTAACCGACAAACGACTACTTCCAAGCGACCAACAAACTTTTCCTTCAAGCTAGCGCTTCACCATTAACTCCAAGACCAAGGGAGTAACTCCGACAACTCCCGAAGGAAACGGCTCCTACAAGCGGACAACCAACGGACGGAGAACTCCACATACGCCACCGCCTTGCTCCACCAGAGCAACAACATCTAATCTCACGGGGCACAACAAGGGTCCATCTCGATCAACCTCCAAATGCCAAACGGGGCAACTCAACATCTTGGAAACAGGAAAAACAACCAACATGGCACAAACCACTCGCCCCCCACGAGCAAAACTAAACTCTAGCAACTTCAATCCACACTTGGTCAACACCAAGCATCAACTTGCCACCACACCAAAAACCACTCCGGACTTTACTCCAAATAAACACTAGCTTGCTAGTCTACCAAGATCGCTAGCAACTCCACCGAGGCTACAAACTACACGCCTCCAGCTAGCCAATCAAAACTCACTAGCTGGGCTCGGACCGAGCTCTGGAGAGGCTCTCCACAACCTAGGGTTCTTCGGCAACCCTCGACACACACACTGCCGCCAAGATACGATCTAACGGACAACCGCTGAACAAACAACTCCAATTTCCAAAGATCCCAACCATGCTGGCCAACTCCAACTCCTTGGGAACCTAGAGGACCCGAAACGCTACAGAATGCGTCATCCTCCTACTCAAAGCATCAGCCACAACATAACTTCTACCCAAGGAAGGATCCGAACAACTCTCTTAGCCATGCCGATCGTAAACCACGCGGCTTAGCTACCATCAGCTCTTGTTCGGTTTCCAATCCGAACTCCAACCAACGATCAACAAGAAGATCCGCCAACCAAGCTTAGGCCCAACTTAACAAATCTTGCCTAAGCAACAACTTGATACCACGAGCACTCGTATCCTTACCACCTCAACCCAAGCACAACAACCACCGAGTCCAACTTCTCAAGGAACCGAGCACGAGATCTCCAAAGCAAACCCTACATGGATCTCAAACTCTCGCCACGGAACGAACCACACAAAACACACTTGTATGCACAACTCCCAACCTTCCTTTAGAGATCCAAGACTAACAAGCGCTTTTCCACAAAGCAACGATAACTCCCGCAAAGAATACAAACAATCCAAGGAACACCAAAAGTCCCATCTCCACACGATACTCAAGTCGAGGCAACCTTGCTCTACCAAAGCATAATCATGCCAAACCAAACTTACTTTATACCAAGCCTCTACCAAGGGTGCTTACCCCCAAGGCATCCAAAACCTCTCGCAGGCATCACTCATCTCGCCTCAAAAGCATCCAACTCATGGTCCTCAATTTGGACCAAACTCGCATCTACAATGCTCAACTCTCCTCGATTTAGGCACTCGAAGGTAGTTGACCGCACTACCAACCACAAGGAAAATCTCTTGGCCTTAACACTAGCGCGAGACTCACGCGCACCAACATTTACCAACCGGCAACCTCGCTGACTTACTCAACCTCCGAAAACATCGGGAAGAGGCTCCGCCTCCTCTCGACCATCCTTTCGCTTGTAGTCCATCGACTACCACCGAACTAGCCCTCCGCACGACCTAAACGGGTGCAACCGCCATAAATGAGATCCAAGGCTAAAGGAGTACGCGAACTCCGAACGGCATAAAACCATCTGCTATGCCCAAGCCAAACTCAAGCTGAACCGGACTTAGTGCCAAAGTGGCACACCAACCAATGCACCTCAAGTGCTATCGCTACCAAATCCACATCCGAGGAAGCGGGTCATTAAAACAACAACGAGGCTCGCAAGGGGGCAAAGATGACCCTTCATCCGCCTCAAGCCACTAACACACGGCAACTTGCCAAACAATCGGGCGATCGGTGGAGACTCGCTAGACCACCTCTCACAAGGGATTTCCACCACCATCCGATGAACCAGGATAACACAGAACGGCACACCTCGGCCTTTGAGCAATGGGGGCATCCCACACACGGATGCTAAACTCAAACTCGGCCAACTACTTTATCACTAGCAAAGAGGGACTTACTAAAACATCGAGCTCTCTGAGGCATCCATTTGCCAACCCAGGCGTCTCCATCAAAGCCAACAAACTCATCCGAATAAACTCACTGATCATGCCCTCCCGAGAACCTCCGGGGCTACAAGAGCTACTTTGGGAAAATGCTGAAACAAACTCTGTCACCGGGCTAATCGTGCCGGGACTCCTCACTACGCGCTACAAATCTGCGCTGGTCTCCGCTCTCTGATAGCTAAAGACACGCCATCAAATCTCTCATGGTCGGAGCACACTCGCTCAAGGAGTCTCACTGCAGGCGCTGCTAGCCTCTACCCCCTCCTCTAGGCAACTCAATCGCCGGGCCAAATCCGCATGCGGGCCTAACAACCACGGCGCGGCCTCAACATCAACACGATCTGTCCAACTCCTCGGTCGGACATGCCAAGCGCCACTGCTCCTGCGGGTGCGATCAACATACCGGCGACCGCACGAAGCACCACCACCTCTCACTAGGGAAAAGCGAAGAATCGGGCCACAAATGGCCAACGGAGTCTAAGCTCTTCCCTCCTGGAGCGATGTCCCGGGGCATCCGAATCTATCTGGATACCTCAACAAGTCGCTAAACAAACGCTGCGCAGATCGCGAAAGTTGGCATGATGGCTCACTAAGCCCAAACCAACAACGAGTCGAGAACTCGCTTCGTCTCCGCTCCACAACACTACACAAGGCATACACTAGATGAAAGGTATTGTAAATTCTTAACCCTTTTAAAAAAACAGAACTTAGGCGTACTGATGACCGCTTGAGTCTTTGGTGATCATGGGAAAGACGACCTCAAAGCAAAAGGTCGAGTCTACAAAGTCTATGACTCAGAGCTCGATACCAATCAGAAAGACCCGACCCAAAAGGGGCTCTAAATAGGCCTTTACCCCAATGCATACATTCAAAGGAAAGGTTAATATGCAAATAAGTTTTTAGATTCCCAATTAAAACAAAACAATCAAGGTTCAATCGTAAATCAATATAGTTTGTTTGAAACTCGTTTCAAGGCAAATACATTTCCAAAACGTACACTCTGATCGTAGAGATTTATTAAAACATTTGAAACATCCTCAAATTCAATAAAGCGGAATCCACAAAATCATTCGAAAACATCCTAGGGCTCGTGCGTGGCCATGCATTCGGGGAAAATGAAAGACAAGAGTCATAGAAATAAAAAGTCGAGACGACAAAGACGTTCCCATGATCATAGCTCCTCCTTCACCATCCCGCCTCGCGCCATGGTTACCCGAAAGATAAGTAAGGGTGAGTAACGAATTACTCAAGAAGAATCCCCGACCGGGTACAATCACGATGCACATGGTCATCTAGATGAGTGTATGCAAGCTATGAACATAAACACATAATAGAGCACATAGCTTAAGTCCACACTTGGACCTCGGATGCCAACTCGTGGTCTTAGTCCGGAATAATCCACACCACACAATACGCCCTATACGAGAACCAAGTCTCGGCCTCGGCTGCTCTTTGTCGATCTGAAAGGTGCACTAGCTCAAGATCCCGAGGCTCTCCGGTGGCGCTGTAATGAGCGTAAGCATGCACCGCGTGCTCTCGCGCAGAACTATGGGGTGCCGGTCTAGTGGCAAGCCGCCCATGTCCATCCCACGCCTAACTAAATCTCCGGATCGGTGTCACCGACATAGGGTGTGAGACACGGACACGTGAACTATGTCACCTGAACCACCGCACTGAGGCTAAGGAACCGGTCGTGATAGGCTTACACCAGAAGCGGTCCTTGCCCTAACAGTGGCAATCAAGGGCTACGGCCGAACACGCCGAGGACGTGCGTGATCGTCGAGGGACGAGGCAATGCCAAGTCATCATCCCGACCGTTGGGGCATTTAACGATCGCCACCCTCACCCAAGATTGCAGGCCTACCGGTCGGGTTAGCTAAACCCTAACGGGTCCAGGGGACGGAGAACTGTCTCGGCGTCCCTCGCCATGGATGCAAGATACTCTATGCATCGGGCCCGGATGATGCTACCTACCTACACTTTAACCTATCATATCAATAACATACAATCCAATACAATCCAAAACGTGCTCAACGGATACAACGAACCTAGCATGGTACTACGAAGCAAGAATGAGATATGAGCATGCTAGAACGGAACAACCTAGCATGGGCTAACATGAGAGAACAACATACGAAGTCATGCTAGTCGTGAAATTGAGCAGAGCACCTAAACTATACATGCTGATAATCACAAACAAACATACAAACAACAATCACATAGAACATCGCAGGTCCACACAACTCCGGTAAGAGATCCTTACCTTGGCCGGGGCAACTACACACAAAATCCTACGCTGCGATCGATCCCGAGCTAGCTAACGAGAACCTAACAAACACAATAGAAATCACAATCATAGCCCTAAAAATATAATAAAACAAGCGTGCTCGGCTCGGGGCACTCACACGGCACGATCGACACGCGGGACGGGCAGCAGCAACAGACGGCTGGTTGCTTCTGGCGCTGGCGGCGCAGCGAAGGGATGGCGCGAGACCGCTGCACCGGCGCCGACGGCGCGGCAGAGGCGCGGGCGGCAGCGCGCGCGCATGCGGCACGGACGGCGTTGGCCGGGCGCAGGCGCGCGGCGCGCGCAAGCGACGAGACGAGCGCGCGCGGCGCGCGCGGCGCGACGACGATGCGCGCGCACGGCGCAGCGAGCGAGCGCGGCGCGCGCGCGCGCGCGACGCGGGCGCGCGGCTGCTCAGCAGGTCGCGCGACGACGCCGCGACGGGGCCGGGCGGTCTGGGCGGCTCGGTGCTCTTTGCTTCGCGATCTGGGCACTGGCTTCTTTGCTAGGCGATCTGGGCGGCTCGGGCTTCTTCTTTGGCAGATCTGGGCATGCCGGGCGACTGCTACAAACACACACACACACAAGCTCTTCTCCTTACCTTCGCCAACAAGAACACCCAATCGAGAAGATGAAGAGGATGAAGACTTACCCTAATGATGATGAACGATCCAAGGAGAGCTGCAAGGATGAAGAATCGGCAAGGAGAGCTTGGGAGAAAGCTTGGGCGGCCACCACTCTTTTGGAGAAGAAAACACAACAAACCTAATTTCTATTTCATTTAACCAAATGCACCAAACACCAAAGATCCAAGGTTAACTAAGATGTGATGCAGAAAGAGCAACAAGAGCACCTAATGGCTCAATTGGCACACATCTCTACAAGCTTCCCAGGAGACCCGGTTCAAACCCTACTGCAAAGACAAATTCCTTTATTTTTACTTTTGCATCTACCCATGCTCAAACCAAACCACAAAGCCTCAAAAACCTTCATAAATCCATCCAATAATTTTAGCAACTGGAAAAAGACATAAACGGCCCTGACGGCCCGACCAAATTACTAAAATACCCCTAGGGCATACCTGGAAGACTGGGACGAAAACCTGGGCCGTTACACTCCGTGCCCAACTACATGCATTCAGAGGATAATACAAACATAAGAAAACATAAACATAAGACTCAGAGTAAAACAGCTGGTTTCCATGATCAGCAGCTCCTCCTTCAGCCATCTTGTCTCGCACCATGGTTACCTGTGGAAAACCACATAATAAGGGTGAGTAACGAATTACTCAGTAAGAATCCCCAACCGGGGTACAATACGATATAACTGGTCATCTAGCAGGAATGTATGCAAGCTATGAATATAAACACAGAAGAGAGCACTTTACTTTAATCCACACATAAACCTCGGATGCCATCTCAGGGTCTTACTCCGGAAAATCTACCACGCGATACGATACTATACGAGAAACTAGTCTCGACGTCAGCCTTCCTACTGTCGATACGAAAGGTGCACTGAACTCAAGATCTCGAGGAGCTCTCCAGTCAGCGTTGTAATGAGTCTAAGCGCACACCGCATGCTGCTGCAAACCAGAAGGGTGTTGGGTCTAGAGCAAGCTGCTCTGGTCTAGTACTCATGCCTAACAAATCTCTAGATCGGTGTCACTGAACATAGGGGTGTGAGACCAGAACACGTAAACTATGTCAGCCTGTACCACCGCACCTGGGGCTAAGGAACCGGTCGTGGTAGGCTTACACCAGGAAGCGGTCCTTGCCCTATCAGGTGGCAATCAAGGGCTACTGCCAACACGCTGAGGACGTGTCGACTGCCGGGGACAAGGCAATGCCTCTTCGTTCCCCCGACCATTGGTGCATTTAACAGTCTGCCACCCTCACCCAAGATTGCACTGGGCTGCCATTAGGGTTAGCTAAACCCTAACGACGGATCAGGGACGGAGTACTGCCTTGTACGCTCCTGCCACGGATGCAAGTTACGTTATGCATCCTCGCCCGGATGATGCTACCTATCACAACTCTAAACTATAAACAGATACATTAAACAATCCAATACGTGCTCAGCAGAGACAATGAAGCTAGCATGATACTACGAAGCAAGAACGAATAACGAGCATGCCAGAACAGAACAACCTAGCATGGAACTAACATGAGAAACAACTCGAGAATCATGCCAGTCGGAATTTAGAACAAAGCACCTATCCAGTAAACATGCTGATAAACATAAACAAGCACACAAACAGCAAACACAGAATATATCGCAGGGCCCACACAACTTCGGTAAGAAATCCTTACCTTGGCCGGAAGGAAATAACACACTAAGGCCCTATGCTGCAAACGAACCACGAGCTAGCTATCGGATACCTAACAAGCAACAACACATATTACAACCAATAGGCCTAAAATAATAAAACAAACAGGGCTCAGCTAGGGAGCAACTCACACGGCACGGTTGACGCGCGGACGGACAAGCTGCACGGTCGCTGGTTGCTGCTGGGCGTGCAGGTGCAGCAGGGGGCTGCGCGCGCGCGGACGAGCGTTGGGGCGCGGACTAGCGATGCAGACGAGTGTCTGGGAAGACACGCGAACTGGGTGTGCGGGCTGTGCGCGGACGGGCAACGCGATCCGGCTGCTTGGCTGCGACGAGGTGCAGGCGGGGCGATGGGCGCGATGCAGGGGCTGAGCGGCGGCGTCTAGGCTGCTCGGCTGCTGGTGCGACGGGTAGGGGCTGCTGCTGGTCCTCATGGCTAGCTGCAACAAAACATCAAAACTCACCTCTTCTTCTCCCAGCCAGCAAGAACGCACCGAACGAAAGAGAAGAAAGGATCGAGAACTCTTACCCGGGGCAACGATCGATGGAGCTTGGCAAGGGGTCGCACGGCAAGGAGCTAGAGAGAGCTTGGGGCGGCTAGGGAGTTTGGGAGAACAAAAGGAAGAAACCTAATTTTCTCTTTATTTAATCAACACACCAAAATCCCAAAAACCCATAGCTTACCAAGACATACCGCAGAATGAGCATCAATGACGACTAGTGGCACAACTGGCAACACAACTCATCTGACCACCCAGGCAACCCGGGTTCGAAACCCTACATAAGACCATCCAATAATTTTAACAACTGAAAAAGATAGAAACGGCCCGACCAAAATTACTAAAATACCCCTAGGGCATACATGGAAGACCGAGATGAAAACCTGGGTCGTTACAATATACAACATACAATTCCATTTTACACACAAGAGAGAATCAACAGTGCTAAGCATCTACAAGCATATACTTCCTCCAGGGAACCTGCAAAAGCCTATCCACTAACAGTTTGTATAAATCCAGACAACCTGCAGAAAACCTATCCACTAATAGTTTATATAAATCCAGACAACCTGCATAGAACCTATCAACTAATAGTTTATATAAATCCAGAAAACATGCATAGAACCTATCCACTAACAGTTTATATAAATCCAGACAACCTGCATAGAACCCTATCCACTAACAGCTCAATACAACACACAATTGGGAGTTATCAATGAGGTGCGCAGGGCCCACACAACCCTGGCAAGGAACCCTTACCTGTCAATAGTAGAATCCCAAATCCTGAAATGAATCCACAAGCTGAAGAACCCCACACTGTTAACCTAACAACAGAACAATCAAGTCACAACCAACCCACAACAACCAAACAACCAAACACCAGGAGTTAGGGCTTTACCAGAACCCAAGCAAGACCTCAACCTTCAAGGGTGGTCTCGGCCAAGGGAGTCCAACAACACACAAGAGAATTTCAAGCCCTTCCCTCTTCACTCTCGGCTAGGGCAAACAACACAACACCAAGCATAGGTTAGTTTTTCCTACACACAACACACAAGAGAATTTCAAACCCTTCCACATAGTTCTCTCTGCCACCAAGGGCATTTAGGGTAAAATTCAAACATCAACATCACACCAACTCAGCTTGTAGTCTCGGCCAAGGAGAGAACACAGGAGGTCTCAGCAACACACCACAAGCTTGAGATTTCGGCTTGGCTTCAACTTACACAAACAAGAAGAATAGTTGAGTGAACCAACCTCCAACCATTTGTACAACAAAAACAAGAGCAAAGATACAACACACTCACCTTAAGGATCTCGGCCAAGGAAGTGTTGCAAGAGCAAAGGCGATCTGAGCTAGGCTATGCAAAAACAACAATAAGGGCTTGGTTAGAACACACACACCCAACAATGGTGTCTCTCGGCTAGATCTACTCTTCAAGCAAGAAAAACCAAACAAACACCTACCTTGAGGTCTCGGCAATGGAGGAGGATTGAAGATGGAGATCTTGAGCTTGGCTAAATCCAACACAATGGAGAAGATGAACCCCTTCAGATCCACACTAGCAAGAGAAAAAGGGAGATGCAAATAGCTTAGAACAACAATGGAGATGGGGGATTGCTTGCTCAGCCAAGAGAGGAAAAACAAGAAGACAAAGAGAGAGGGAGGTGAGGTGGTCGGCTAGGGTTGGGAAAGGGAAGGAGAAATGGCTGCTTTTTCTTATTTTAAAATCCTAAAAAATCCCTCCATTTGACAAGTGTCAAATGAGGTTCCCCCTTCGATTCCCAACTCCAACACTTTTTAAAAACATTTTATTTTCCCTCTACACTTGCCTCCAATTCGACCACCACACACCAAGGATCAAATCCTAGCTCAACCCCAATTTATTTTTAATTTTCTCCATTCACCTAGGAGACCACCAAACTTTCCTAAAATGGAGCTCTTGCCCTAGAAACCAAAACTGGAGGAAAACTGAAGTCCAAAACCAGCACAGACATTCCTGAAACCCTGAGTAATTGTGAGAACATCTCGGAGGACAAAATGACCAAAAGACCCCTAGAGGGTAAAATGACCAAAATGCCTCTGAAGGCTCAAGAAGCCCTAACAGCCCCAAACAAAGCTAGAAAGCTAACAAACATACCTGGAGAGCCGGAAGGAAAACTTGGGCTGTTACAGGAATGGTCTTTCTTCTTTACAAACAGGACGGCTGCTCCCCACAGGGACACACTAGGACGAATGAATCCACGGTCCAACAACTCCTGCAACTGAACCTTCAGCTTCTTTAAGTCTGCTAGTACCATCCGATAAGGAGCCTTCGAGATAGGGAGAGTCTCTGGCTCGAGCTTTATGGTGAAATCTTTAAGGTACCTGATCCACAGACGGCGGAGTACATCTTCAATCCTCCTCCAATATTGAGACCTCAAGGTAGGTGTTTTGTTTGGTTTTGCTTGCTTGAAGAGTAGATCTAGCTGAGAGACACCATTGTTGGGTGTGTGTGTTCTAACCAAGCTCTTCATTGTTGTTTTTGCATAGCCTATCCGAGATCTCCCTTGCTCTTGCAACACTTCTTTGGCCAAGATCCTTAAGGTGAGTATGTTTGTATCTTTGCTCTTGTTTTGTTGTTCAAATGGTTGGAGGTTGGTTAACTCAAGTGTTCTTCTTGTTTGTGTAAGTTGAAGCGTAGCCGAAAGCTCAAGCTCGTGGAGTTGCCGAGACCTCTTGTGTTCTCTCCTTGGCCGAGACTACAAGGTGAGTTGGTGTGATGTTGAAGTTTGACTTTTGCCCTAAATCCGCTTGGTGGCCTAGAGCACCATGTGGAGGGGTTTGGCTTGTGTGTTGTGTGTAGGAAAAACTAACCTCTGCTTGGTGTTGTGTTGTTTGTCCTAGCCGAGAGTGAAGAGGGAAGAGCTTGAAATTCTCTTGTGTGTTGTTGGTCTTCCTTGGCCAAGACCATCCTTGGAGGTTGAGGTCCTACTCAGGATTCGGGAAAGCCCTAATTCCTGGTTGTTTGGTTGTTTGGATTGTTGTGAATTGGTTGTAACTTGTTGTTCTGTGATTAGGGTAGCTTGTGTGGTGTTCTGCAGCTTAAATATTACTTATGGGTTTGGATTCTACTGTTGACAGGTAAGGGTTCCTTGCCGGGTTAGCTCAGTGTGTTGCTGCCCGTGTTGCTCCAGAACTAGCTCAGTGTGTTGCTGTCCTCTATTAGCCTAGTGTGTTGCTAATCAGGTTGAGCAGAACTGCCCAGTGAGTTGCAGTTCAAGGCAGCCTAATGTGTTGCAGCCCAAGACTAGCCTAGTGTGTTGCTGTCCTTAGTTAGCCCAGTGTGTGCTAACCTTGTTTACTATACTGTTATGGCTTGAGATTACTTGAGTAGTTTTCATGTTAGTTAGCCCAGTGTGTTACTGTCCCCTGTTAGCCCAGTGTGTTGCTAATCAGGTTGAGCAGAACTACCTAGTGAGTTGCAGTTCAGGGCTGCCCAGTGTGTTGCAGCCTAGGACTAGCCCAGTGTGTTGTTGTCCTTAGTTAGCCCAGTTTGTGCTAACCTTGTTTGCTATACTGTTATGGCTTTGAGATTACTTGAGTAGTTATCCTGTTAGTTAGCCTAGTGTGTGCTAACCCTGTCAAGCTGTGAGCTTAGACTTTGTTAATGATATCCTGCTATTGTTTGTATTAGACTGCTATGTTGTAAGTTGTTCCTTGTATGCTAGGATGTTAGAGGATTTGTTGTGCGTATTGTACCCCGGTTGGGGGTTTCTTACTGAGTGCTTTTTTACTCACCCTTTCTGTGGTTTTCTCCACCAGGTAACTTGGCACAACATCGAGGTGGCTAGAGGAGGAGCTGATGGATCATGGGAAAGGCCGTTGCATTGTCTGAGTTGTTTTCTCTATTTGTTAGTAGTGTTTTTGAACTTGAAACATTGCTATTGGGGATTTTTGTATTTGTTTTATGAACTCTAGCCAAAGGCTTGTTTTACTGTTTTCCTTGTGAACACAAGAAGTTTTGATTTTAGTGATTTAATAAAGAAGTTTGAAATATTCAGTTCATTGCCTATTTTATTGTGCTATCATCTTAAAGTAAAGACTATTTAGGACCATTTAGTGTCGGGTCTTTACAGTTGGTATCAGAGCTCAGAGTCATAGATTTTGTAGACTGACCTACTGAGTTAGGTCGTTGTGTCCCATGATCATCAACACTCCGACAGCCACCAGGTATGTGTTTAAGTTCATTTAAGGGTTTAAGTTTACAATACTAGAACCTAGCATACTTGTGTTATTTTGTTGGTTGGCAGTGTTGGTTGGAGCGTGGACTAACCTAGTGTGGTTGAGGTACAGATCTTCAGCATGCCGATTACCCAGAGAGAAACAGGATCTTCTTGGACAGCCAACCGAGGGGTTGGCATTGAGATTTCCACTGATGGAGTTGCATCAGGACTGGATCAGTCCAATAGGCCGCCTATGGCCCCAACTGCTAGTGTACCCCGGGTAGGGGAAGGGAATGCCCAGACACAGACTACAGCTCCTGGAGCTGAGTTAGCTTCTATGATGAGAGAGATGATACTGTTGATGGCAGAATAGTGGGCAGAGACACAACACAGTTTTCCTCACAGCTGGCAGAACAGTTAGCAGCTTAGAGGGAGGAGTCCAGAGCACAGATGGCTCAGTTCACTCAGCTGTTTAGACAGGCTGCCCCAGTTGCACCAGCTGCTCCTACAACTCAAGTGTTACCCCTGGATGGGCAGGAGCCGATGGAAGTTGAGCTGTAGCAGGGAATAGAGCGGCTGAGTATTGGAATTGGTTGAAGGACTTCTGTAAGTGGAAGCCCAAGGAGTTCGATGCACCTAAGGACCCATTGTTGGCAGCCAGGTGGCTGACCAAGATGGAGTACATTTTCTAGGTCATGGATTGTCTGGATGTGCAGAGACCGCGGTGTGCGCATGTTCTCGCTGATACAACAGTGTGGTGGTGGGAGTCCACCCTTAAAGGCAGACCTGCAGGATCCCCACCCCCTACTTGGGAGTTCTTCAAGTCTGAGTTCAAAACCCAGTATATTAGTGAGGAGGCCCAGCAAGAGATGGTTGAGGCATTCAATAACCTGAAACAGGGAGATTGTAAAGACCCGACCCAAAAGGGGCTCTAAATGGGCCTTTACCCCAATGCATGTAGTGAAAATAAAAGATATTAAGAAAAATACATTTCGGATCCCAAGTAAAAACAGAAACATTCAACAACCAAAACATACATTTCTAAAAGCATACTGATCGAGATTTATTTAAACCATTAAAACAATCCACAAGTACAAATATGCTGGAATCCATAAAACGTAAGAAAACATCCTGGGGCTCTGTGCCCGTCTACATGCATTCAGGGGAAATAACAAAAGTCAAGAGTCATGATAAATAAAATAGAATAATCAGAGATGACAAGAGGATTCCATGATCACAGCTCCTCCATCGACCATCCTGTCTCCCGCTTGATTACTCTCGTGGAAAACCACGTAATAAGGGTGAGTAACGAATTACCCAGTAAGAATCCCCAACCGGTACAATACGATATACATGATCATCTAGAAGAATGTATGCAAGCTATGAGTACAAACACGAATAGAGCACATAGCTTAAGTCCACACTTGGACCTCGGATGCCAACTTAGGGTCTTAGTCCGGAAATAAATCCACCACACAATACGCCCTATACGAAACGAGTCTCGGCCTCGGCGCATCTCATCATGCCGATACGAAAGGTGCACTAGCTCAAGATCCCGAGGAGCTCTCCGGTCGGGCGCCAGAATGAGCGTAAGCGCGCACCGCATGCTACCGCAAACTCGGGGTGCCGGTCTAGTGGCAAGTCGCCTGTGTTCGGGCCACCATGCCTAACTAAATCTCTCGGATCGGTGTCACCGACATAGGGTGTGAGACCTGGACACGTGAACTATGTCACCTGTACCACCGCACTGAGGCTAAGGAACCGGCCGTGGTAGGCTTACACCAGAAGCGGTCCTTGCCCTAACAGTGGCAATCAAGGGCTACGGCCGAACACGCCGAGGACGTGCCGATCGCCGGACGCGAGGCAATGCCAAGTCATCATCCCGACCGTTGGGGCATTTAACGATCGCCACCCTCACCCAAGATTGCGGGGCCTACCGGTTGGGATAGCTAATCCCTCACGGGGTCCAAGGACGGAGAATCGTCTCGAGCGTCCTTGCCATAGATGCAAGATACTTTATGCATCGGGCCCGGATGATTCTATCTACCTCAATTCTAACCCTTAACAATAATAACGATTCAATCAATGCAGTCCAATACGTGCTCATCAGATACAAAGAACCTAGCATGATACTACGAAGCAAGAACAGATATCGAACATGCTAGAATAGAACAACCTAGCATGGGCTAACATGAGAAACAATACAAGAGTTCATGCCATCGAGAATTGAATGCAGAGCACCTAGAGATAAACATGCTAGTAATCATACACAGGCATACAAAACAACAATCACAAATATACCGCAGGGTCCACACAACTCCGGTAAGAAATCCTTACCTTGGCCGGGAGGCAACTACACACAAAATCCTACGCTGCGATCGATCCCGAACTAGCTAACGAGAACCTAACAAACACAATAGAAATCACCATCATAGCCCTAAAATATAATAAAACAAGCGAGCTCGGCTCGGGGCACTCACGGCACGCGACGACGACATCGGGCTGAAAAGCCGGTAGTGCCGGTGTGGCTGGCCGGCGCTGGCGCGGCCAGCGCGCCTACATGGACACGCTGCCGAGCACGGCACGACGGCGCGGCGCGCGCGGCGCTGGCGCGGCGCGGCGTCGCGATCTGGCGACAGCGGCCGGCAGGCTTCAGCGAGGAACGCTCGTGAAGCGGCGTCGCTGGCGCGCGGCGCAGCGTGGCGTCGCGGCGACGGCGACGCGGCTGCGCGGCCTTGGGCGCGCTTTCGAGTGAAGGCGCGTGGCGCTGGCGATCTTCTGCTGCGCGCGGCCCGGTGCGACAGCGGGCTCGCGAAATCGGGCGTCGCGATGGACGGATCTGGCGGCGGCTGGCGGTGTCACGGCGATGCAGGCTGACGACGCGCGTTCGGGCGTCTTTGCTCGGGCAGATCCGGACGGCTGCTGGCGCGCGACGGGCTCACTGGTGCGATCTGGGCGTGCTGCTCAGGCGGTCTGGCCGGCTGGTGGGCAGATCCGGCGCCTGGGCAGACCTGCAACAACACACACACACATGGGCACCTCTTCTTACCTTCGGCCAAAAAACAACCTATCGAGAAGATGAAGAAGATGAATACCTACCCTAATGATGATCGAACTACGGAGCAGCAAGGGGATGAAATTCGGCTAGAGAAAGTTGGGGAAACAAGCTTGGACGGCTAGGAGGATGTGTTGGAGAAGAAGAACAAAACCTAGCTTTTCTTTTCCATTTAACCAAATGCACCAAAACCCCAAAATCCAAGGCTAACCATAAAATGACACGGAAAGAGCAACAAGAGCTCTCAATAGCTCAATCGCCACACCACCCATCCGACTTCTCGGACCACCCAGGTTCAAACCCACCAAACACACTTTTAACACACAATTTTCCTTTTGCATCTCCCCATGCCCAAACACATCCACAAAGCCTCAAAAACTTACATAAATCCATCCAATAATTTTAGCAACTGGAAAAAGACATAAACGGTCCTGACGGCCCGACCAAATTACTAAAATACCCTTAGGGCATACCTGGAAGACCGGGATGAAAACTCGGTCGTTACAATATTCCCTCCTTTTATGACTTTCGTCCTCGAAAGTCCTTAAGACTGAAACAACACAGATATCTGCATTCTCATCCCGTCCTTCCCGCTCACGGCGCCTCCTCGAACTCAAACTCCTTCACTAAACTTTTACCAACGGATCTCACTTCTACGCAACGTCTTCGACTCAAGACCAGAATGCTCATAGGCTTCTCCTCGAAGCCCAAACCCTCAATCACCGCAAGGGCTCAAAGTCCACAATGAACAATGGGTCCGGCACATGCTTTGCCCAACATCGATACATAAAAACACTGCACACACACTGTCAACAAACAAACTCAACCCTACAACAAATCAAGCCAAACAACCTGAACCTTCCAGATTCCAAAACTAAACGGCCTACTCTTACTTCACAAAAGACCAACAAACCTCAAACCTTGACTCACACCTTGACGAGATACAAACGAACCACCAATCGGGCGATCGATCCAAAAAGACAAACTTCTCCAACTAGAACACGACCACAACACTTAAGCAACCATCTTAAGGAGAAAATCGCGCCAGCAAGGAACATCCAACATTCCTCTCAAGGAAAACTCGGGAAGCAAGGACTAAACCATCACGCAGCTATCTGCGACACAACACCTTGAGGAAAACAAATCAAACAACTTACCAACCAATGCCACGGCACCTCTGTGTCAACTCAATCAAACGCGCTCTACTAACGCCAACCGGGAACTCACAACAACTAGGAACAAAGCCCGAGAAGGGCTTGCTCAAAGTGAAACTCAACCCAAACTTATAACGAGCAACGCCGCCTCCAAGCTACTACTCAACTCTTAAAATCCAACTGCTACTCAAAGGACTTCCCCTTTAAGCCTAAGCCTAACTCATCTTCCAACCGTAAGCTCCACTCCCAAAACCTCACAAGGAAAACGGATAACGACAACCTCAAAGCTTACGGATCCTGGGCCACACGAATCCATAAGACTACCTCGCAAGCTATCACTCGAGGCTGGCATCCAAGGAGCAACTCAACCACCACAGAGGCTAGAGGGAAAGGAAATCTTCAATCCCCAAAAGAACCAACAACTTGCCGAACAACTCAACTCTTCTGGCCGGCCGCCTCCGCCCTTGCGGGAACAAACAACTCTTGTTTGCTAACAACACAAAGCGAGGACCCTCTCATTGGGCTGACCATTGCGCTACTCTGATCGACTACACAACTCGGGAGCTAAGTCGACTCCGCCAAACGGAAACGACTTCCCAACAAGCAAACTCTGGAAGGGCAAATGAACTCCACACACGCTCGACTTGCTCAAACCCAAGGCAACAACAACCAACTCTCTTGGAAGCAACACCCAAGAGAAAACTCAACCAATCGGACCACCAAACCAAAACAAACAAAGACTTGCTCAATCTGGAGGGAGGGGTCAACTCCCAAAACTTACCGACTAGGAACAAGACCTTAGGGCAACGCCCTCCACTAGAACCGAACTAGCTCTCAAAACAACAAACGAACCAAATCTTGGCCAAACACTCACAAGAGGCGAATAACCTTTATCGCACCTCTAGAACACCATCCAAGAATCCGCTTAATCGGACAAACGACTACTTCCAAGCAACCAACAAACTTTTCCTTCAAGCTAGCGCTTCCACCATTAACTCCAAGACCAAGGGAGTAACGACAACTCCCCGAAGGAAACGGCTCTTACAAGCAGACAACCAACGGACAGAGAACTCCACATACGCTCACTGTCTTGCTCCACCAGAGCAACAACATCTAATCTCACGGGGCGCAACAAGGGTCCATCTCAGACTGAACCTCCAAATGCCAAACGGGCAACTCAACATCCCGGAAACAGAAAAACAACCAACATGGTACAAACCACTCGCCCCACGAGCAAAACTAAACTCTAACAACTCCAATCCACACCTTGGTCAACACCAAGCATCAACTTGCCACTACACCAAACCACTCCGGACTTTACTCCAAATAAACACTAGCTTGCTAGTCTACCAAGATCGCTAGCAACTCCACCGAGGCTACAAACTACACGCCTCCAGCTAGCCAACCAAAACTCACTAGCCGGGCTCGACCGAGCTCTGAGAGGCTCTCCACAACCTAGGGTTCTTCGGCAACCCTCGACACACACACCGCTGCAAGCATACGATCTAACAGGACAACCGCTGAACAAACAACTCCAATTGCCAAAGATCCCAACCATGCTGGCCAACTCCAACACCTTGGGAACCTTGGGGACCAAACGCTACAGAATCGTCATCTTCCTACTCGGACATTAACCACAACATAACTCCTATCCAAGGAAGGATCCGAACAACTCTCTCACCATGACGATCGAAAACCACGCGGCTTAGCTACCATCAGCTCTTGTTCGGTTTCCAACCGAACTCCAACCAACGATCAACAAAAGATCCACCAACCAAGCTTAGGTCCAACTTAACAAATCTTGCCTAAGCAACAACTTGATACCACGAGCACGGTATCCTTACCACCTCAACCAAAGCCTTACAACATCCATCCGAGTCCAACTTCTCCGAGAACCGAGCACTAGATCCCCAAAGCAAACCCTACATGGATCTCAAACTCTCGCCACTTAACGAACCACACAAAACACACTTGTGTGCACAACTCTCAACCTTCCTTTAGAGATCCAAGACTAACAAGCGCTTTTCCCAAAAAGCAACACTAGCTCTGGCGGAGATACAAACCGTCCAAGGAACACCAAAAGTTCCATCTCCACACGATACTCGAAGCTGAGGCAACCTTGCTCTACCAAAGCATAATCATGCCAAACCAAACTTACTTTGTACCAAGCCTCAACCAAGGGTGCTTACCCCTAAGGCATCCAAAACCTCTCGCAAGGCATCACTCATCTCGCCTCATAGGCATCCAAATCATCTCATGAGCATCCAACTCGAGATCCTCTCTTTGGACCAAACTCGCATATACGATGCTCAACTCTCCTCGAGTTAGGCCCTCGAAGGTAGTTGACCGCACTACCAACCACAAAGAAAATCTCTTGGCCTTAACACTAGCGCGAGACTCACGCGCACCAACATTTACCAACCTAAGCAACTTTCTGACTTACTCAACCTCCGTAAACATCGGGAAGAGGCTCCGGCTCCTCTCGAGCATCCTTTCGCTTGTAGTCCATCGACTACCACCGAACTAGCCCTCCGCACACGACCTAAACGGGTGCAACCGCCATAAATGGATCCAAGGCTAAAGGAGTACGTCAACTCCGAACGACATAGAACCATCTCGCTATGCCTAAGCCAAACTCAAGCTCGAACAGGACTTAGTGCCAAAGTGGCACACCAACCAATGCACCTCAAGTGCTACTACTACCAAATCCACATCCGAGGAAGTCGGGTCATTAAACAACAAAGAGCTCGCAAGGGGCAAAGATGACCCTTCATCCGCCTCAAGCCACTAACACGGCAACTTGCCAAACAATCGGGCGATCGGTGGAGACTCGCTAGTCCACCTCTCACAAGGGACTTCCACCACCATCCGATGAACCAAATAAAGAAGACAGAACGGCACACCTCGGCCTCTGAGCAGCAGGGCATCCCACACACGGATGCTAAACTCAAACTCGCCAACTACTTTACTACTAGCAAGAGGACTTACTAAAACATCGAGCTCTACAGGCATCCATTTGCCAACACGGGCGTCTCCATCAACGCCAACAAACTCATCCGAATAAACTGCTGATCATGCCCTCCCGGAACCTCCGGGCTACAAGAGCTACCGGGGAAAAATGTTTGAAACAAACTCACACCGTGGCTATCTCGTGCCCGGACTCCTCACTACGCTGCGCTACAAATCTGCGCTGGGTCTCCGCTCTCAGATAGCTAAAGACACGCCATCAAATCTCTCATGGCCGGAGCACACTCTGCTCAAGGAGTCTCACTGCAGGCGCCGCTAGCCTCTACCCCTCCTCTAGGCAACTCAATCTGCCGGGGCCAAATCGGCATGCGGGCCTAACAACCACGGCCGCGGCCTCAACATCAACACGATCGGTCCAACTCCTCGGTCGGACATGCCAAGCGCCTGCTCCTGCAGGTGCGATCAACATATTGGCGATCGCACGAAGCACCACCACCCTCTCACTAGGGAAAGCGACAATCGGGCCACAAATGGCCAACGGAGTCTAAGCTCGCCTCCCTGCTCGAACGATGTCCCGGAGGCATCCGAATCTATCTGGATACCTCAACAAGTCGCTAAACAAACTGCTCGCATCAAGTGAAAGTTGGCATGATGGCTCACTAAGCCCAAACCAACAACGAGACAGAACTCGCTTCGTCTCTCCGCTCCACAACACTACACAAGGCATACACAAGATGACAGTATTGTAAATTCTTAACCCTTTTTCAACAACAAATAGTAAACTTAGGCGTACTGATGACCGCCGGAGTCTTGATGATCATGGAAAAACGACCTACAACAAAAAGGTCGGGCTGAGAATCTATGACTCTGAGCTCGATACCAATCAGAAGACCCGACCCAAAAGGGGCTCTAAATGGGCCTTTACCCCAATGCATGTAGTGAAAATAAAAGATATTAAGAAAAATACATTTCGGATCCCAAGTAAAAAACAGAAACATTCAACAACCAAAACATACATTTCTAAAAGCATACTCTGATCGTGAGATTTATTTAAACCATTAAAACAATCCACAAGTACAAATATGCTGGAATCCATAAAACGTAAGAAAACATCCCGGGCTCTGTGCCCGCCTACATGCATTCGGGGAAATAACAAAAGTCAAGAGTCATGATAAATAAAATAGAATAATCGAGATGACAAAGCAGATTCCATGATCACGGCTCCTCCATCGACCATCCTGTCTCCCGCCTTGATTACCCGTGGAAAACCACGTAATAAGGGTGAGTAACGAATTACCCAGTAAGAATCCCCAACCGGGGTACAATACGATATACATGATCATCTAGAAGAATGTATGCAAGCTATGAGTACAAACACGAGAAGAGAGCACATAGCTTAAGTCCACACTTGGACCTCGGATGCCAACTTAGGGTCTTAGTCCGGAAATAAATCCACCACACAATACGCCCTATACGAGAAACGAGTCTCGGCCTCAGCCTGTCTACTGTCGATACGAAAGGTGCACTAGCTCAAGATCCCGAGGAGCTCTCCGGTCGGCACAGAATGAGCGTAAGCGCGCACCGCATGCTCACGCAAACTCGGGGTGCCGGTCTAGTGGCAAGCCGCCTGTTCGATCACCATGCCTAACTAAATCTGGATCGGTGTCACCGACATAGGGGTGTGAGACTCGACACGTGAACTATGTCACCTGTACCACCGCACTTTGAGGCTAAGGAACCGGTCGTGGTAGGCTTACACCGAGAAGCGGTCCTTGCCCTAACAGTGGCAATCAAGGGCTACTACCGAACACGCCGAGGACGTGCCGATCGCCGGGGCGAGGCAATGCCAAGTCATCATCCCGACCGTTGGGGCATTTAACGATCTGCCACCCTCACCCAAGATTGCGGGGCCTACCGGTTGGGATAGCTAATCCCTCACGGGGTCCAAGGATCTGAAACTGTCTCGAACGTCCTTGCCATAGATGCAAGATACTTTATGCATCGGGCCGGATGATTCTATCTACCTCAATTCTAACCCTTAACAATAATAACGATTCAATCAATGCAAATCCAATACGTGCTCATCGGATACAAAGAACCTAGCATGATACTACGAAGCAAGAACAGATATCGAACATGCTAGAATAGAACAACCTAGCATGGGCTAACATGAGAAACAATACAAGAGTTCATGCCATCAGAATTCGAGCAGAGCACCTAGAGATAAACATGCTAGTAATCATACACAGGGCATACAAAACAACAATCACAAATATACCGCGAGGTCCACACAACTCCCAGTAAGAAATCCTTACCTTGGCGGGAGGCAACTACACACAAAATCCTACGCCGCGATCGATCCCGAGCTAGCTAACGAGAACCTAACAAACACAATAGAAATCACCATCATAGCCCTAAAATATAATAAAACAAGCGGGCTCGGCTCGGGGCACTCACACGCACGACGACGACACGGGGCCGAGTCTTCTTGTGCAGGTCTGCGGCTGGCTGGCGCTGGTAGGCGCTGGCCAGCGCTGCTTGTGCGGACACGTTTGGAGAGCACGCAGACGACGCGGCGCGCGCGCGGCGCTGCGTCGCGATGCGGACACGCGAGCAGCTTCAGCAGAGACGCGCGCGCGCGCGGCGTCTGAAAAAAGCGCGCGGCGCCGGCGTCGACGAGCGGCGACGCAGACGCGGCTGGCGCGCGGCGCGCGAGCGGCTCGGAGTGAAGGCGCGTGGCGCTGGCGATCTTTTGCTGCTGCGCGCGGCCGGTGCGACAGCGGGCTCGCGCGCGAATCGGGCGTCGATGGACGGATCTGGCGTTCTTTGGTGTGTGCGACGGCGATGGCGGTGGCCGACCGACGCGTTTCGGGCGTGTCTTTGCTCGGCAGATCCGGACGGCTGCTTGCCGCGCGCGCGACGGCTCACTCAGCGATCTGGGCGTCTTTGCTCGGTGATCTCGCGGTGGTGTGGATGATCCCGGCGCTGGGCGGACTGCAACAACACACACACACACATGGGCACCTCTTCTTACCTTCGGCCAGCAAAACAACCTATCGAGAAGATGAAGAAGATGAATACCTACCCGGAATGATGATCGAACTACGGAGCAGCAAGGGGATGAAATTCGGCTAGAGAAAGTTGGGGAAACAAGCTTGGACGGCTAGGAGGATGTGTTGGAGAAGAAGAACAAAACCTAGCTTTTCTTTTCCATTTAACCAAATGCACCAAAACCCCAAAATCCAAGGCTAACCATAAAATGACACGGAAAGAGCAACAAGAGCTCTCAATAGCTCAACTGGCCACACCACCCACCTGACTTCTCAGACCACCTGGGTTCGAAACCCACCAAACACACTTTTAACACACAATTTTCCTTTTGCATCTCCCCATGCCCAAACACATCCACAAAGCCTAAAAAACTTACATAAATCCATCCAATAATTTTAGCAACTGGAAAAAGACATAAACGGTCCTGACGGCCCGACCAAATTACTAAAATACCCCTAGGGCATACCTGGAAGACCGGGATGAAAACCTGGGTCGTTACAGAGATGACTCCATAACTATTTATGAAAAAAAGTTCTTAGAGCACAGTTATTTTGCCCCAGAGTTGGTTGCTATCGAAGAGCTCAACATAAAGAAATTTATCGGTGGGCTTAGAATGGAGGTTGCACAGGATATCAGGGCATTGGCCCCAGAAACTTATACTCGGACAGTGGCTTTGGCCAAGATCTATGACATAAAGTATCCCAGTATGAGAGTTCCTGTAGCGACTAAGAGTCTGTCGACCAGTTCAGGGCAGAAGAGGATATTTGAGCAGAAAGGTCAGCCGCGCCGTCAGGGCCATTTCCAGTCAAGAGACCAGGGGCGTCAGCAGAATGTTGGGAGATAGCCGTTGTACTGCCGATCTTGTGGCAAGACTCATTTTTGTCTGTGTAGAGCAACACCCAGAGCATACTTCAGATGTGGGAAAGAGGGTCACTTGGCTAGAGCATGCTCGCAGGGTCAAACAGTTGCTTTACCGGTTAAGCAGCAGGGTCGCGTATTTGGCACGACTCGGCAGGAGGCCGAGAAGACTGACGCAGCTGTTACAGGTACTTTACTCTTCTTGGACCATTATGCTTATGTGCTGTTTGATTCGGGCTCGACCCATTCGTTTATCTCTGCTTTATTTGCTAGTCAAGCCTGTTTAGTGTTGGAACCCCTAGGGTTTGAGTGTGTGTTGCAACTCCTTCGGGAGTTAGTATGCTTGCTAGTGAAAAGATTAGAGACGGTCGAATCCTAGTATCCGAAGAGTATTTAGTTGCTACACTCATAGTACTGCCTATGAGTGGTTTTGATGTGATTCTCGGGATGGACTGGTTAGCCGAGAACCATGCTTTAATTGACTGCCGCTAGACGGAAGTTGTGTTCAGGCCGCCCAGGAAACAGGGCTTCAGATTCCATGGTGTTCAGTGCGGGGTTTGCCCACCTTTGATCTCAGCAGTGAAAGCTCAGCGTCTGTTAGCTCGAGGAGCTTGGGGCTTCCTAGCAAAGTTGTCTGGGGGGGATTGTACTCCACCGTCTGTGGATCAGGTACCAGTAGTACAGGAGTTCGCATATGTGTTCCCAGAGGAGCTGCATGGTTTACCGCCTCAGAGAGAGGTTGATTTCACCATAGAGCTCGAGCCAAGGACTCTCCCTATCTCGAAGGCTTTTTACCGAATGGCACCAGTAGAGTTAAAGGAGCTGAAGGTTCAGTTGCAAGAGTTGTTTGTAAGAACCCAACCCAAAATGGTTCTAAGCCCGGTTCTTACTAGCATGCTTACAGTTTAAATTTTTAAAAACATTAAGCAAATAGTTCAAGATGTGTAACAGCCCAGTTTTCTATTTCGGTTAACCAGGTGTTTTCGGATCATTATTCGGATGTTCGGATGGGCCGTTAGAGCTGTTTTAACCCTTAGGGGTATTTTGGTCTTTTTTCCCCCGGTCAGGGTTTTGAGGATTTTCAAGATTTAAGGGCCTTTCCTGCCTTCATCGAAGTTTGGTGGTTGTTGGTTGCAAGACCCAAGAGGTTTGGGCAAGTTGTTTGGAAGTTTGGAGGTATTTTAGTTATTGGAAAAATTAATGGGTTTTTAAGTGCTTCCTTTGGGATTTGAACCCTTGCCCTAAATGGTTTTGGGAGTCTGTAGGAAAAAAGAGTTTTATTTAAAAACAAAGTTTTCTTGGGCCGGGTTTTGAAAGAGGAAGCTTTGGGAAGGGATTTTAGACCCATTTAAATTAGGAAAAGGAAAGAAATCAAGAAAAATCCCTTTCCCCCTTGTTTTGCAAGACTCTCTCTCTCTCTCTCTCTCTCTCTCTCAAAACCCTAGCCGCACCATGCCCAGCCCTTGCCGCACCAACCCCAGCCGAGCCACCACACCCTAGCCGCACCTCCGCACCAGGCCGCTCAACCCTGCTCAACCTCTGCCCGATCGCACACAGCCGCCACTGCACCCACACACCCACCCACGCCCGGTCGCTCGATCCATGGCGGCCGCTCTCACACCACCGCGCACCACCCAGCCAGGTGCGCCGCCAGCGCCGCCGACGCTGCCGCCTAAGCGTCTCCGTCGTCGACCCAGCCTCCTAGATCGCGCCTTCCGTGCGTCGTCGGCCAGCCGCGCCGCGATCAGAGCCAGCGTCGCTGCGAGCGCCGTCCTCGCGAACGCGACGTCGCCGCCGCGCGCCCGCTCGGCGCGTCTGCTTTCGCCTTTGTCGCGCGCGCGAGCCAGCGCCAGCGCCGTATGCGCGCCATTCTCGCTTTTTGGCACGAGACCGCATGTCTTCTCGGTTGGTAATTCTCGAGCCTTTCCCTTTTAGATTTTAAGTCGCATTCACTTTTATTTATTTATTTAGGATGTTTTTATCATATGCCTAGGTTGCTCGGGTTCACTTTAAGCTCGAGGGTCGTTATCTGATTCGCGATAGTTATTTTCCACTTGTTTCCAAGTAAGGATTTCTTACCGTGGTTGTGTGGACCCTGCGATGCTGTCTTGATTGTGCCTTATATGCACGTTTACTTCTATGAACATGATTAGTGGATAGGACAGCTTGTGATTGCATTCTTGCTAGCATGTTTTCCTGTTTGTACATGTTAGTGCCATGCTAGGATTGTTCTTCCAGCATGCTTGAGATTCCTGCTTTAAGTTCGTAGTATCATGCTAGGTTATGTGTGATTGATGTTGATATGTATGTCTAGCCAGGAATCAGTTATTTTGTACTCTTAGCTAGTATAGTAGAGTTTGTCATCATCCAGAGGCTGAGAGCGGACATAACGTACTTTGTCCCCACTGGTCGGGAGTAGAGCGAAGCATAACGTACTTTGCTTCCCCCCGGAAGCCGATGTGGATTTAGCTACCACATCGGCATAAGCCTAGTTTGTAGCCTGCTAGAGCGGAACCCTGCCAAAGGTGCAAGCCTGCCTTGGCCGGTTCTTAGCTTCGTGTCGGTGGTACAGTGCGCATGATGAGTGCCGAGGGCCTCGCACTCATCGTGTTCGGTGACACCGCTTTCCGAGTCTTTAGGCATGCGTGCACGGCCCGCGTAGTTTGTACTTAGGCCCCCACATTTACGTCTCATGCGGCGAAGATGGGGTGTGCGCAAGCACACGCGCGTTAGTCGCCGGTTCGGAGAGCCGCCCGGGCTAATGTTCGTGAGTACACCGATTCCTTCCGGTTTAGAGCCGGACTTGGGTACTCTCCGATAGTCCAGTTTGTTAGCGAGGGTAAGAGGCCCTTGAGGACACCCATCGGGATTGGCTTTTGGGCCGATCATATGGTCAAGGAGAAAGACCTCGAGGGTGTCGGACATCTTTGGGATCGGTTTTGAGTGATCAATTGGCCGAGGAGGAAGACCCTCGGAGATGTCCCTGAATTGGTTATGAGAGCCAATCATTAGGCCGTAAGTAGGAGACTTCCGAGGATTCCAGATTCTCGCCTTGTAAGCTTGTTGAGCTATGATCCGTGTTGGTAATCGCTTGCATGTATACTTGGGTGCCGGATGATTGATGTATCGTATTGTACCCCTGGTTGGGGATTCTTCTTCGAGTATGTTTATACTCACCCTTATTTCTGTGGTTTTCCACCGTAACTTGGGACAGAACCGGGGCGGCTAGCGGAGGGAGCCGATTGATCATGGGAGCGAGCCAACACTCTGTCTTTATTGTTTGCATAATTTGTTCGGATTTAGACGACGGACGAGTCCTAGGGGACGTTTTTAAATGTTGTTTAAATTGTATTGTATGATTTTATAAACACCGCCGGAGCTTGTTGTACTTTGTTGGCTTTGCTTAAATGAAGGTTGTTGTTTATGTTTTAAGTGTCCCCGCTTTTAAATGTTTTGAAAGGTTTTAAATATGAGCACTAAACCGCTTGATGAAGTATTTAACTTGCATGTTGAGTGAGAACCTAGGTTTAGGACCGTGTTTTGGGTCGGGTTCTTACAGTGGAAACCCATAGGGGAATCCCACATCGGTTGGAAAGGGGAACGAAGCACTCCTTATAAAGGGTGTGGACACCTTTCCCTAGCAAGATGCGTTTTCCCATGGGGGGGAGAAACAAATCTGTGAGGCCAGTGGGCCAAAGCGGACAATATCTTGGCTAGCGATGGGTTGGGCCGTTACAGATGGTATCAGAGCTAGGCATCGGGCGGTGTCTGCGGTCCATCTAACGCTGGACCTCTAAGGGAGAGTGGAAACCCATAGGGGAATCCCACATCGGTTGGAAAGGGGAACGAAGCACTCCTTATAAAGGGTGTGGACATCTTTCCCTAGCAAGACGCGTTTTCCCATGGGGGGGAGAAACAAATCCGTGAGGCCAGTGGGCCAAAGCGGACAATATCTTGGCTAGCGATGGGTTGGGCCGTTACAAGATGAAACTTATTCAAACATCAATAGAAAACATTCATTTAATGACTTCCTTAAAACAATCTTGGCCAGTGTTTCAACAAAACAGTTTGAACAAGGCACAATTGTGATTAGTTGAACCACTCTAAAGATCAATACTATTCTCCCAGCATGCTACTACAAAATGAAAGACTCAAAACATAAAAGACACAGAGTTCGTCGGCAGCTCCCATGATCACACAGCTCCCTCCACTAGCCATCCCGGTGCTGTCCCAAGTTACCTGAAAGATAAGTAAGGGTGAGTATAAACATACTCAGTAAGAATCCCCAACCGGGGTACAATACGATACATCCATCATCTAGCATCCTAGTATACATGCAATCAGTTACCAACACAGAAACTTTGCTCATCAAGCTAATCACGACAAGTCAAGAAACCTCGGATGTCTCCTACTTCCGGCTTAGAGATCAGCTGCCATATCTTATTCCAAACCAATGGGACAAAGTGCGTTATGTCCAAGCTGATCTAACAAGATAAGTTCTGGAACTTCAGAAGTTTCCTACTTCCGGCCTACTGATTGGCTCTCCTAACCAATCCCAAATGACATCCTCGAGGGTCTTTCTCCCTCGTGTCGATCAACTCGGTGATCCCAAATAGATGTCAGACACCCTCGAGGGTCTTTCTCCCTCGGCCAATTGACCAACTCAAAAGCTGATCCCGAATAGGTGTCCTCGGGGGACTCTTACCCCCGGCCAGGCTAAACCCTAAGACAACGGGAGAGTACCCGAGTCAGCTCTAAACAAGAATAAGAATGGTGTCATTGATCTATAGTAGTGCGGAGCCCTCGGCACTCACCAGAGCGCACTGTACCACCAACCTCGAAGCTAAGAACTCGTCTCGGGCAGGCTTGCACCGTGTGAGTTCCGCTCTAGCAGGTTACAAACTAGGCTTGTACCGATGCAGGATCTAATCCACACCGGCTGCCGGGGGCAGAGACAAGGTATGTTATGCCTCTCACTGATCCCGACCTGTGGGGACAAGATACGTTATGTCCACTCTTAGCCTCTGGAAGACAAGTTTAGCTAACTATCTAATATCATATAATATACATCCCTAGCAACTAAACATGCTTAACAAGAATACAAGGACAACCTAGCATGATTCTACGAATGTAAACAGGGAACTCAGAACATGCTAGAAGGACAAACCTAGCATGGCACTAACATGTAGAAACAGGGCAAACATGCTAGCAGAGATAAACAGTGAAACAGTTCTAACCACTACATGCTCATAACAAACAACATATATATATAAGATGCAATCAAAACATATCGCAGGGTCCACACAACCCTAGTAAGAGATCCTTACCTGGAACAAACAGAAATACAAATAGTAAACTGCTCCTTGAGCTGCAGTGTCTCACAACCTAAAAGCATACAACATATCAATAAACCTAGCTAGCTAACCATCTAACCAAACACTAAACCAAGGCAAGGGAAACAAGAGGCTACCCCAACAAGCAACTAGTGCTCACAGTCAAGCACTTGAAGAAACCCTAGGGCTCGGCTACTCCTTGCAACAAAGTGTCTCGGCTAGGGCATCCACAAACAACAACAACAAGTTAGGCCTCAACTAGAAGCAAGCAACACACACACACTTGGAGTTCTCGGCCTCCTCCACCAATGAAGCTCTCGGCCAACCCAAGCACAACAACAACCACAACAACAAGAAGCTCACCTTGATGGCTCCGGCAATGACTCCAAGGATGCAAGGATATCTCGGCTAAGGATTACAATGAGGGTCTCGGCTAGGGCTAGGCTTGCACAAAAGAGAAGAGTTTCGGTTAGCATACTCCAACCAAGCTAACTCTCGGCTAGACCAACCCAATAAGCAAACCAACACAACAACACACAAGCTTAACTAGGTGAGTTCGGCATGGTCTCCAATGAAGCTAGGTGGTCTCGGCCAAGAGGATGCACAACCAAGAAGGATTCGGCTAGGGTTTGGATATTGCACAAGGAGGAAGAACAAGGTTAGAACTACACATCTACATCTCAAATCATAACAAAACACCATCCATCTTACGTTTGAGCTCTCGGGAATGGAGGTTGGAGAATAAGGGTGCCTCGAATCCAACTCAACAAGGAAGAACAAGCAAGATCTTCCCCCACCCAAGCAAGGTGCTTCTCGGATCTACAAGAAGAGAAGAAGGAAAACACAAGCTCTCTTGGTTAGAGCTTAGTTTCGGCCATGGTAAGGGAAGAAGAAAGACTAGGGAGCAACACTTGAAGGTTTGAGAATGGAAGCAAGTGAAGCTTGGAATCAATGGGGAGCAACATGGAGATGAGGTCTCGACCAAGGGAGGGAGGAGAACAAATGATGGGTCGGCCAAGGGGGAGGGAAGGAGAAAGAGATGTAACCCTAGGTATTTTCCCCCTATTTTTAATAAGAAAAAGCCCCCAAAAATCCCACCTTCAAATCCCACCAAGTGCACTTTCAAAACTCTTTTATTTTTCTCTTGAAATGGCTCAAACTCAACTCCCAAGCCACCATGGTTCGAATACTAGCTCCAACACTTTTATTTTAATTTTTCTTATTTTAACCGGGAGGGCTCCAAACTTACCATAAATGGAACTCTTGACCTGGAGCTTGAAATCGAATAATAACCAAAGTCCACAATGACAGAAATAACCTTGGAACCCTTGACTTACTATAAAACTATCTCGGGAAGGAAAAATGACCAAAATACCCCTAGAGGAAAAAATGACCAAAATGCCCTTGGAAGCACAAAAAACCCTAACAGCCCAACCAACTCACTGGAGGAACAATCAACAAACCTGGAGAACCGAAAGGAAAATCTTGGGTTGTTACAACATTCCCTCCTTTAAAAGACTTTCGTCCCCGGAAGTCCTAAGACTGAAACAACTCAGGATAATGCGTCCTCATCTCATCCTCTATCTCCCAAGTAGCTTCCTCTGCCCTCTGATTTCTCCACTGAACCTCCACTAGGTTGATCTCTCGGTTACATAAAGACTTGCGCTCCAGCCCCAAGATCTACATAAGCTTCTCCTCGAAGCTCAAATCCTTATTCAACTCTAAAGGCTCATGGTAAACAACGCCTGTCGGGTCTGCCACAAACTGTCTTATCATTGAAACATGAAAACATTATGAACCGCTGCCAAAGACAGGGGGTAATGCCAAACGTTAAGCAACTGCAACGACCTGCTCAAGGATCTCAAAAGGTCCTACAATCTTGGGGCTCTCTATCCCCGCTTACAAAACTCAGAACGCCTCACCACGATGCTACCTTCGACAAACTCGCTGACTGAACACAAACTCTAAACACTGCGGCGGGCACAGACGCAACTTCCCTGAATACTCACAGCTATTAACAAACAGCCTCAACCCCACACCATGTCGACAATCAACTAAACCTCTCGGGATCCAGAACAACTAAGCCACTAACTCAAGGAGAAAATAACTTACCAAGGCCAAGGAGGCTCACTCTTAGCTCACCCGACGGTCAACACAAATTGAGTGCTCCTCTCGGGGTGCTCGCCACCCTAAGAAGGCCTCTGAAACAAACTAGACGGCTTCAACCACTCAACCGACTCCTGCACAATTCCTTCATATGTTAACCACACCCACTAGCTGAAACTTCAGCCACTGCCAGGCTAACAATAAGGTCAGAACACGGGCACAACGCAGCCAGACCAACAACTTGGTGGATAGGAACTCAAAGGTCTAACCAACCAAAGGCACTGAACAACTGTGCGAACTTACTCAACTCTGGCTCAGCTATAACACCAACTGAGAATGGGAAACCACTAGAAACAAGACCCGAGAAGGGCTAGCTCTACTAAAACTTAAATCCAAGCATGCAACTGGGCAAAGCTCGCCTCAAGGTGACATGCAACTCACAAGTCCAACTGGTTACTCAAAAGGACTTCCTCCTTACAACTAAGGCTTAGAGCACTTTCCAACCAGAACTCCACACGCGGGACATCTCAATTGAAACATCACATGTCCCAAAGAACACGAATAACAACAACAACAATGGCTGACAGAAAACTAGCAACATAAACCAGCAAGGCTACCTCAAAGGTCAAGACTCGAGGCTAGTAATCACGGAGCAACTCGACCACCTCTGAAACTAGGGGTTTCCTGATCTCCAAAGATCCAACAACCTTCCAGCAACAACACAACTCTAGAACTGGACTGACCACTTCCTCGAGTGGTCGAACAACTTACAACTTGCTAGCAACTCTGAGATCAGCGCGGAGGTTACTAAGAACAACTCTAGCTTCTTAACCGACCACGAAGCTTCCAACAACTCAATCGAGATCCACTGCCTGGGTCTGACTGAGCTCTGGTGAGGTTCTCCACAACTTAGGGTTCCTCCGTCCACCCTTCGACACATACTGTCGTCAAGCGGTCTAACAGTCAACGGACTACACGGTCAACAACTCCCTCAAGCATCTCAACTATGATAGTCAGCTCCAACTCCTCAAAACAAAGAAGACCATGAACGCTATAGAATGTGTCATCCTCCTACTCAAAGCATCAGCCACATTGTAGCTTCCACCCAGGGTAAGGATCCGAACAACACTCTTAGCAACTACGATAAAAAAACTATGCGGCTTTGCTACCACCGCTCTTACTCAGTACCAACTGAACTCCAACCATCGAACACCAAAAAGTTCTTCTAACCAGGTCAAGGTCCAACTTGCGAAACTTGCTTAAGCAACAACCTGGCTACGAGCACGGTATCCTTAAAACCCAAGTTAGGGCACTTGACAAGAATTGAAGCCCTAACACCTCAAGAACTGAGCACTGGCTCCTCAACATGAACCACACGTGGTTCCCGAAACGTACACTACTAAACGAGCTACACAAAAGTACGCGGCGTGTACGACTCCTTTATTCCTTAAGATCCAAATCCAACATGAACTCTCGCACAAGGCAACTTTTGCCTCCTAATAGAGCCACAACTAATAAGGGAGCAACAAGATTTCAAACCCACACGGGATTCATTCGTCCTAGTGTGTTCCCATGGGGAGCACCCGTCCTGTTTGTAAAGAAGTAAGACAGTTCCATGCGCCTTTGCATTGATTATAGAGAACTGAACAAGGTAACAGTGAAGAACAAGTATCTGTTGCCTCGCATAGATGACTTGTTTGACCAGTTACAGGGAGCTTCTACATTTTTGAAAATAGATATGAGGTCTGGGTATCATCAGTTAAGGATCAGGGATGCTGACATTCTCAAAACCGCGTTCAGGTCGAGGTATGGCCATTATGAGTTCGTAGTAATGTCTTTCGGGCTGACCAACGCCCCAACAGCTTTCATGGATATGATGGACAGAGTGTTCAAGGCTTTCTTGGACAGCTTTGTCATCGTATTTATAGATGACATCCTTATCTATTCGAGGACCAGAGAGGACCATGTTTCGCACCTAAGGCAAGTTCTGACAGCTCTGAGAGAGAACCAGCTTTATGCCAAGTTCTCCAAGTGTGACTTTTGGCTAGATCAGGTTGCCTTCTGTAACGGCCCAGTTTTCATCTTTTCTTCCAGGTATGCCCTAGGGGTATTTTGGTAATTTGGTCGGGTCGTCAGGGCCGTTTCTGTCTTTTTCAGCTGTTAAAATTATTGGTTGGTCTTATGTAGGGCTTTGATGCTTTGTGGATGTGTTTGGGCATGGAGAGATGCAAAAGTAAAATTGAGAAATAAAAGTGTAGCAATTGGGATTCGAACTCGGGTCTCTGGGAAATTTGTTGGGTAGTGTGCCAGATGAGCCATTGGTTGCTCTTGTTGCTCTTTCCGCGGCATGGCTTGGTTAGCTTTGGGTCTTTGGGGTTTTGGTGCATTTGATTAAATGAAGGGAATTAGGTTTGTTTATTCATTCTTCTCCAAATCCACCCTAGCCGCCCAAGCTCTCTCTCCCCAAGCTCCTTGCCGTGCATCATCTCCCCAAGCAGCCCTTTGATCGATTGTCATCCCGGGTAAGAGTTCTAGTTCTCTTCTTCTTCTTCTTCCGTTTGGTGTTCTTGCTGGCCGAGAGAAAAAGGAGGTGACATTTGTGTTTTGTTGCATCTAGCCGAGAGGAGAGCACCAGTCAAGCAGCCCCTGCATCGCGTCGTAGCCCATCGCTCAGTAGTAGAAGCTCACGATCGCCCAGCACCCCGGTCTGTCGTCGCAGCCCAGATCGCGTCGCTCGTCCTCGCCAGCGCGTCCAGATGCTCGCGTCTCGCCCGCATCGCGTCTGCATGCTGCACCAGCGCTCCCGCACGCCCGTTGCTCGTCCGAGTCTGCACGCCCGCGCCCCAGGGCCCGTCCGCGCGAAGCTCCACTCCCCAGCAAGTTCGTCTGCGCGCGTGGGGAGCCGCCTGCCGCCCAGCCACCGCCTAGCGCTGTGCAACCCATCTGTCCACGCGCAAGCCCGTGCCGTGTGAGTGCTCCCGAGCCGAGTCCTATTTGATTTATTATTTTAGGCCTATTGATTGTAAAATGTGTTGTTGTTTGCTAGGTACCCGATAGCTACCTGATAGCTAGCTCGGGGTTCGTTTGCAGCATAGGGCTTTGTCTGTAGTTGCCTTCCGACCAAGGTAAAGATTTCTTATCAGAGTTGTGTGGGCCCTGCGATGTAATATGTGATTGTTGTTTGTATTCTTGTTTATGTTTATCAGCATGTTTAGTGATAGGTGCCCTGTTCTGAATTCCGACTGGCATGATTCCCGTGTTGTTTCTCATGTTAGTTCCATGATAGGTTGTTCTGTTCTGGCATGCTCGTTATCTTTTCTTGCTTCGTAGTATCATGCTAGGTTCATTGTCTCTGCTGAGCACGTATTGGATTGTTTGTTGTATCTGTTATAGTTAGAATTATGATAGGTAGCATCATCGGGGTGAGGATGCATAACGTAACTTGCATCCGTGGCAGGGACGTACGAGGCAGTACTCAGTCACTGATCCGTCGTTGGGGTTTAGCTAACCCTAACAGCAGCCCTTTGTAATCTTGGGTGAGGGTGGCAGACTGTTAAATGCCGCAACGGTCGGGAGGATGACGAGGCATTTCCTTGTCCCCGGCAGTCGACACGTCTTCAGCGTGTTCGACAGTAGCCCTTGATTGCCACCTGATAGGGCAAGGACCTTTTTCTGGTGTAAGCCTACCACGACCGGTTCCTTAGCCTCAGGTGCGGTGGTACAGGCTGACATAGTTCACGTGTCCAGGTCTCACACCCCTATGTTAGTGACACAGATCCAGAGATTTGTTAGGCATGAGTACTTGACCAGGGTAGCTTGCCACTAGACCCGGCACCCCCCTGGTTTGCAGCAGCATTCGGTGCGCGCACACGCTCATTACAGCGCCGACTGGAGAGCTCCTCGGGATCTTGAGTTCAGTGCACCTTTGGTATCGGCGAGTGAAGCAGTGAAAGTGAGACTAGTTTCTCGTATAGGATCGTATCACGTGGTAGATTTTTCGGAGTAAGACCCTGAGATGGCATCCGAGGTTTATGTGAGGATTAAAGTAAAGTGCTCTCTTCTAGGTTTATATTCATGGCTTGCATACTTTCTGCTAGATGACCAGTTATATCGTATTGTACCCCGGTTGGGGATTCTTACTGAGTAATTCGTTACTCACCCTTATTTTGTGGTTTTCCACAAGTAACCATGGTGAGAGACATGATGGCTGAAGGAGGAGATGTGATCATGGAAACCCGTTGTTTCGAACTCTGAGTCTTTTATTTATGTTTTTATGTTTTAAATGTCCTCTGAATGCATGTAGTTGGGCACAGAGCCCTTAGGTTATTTTCTGGTTGTTTTCCGGATTCTGACACTGATTTAAACCATTTTTGGACTTGAATGTTGAATTAAATCTCTGATCAGAGTACGTTTTAAATTGTATTTAGCTTGGAATGTGCTTTGAAACAGAGGGGCGAGTTCGGGACATTTTGTTGTTGTTTTGAATGGATGTTTACTACTTTTTGTTTTAATCAGAATCTGGCATACAACCTTGCATATTATTTTTCTAAGTTTTAAAGCATGCATTGAGGTAAAGGCCTAGTTTAGGATCCCATTCGGGTCGGGTCTTTACACCTTCCTAGGACATGTTGTATCCAAGGATGGTATCGCAGTGGATCCCTCCAAGATAGATGTAGTGAGTTCTTGGGCTAGACCAACCACAGTTGCAGAGGTTCGCAGTTTTCTAGGTCTAGCAGGCTACTATCTTAGGTTTGTTCAGGGCTTTTCTGCTAAGGCTGCACCCTTGACTAGATTGACAAGGAAAGGTGTAGAGTTTATTTTGGATGAGAAGTGTGAAGAGAGCTTTGCCCTGTTGAAACATAGTTTGACCTCTACTCTAGTTTAGACAGTGCTAGAGGATACGGGTGGTTTTGTGGTGTACAACGACGCTTTTAAGTTTGGTCTAGGTTGTGTTCTAATGCAGCATGGTAAGGTTATTGCTTATGCTTCGAGACAGTTGAAGCCATATGAACAGAATTATCCGACGCATGACATGGAGCTAGCTGTAGTGGTCTTTGCTTTGAAGATCAAGAGGCATTACCTGTACGGCGAGAAGATTCAGATTTTCACTGATCATTAGAGCCTCAAATACTTCTTCACACAGAAGGAGTTGAACATGAGGTAGAAGAGGTGGTTGGAGTTGGTTAAGGACTATGATTGCGAGATTCTGTACCACCCAAGTAAAGACAATGTGGTAGCCGATGCTTTGAGTCGGAAGACTTCACATTCTGTAGCGTTGTTGAGGTCACAGATTCCGTTGCAGAGGGACTTAGAGCTAGCTGGGATAGTAGTACTGTTGGGAGAGGTTACCGCCAGGGTAGCCCAGTTGACTTTCAGCCTTCCCTCAGGCAAAGGATAATAGATGGCCAGTGAGTGATCCCGAGTTGAGTCGACTGATTGTCAGGGTTCAGGCTGACAGATATTTCAACTTTGCTGTGGTTCCAGATGGTGGTTTGAGGTATAGAGGATGCCTTTGCGTGCCAGCGGACGCTGGGCTGCTTGTTGAGTTGCTTTCTGAGGCTCACAGTTCTCCGTTCACATGGCACCCAGGGGATTTAGGGCAAAAGTCAAACTTCAACATCACACCAACTCACCTTGTAGTCTCGGCCAAGGCGAGAACACAAGAAGTCTCGGAAACTCCACAAGCTTGAGCTTTCGGCTAGGCTTCAACTTACACAAACAAGAAGAACACTTGAGTGAACCAACCTCCAACCATTTGAACAACAAAACAAGAGCAAAGATACAAACTCACTAACCTTAAGGATCTCGACCAAAGAAGTGTTGCAAGAGCAAGAGAGATCTCGGCTAGGCTATGCAAAAACAACAATGAAGAGCTTGGTTAGAACACACACACCCAACAATGGTGTCTCTCGGCTAGATCTACTCTTCAAGCAAACAAAACCAAACAAACACCTACCTTGAGGTCTCTGCAATGGAGGAGGATTGAAGATGGAGATCTTGAGCTTGGCTAAATCGAACAAAATGGAGAAGAAGAAGCCCCTCGGATCTACACTAGCAAGAGAAAATGGAAGATGCAACTAGCTTGGAACAACAATGGAGATGGGGGATTGCTTGGTTGGCCAAGAGAGGAAAAAGAAGAAGACAAAGAGAGAGGGAGGTGAGGTGGTCGGCTAGGGTTGGGGAAGGGAAGGAGAAAATGCTGATTTTCTTATTTTGAAATCCTAAAAAATCCCTCCATTTGACAAGTGTCAAATGAGGTTCCCCCTTCGAGTCCCAACTCCAACACTTTTTAAAAAGAATTTCTGTTTAAACCCGGGCAAGCTCCAAACTCCTCCACACAACTCCCAAACCTGGAACAAGCACCAAGATAATTTTATTAACTCAAGACAAAGCTGGAAATTACCAAAATACCCCCGGGAGGCCACAGGACCAAAATGCCCCTAGAGCCTTAAGAAGCTCTAACAGCCCAACAAACTAACTGAAACCAACCCAACGTACCTGGAGAATCGGAAGGAAAACATGGGCTATTACAAAAGCCTCAGCGAAGGCAAGGCACACTGCGCAGGTGCTGGCTCGGCAGGGTGCACGCGACAGCAAGCAGCGACCGGGGCTGGTGCGAGCGGTTGTGCGAGGTACGGCTGCGTGCAGGCGAAGGGGTCGCAAGGGGCTGTTGTGCGGGTGGCTGCGGCGAAGCAATGCACGGCTGGGCGATGAGGCTGGCTGCTTGTGCGGGCGAGGCGAGGCGACACTGCTGAGTTGTGGGCTTGACGATCGTGGCGGCTTTGGGCGGTGGCTTGCGCTGAGCGAACAAAGGCTGGGCAATGCGGCTGAGCACGGGCAAGCAGGGGCTGTCTTTGGTGTGGCTTCGTGAGGGCGAGACGGACCGTGCGCGTGGTGCTGAGGAGATCCTCGGTTGGGCGAGGCGAGGTGCTGCTATGGAGAGCTGGCAAAACTTGCTACTGAGGCGAACGTGTGGGCTTGGCTGCGATGGAGGTGACTTCAGCTAGGGTGATTTCCGATTAGGGGAAGATGATGATGGCTGCCGAATTGAGGGGAAAAACACCATGGGATCTAGGCTAAAAAAATGGGGAAGATGAGTTGGGGAGTCGGCAAGAAGAAGAAGGGAGGGATGGGAGTTCATGCGATAAAGAGGAAGAATGAGAAAGTAAAATGATTTCCTTTTCCTTTTCCTTTTAGGTTTGGCGATTCCTTCCCTGGGCTTTCCCCCTTCAAATCATAGCTGTAGCATGAATTTTCCCCTTAATTATCTCATTAAAGTCAAGCCTCTAAACTCCCTCCAAGTCATAGGTTCGAATCCCAACGGAAGCACTTTTAATTTCTTTAATTTTACATTTAACCGAACTACCTCTAAACTTCTGAACAATCAACACAAACCCTTGGGACCTGCAACCAACAACCGACTAAGTCTCAGCAAAAGATAGAAACAGCCCTGGAACCCTAATTATCCACAAGGCCGGCCCTAAGGGCAAAATGACCAAAATGCCCTTAAAGGTTAAAACAGCCCTAACACCCCAACCAAACAACTGAACAACGAACCGAAAGTACCTAGGAAACCATTACACACATACTAGACTAAACTCCAAGCTCCCTTCTGAAATACTTGGCTGCAACCTGTCGGTACAATGCCCGTAGGTTTGCTGCTATGCACCAGACGTACGTATGCAACTAGTGAGGAGGTTATTCCTAAATCCCCTCTAAAAAGTGCTCAGTATAAGTACAAACTTACCTAGTGAGAGCAGGTGGGCTAATCATTTAACATCCTTGATAAATCTCAAAGAGATCATATTTTAGGTTACTTAGTTTGCATTATCTTAATATTTAAGTAAAGAATATATGCAATCCTAGTAGAAATACGGAGAAGTAACTTAGAAAATCAGTACGCATTCATAATGTCGCATCAAAAGCATGAATCCGCGCTTTAGCGTAAATCGCAAAACAATTGTCTAATTAACTCTTTTTAGCAAGATTTCACGCAACATTAAGGAAAAGACAATAATGCGAATGATGACCAGATCGAGCGAAGACGCTGAACCCAAAGAAGGAATTACGTTCGACAAAGTTTCGTCTACGAGGAAAGAATCAGAGAATCAATTATGCAATCAAGGCGACAACAATCAAATAAATCCCGACGAAAATCATGGAATATGCATTGATGATGATTTGTACAGCTCACTTCTACTTGCGGATCATGAAATTCAACCCTATATATACCAAAGCAAGAAGTGGAATTCATTGAGCTGGTCGGTTGGTCATAAGCCAACCAAGGGACTAAAGCCAAAACTTGAGTCTACTGTAGAGAAGCTAATGGTGGTGTTATGGGAACTGATGACAAGGAAACTACACACCTACAGCCGTGTCATTTCCATTTAGGACTAGTTGTAGTATTTAAACATTTCATAGTTGTAATAAAATCGTCTGGTTTAAACTTCTATATTGTGTTTATTACTATGATTGCATCATAGGAGTATATGATGGCTACTTATGAATATATCATGTTATGAGTGTAGGTCACTAAATGTTACACTGCTGAATGTTTATTTTTATATATATGCATTGATTAGCTACCCATGCATATACATTGCGAGGAATCGCAAGTTGACCCAGTACGCTACTTTAGGTTGCATGAACAGCTGTTCAACATTTAGGGAGTTAGGAATAACTTCACTACTGCTTACATCGCCCTAGGCTAAGTATGGTGTTCGCAACGGAAGCTGGTTCACCCATAAATCATGAGTCACATAAATGATAGTAGTTTTTTGCGCCGTTGTCTGGGATTGATTATTAAGAGTTGATATACTTAGTAAAGAGTAGTTCTTAATTTTCTGAGATTGAATTCTTTTTTATTTCAGAAAACCTTGAAGTTCAAACTAATTTGATCAGAAGGGCAATAGAGTCTCAGAGCAACTCATCACCAGGATTATTTAATGGAGCTTTGTCAGTTTACAAATCAGCAATGGACGCAATACTACATTCCGCAATATTTAGATAGCTTACAACAATAAGGCTATGCGGAGGAATTTAACATAGCACATCTTCATTCAAATGAAAATTTCCAGTCGCACTATTAGGAATACCATAGCAGCTTCTATCAGCAAAAGTTCGATCCGCGAGAAGATCATAGCAACAGGGGATATACTCAGAGTTCGAAACAACGGGTTTCCATGATCACAGCTCCTCCTTCAGCCATCCTGTCTCGCACCATGGTTACCTGTGGAAAACCACAAAATAAGGGTGAGTAACGAATTACTCAGTAAGAATCCCCAACCGAGGTACAATACGAAATAAATGGTCATCTAGCAGAAATGTATGCAAGCTATGAATATAAACACAGAAGAGAGCACATAGCTTAAATCCATACATAAACCTCGGATGCCATCTTAAGGTCTTACTCCGGAAAATCTACCACGCGATACGATCCTATACGAGAAACTAGTCTCGGCCTCAACCTGTCTACTGTCGATACGAAAGGTGCACTGAACTCAAGATCTTGAGGAGCTCTCCGGTCGGCGCTGTAATGAGCGTGTGCGCGCACCGCATCTTCTTTGCAAACCGTGGGGTTCTTGGGGTCTAGAAACAAGCTGCCTGGTCCATACTCATGCCTAACTAATCTGGATCGGTGTCACTTTGAACATAGGGTGTGAGACCGAACATGTAAACTATGTCACTGTACCACCGCACTTTGAGGCTAAGGAACCGGTCGTGGTAGGCTTACACCGAGAAACGCACCCTTGCCGTGTCGGTGGTAATCAAGGGCTCTTTGCCAGAACACGCTGAGGACGTGTCGACTGCCGGGGACAAGGCAATGCCTCGTCATCTTCCCGACCATTGGGGCATTTAACAGTCTGCCACCCTCACTCAAGATTGCAAAGGGCTGCCGTTAGGGTTAGCTAAACCCTAACGACGGATCAGGGACAGAGTACTGCCTCGTACGTCCCTGCTACAAATGCAAGTTACGTTATGCATCCTCACCCGGATGATGCTACCTATCATAATTCTAGCTATAAACATATATAGTAAACAATCCAATACGTGCTCGACAGAGGCAATGAACCTAGCATGATACTACGAAGCAAGAATAGATAACGAGCATGCCAGAACAGAACAACCTAGCATGGAACTAACATGAGAAACAACACGAGAATCATGCCAGTCGAAATTCAGAACAGAGCACATATCCACTAAACATGCTTATAAACATAACAAACACACAAACAGCAATCACAGAATATATCGCAGGGCCCACACAACTCCAGTAAGAAATCCTAACCTTGGTCGGAAGGCAACTACACACAAAGCCCTATGATGCGAACGAACTCCGAGCTAGCTATCGTGTAGCTATCGGGTACCTAGCGAACAACAACACATTTTACAATCAATAGGCCTAAAATAATAAATCAAATAGGACTCGGCTCGGGAGCACTCACACAGCACGGGCTTGCGCGCGGACAGACGCACTGCACGGCGCTGGGCGGCAAGGGGCTGCGCGGGCGCGGATGGGCTCGCTGGGGCACGGAGCTACTCACTGACGGGCACTGGGGCGAGGGCGTCCAGACGCGGACGAGCGACGGGCTTGCGGGCGCGGTGTGCGGGTGAGACGCAGGCGAGTTGGCGCTGTGACACGACGCGAGCGTTGGCTGCGCATGGACGGGCGGAGCGATGTGGCACGAGCGCTAGCTGCGCGCGGACGACGATGTGATCTGCTGCTCGGCTGGTGCGATGGACACCTGGGCGATGCAGCTACTGGGCGATGGGCGTCTGGGCGATGGCGCTGCAAGGGCTGGTCGGCCTTCTTCTTGGTTGAAATTTCTTGGCGCGCGATAAATTGGGGCGATGAAGGGCCGGGCGGGTGGGCGACGGGATCTTTGGTGAGACGGGCATCTTTATGAACGGCTAGGGTGGATTTGGAGAAGAATGAATAAACAAACCTAATTCCCTTCATTTAATCAAATGCACCAAAACCCCAAAGACCCAAAGCTAACCAAGAGATGCCGCGGAAAGAGCAACAAGAGCAACCAATGGCTCATCTGGCACACTACCCAACATACTTCTCGGAGACCCGTGTTCGAATCCCAACTGCTACACCTTTGTCTCTCAATTTTACTTTTGCATCTCACCATGCCCAAACACATCCACAAAGCATCAAAATCCTACATAAGTCCATCCAATAATTTTAACAACTGAAAAAAGACATAAACGGCCCTGACGGCCCGACCAAATTACTAAAATACCCCTAGGGCAGACCTGAAAGACCGGGATGAAAACCTGGGCCGTTACACTTTCTGCAGGAACCAGTAGGAACCTATGCAGTAAGCAGTAGGCGAGCATAAGAGTCATATCTAGATATCGATATACTCAATGAGGAAGCATTGGATTTTCTCTATGAGAAAGATCTTGATGCGATAATTCAGTGCATTATAAATAAGCAAATGATTAATTCTAAGAGTGAAACTAAGTTCTACACTTCAAATCGCATTAATACACAAGTATACGTAGTCGAGTATGCAGCAAGTTATAAGTATTTATATTTTATCGTTCTCCACAGGGATTGATGTCTACAACTAGTTAATTAATCTAAGAGTAGTGCAAGAAATGTAAAATGAATGGTGTTGGGATTTTTGGTTTGTTTTATATCTAAATGTGAAAGTAAAACTAAAAAAACGAAGTGAACTAAATAAGGCTTGGGCTAAGGTTATGGGATGCGTCAAGCAATTTCTAGGATAAAATGCGGTAAGTAGTAATTGCCATACTTCGCCTAACAAACTACCGCTTCCGTTTTCGTTAAGCATCAAGTATGATTTCCGTTGCAAATCAATCTAATGATAATGCAGCGCTACGTATGCAATAGTTACACGTTTAGTCCTAAACTATGATTTAAAGTACTACAGTCGTCAAAATACTAACCTACTGAACATGTAAACTAGCCTTAGGTTATTTCCTCTTCGGATTTACAACCTATTAGCACATGTGGATGATCGGTCGACATTTTCAATTTAATTAAGATCCTAATTTAACTTGCTTCAATTAACAACTCCCTTTACCCTAGTACATGATTCTACAACCCTGTAAGAACCCGACCCAAATTACTGTCCTAAACCTAGGTTCTCACTCAACATGCAAGTAAAAATATGTTTACAAACGGTTTAGTTCTCATATTTTTAAAACTTTTCAAACAACAAAGCGGGGAACATTTAAAACTCAACAACAATTTTCATAAAGTAAATCAATAACTTAAAACATGCCTGGCCAGTGTTTATAAAAACATTCAAATAGTTCTAAATCACAATTCTCTAAGTTCCCCTAATGGACTCCATGTCCAAATACATGCTGAAATAACAATGCATAAAGAAAGACACAACAGAGTGCCGACAGCTCCCATGATCATGCAGCTCCCTCCACTAACCGTCCTGGTGCTGTCCCAAGTTACCTGGTGGAAAAACCAAAGAAATAATGGTGAGTATAAACATACTCAGTAAGAATCCCCAACCCGGGTACAATACGATACGTCAGTCATCTAGCACCCTAGTATACATGTAAACAAATACGAGCTCAGAAGCAACAACCTGGCTCAGGCTAACCGCGGGTCTAGAACTTGCCTATTCAAGGACTTGATACCGCAACCTACACTAGGTTCTACACCTTGATGCCCATCAGGATCTTACACAACCTAGGATGCGATGATGCCCATCAGGGTCTTACACATAAGGATGCCCATTAGGGTCTTACTCCTGCTAGACATAGTGATGCCCATCGGGGACTTACACACAAGGATGCCCATTGGGGTCTTACTCCACAAACCAACCAAGCCCATCGGGGTCTTACACATCTAGGATGGCCATCGGGGTCTTACTCCACAAGGATGGCCATCGGGGTCTTACTCCACAAAACAGTGAAGCCCATCGGGGTCTTACACATCTAGGATGCCCATCGGGGTCTTACACTCCCTAGCTACATTATGATGCCCATCGGGGACTTACACAAGATGCCAACAGTGTAGTGCCCATCGGGGACTTACGTACACTAGCAACGCATTGGTGCCCATCGGGGACTTACCCAAGCGGGACCTAAACTAGTAACCCTTAACGGTCTCCTAAGTACAGGAACACAAACTAGCCTAACAATCAGACAATAACCATTACCTGTCTAACCCTAGCATGAAACTAACAGAATACGAACAGGAACATGGGTATGCCAGAATAAGAAAAATCCCTAGCATGATACTACGAACTTAAGCCGGAATCAAAAGCATGCGGGAAGAACAAACCTAGCTGGCACTAACATGAACAACAAGCAAACATGCTAGCAAGAATTCAAACACAAGCTGTCCTATAGCTAACATGCTCATAACAAGATAACCAAGCATACAAGGCACAATCTCGAAAGTATCGCAAGGTCCACATAACCCCCGTAAGGAATCCTTACCTGGAAACAAGCAGTAAATAAGTATAACGCTCCTTGAGCTGCAGAACACACAACCTAGCAAAACATTCATAGTTACATCAATAACCTAAACTAGTTATCTCTAAACTAAACTCAAGGAAACAAGAACCGAGAAGTTACCCGGTGAGCTACACAAGCTCTCGGGCAAACTCCTTGGGTTTGTCCATGGGAGCTCTCGCTGGCTAGGCTAGGGGCTAGGGCTTAATCTCGACCTCTTCTTCAACAACCTCCCCGATTCGGCTAGGCTTCACCTCCAACACAACGGAACACAAGTTAGCTTGTCGAGAAGACAAACAACACACTCCCAAACCACACCAACATGCTTACGGCTAGGGTTGAGAACTCACCTCGAGTGTGCTCTCGGCAGCAATTGCTCACGGCTACTAGGGCTTGATGCGGAAACTCTCTTTCGGCTTGATACCGCAACCTACACTAGGTTCAACACCTTGATGCCCATCAGGATCTTACACAACCTAGGATGCGATGATGCCCATCAGGGTCTTACACATAAGGATGCCCATCAGGGTCTTACTCCTACTAGACACAGTGATGCCCATCAGGGACTTACACACAAGGATGCCCATTGGGGTCTTACTCCACAAACCAATGAAGCCCATCGGGGTCTTACACATCTAGGATGGCCATCGGGGTCTTACTCCACAAGGATGCCCATCGGGGTCTTACACATCTAGGATGCCCATCGGGGTCTTACACTCCCTAGCTACATTATGATGCCCATCGGGGACTTACACATGATGCCAACAGTGTAGTGCCCATCAGGGACTTACGTACACTAGCAACGCATTGGTGCCCATCGGGGACTTACCCAAGCGAGACCTAAACTAGTAACCCTTAACGGTCTCCTAAGTACAGGAACACAAACTAGCCTAACAATCAGACAATAACCATTACCTGTCTAACCCTAGCATGAAACTAACAGAATACGAACAGGAACATGGGTATGCCAGAATAAGAAAAATCCCTAGCATGATACTACTGAACTTAAGCGGAATCAAAAGCATCTTTGGAAGAACAAACCTAGCTGGCACTAACATGAACAACAAGCAAACATGCTAGCAAGAATTCAAACACAAGTCATCCTATAGCTAACATGCTCATAACAAGAAACCAAGCATACAAGGCACAATCCTGAAAGTATCGCAAGGTCCACATAACCCCCGTAAGGAATCCTTACCTGGAAACAAGCAGTAAATAAGTATAACGCTCCTTGAGCTGCAGAACACACAACCTAGCAAAACATTCATAGTTACATCAATAACCTAAACTAGCTATCTCTAAACTAAACTCAAGGAAACAAGAACCGAGAAGTTACCCGGTGAGCTACACAAGCTCTCGGGCAAACTAATTGGGTTTGTCCATGGGAGCTCTCGGCTAGGCTAGGGCTAGGGCTTAATCTCGACCTCTTCTTCAACAACCTCCTGGATTCGGCTAGGCTTCACCTCCAACACAACGGAACACAAGTTAGCTTGTCGAGAAGACAAACAACACACTCCCAAACCACACGAACATGCTTACTGCTAGGGTTGAGAACTCACCTCGAGAGTGTGCTCGGCTTGGCAATTGCTCACGGCTACTAGGGCTTGATGCGGAAACTCTCTTTCGGCTTGATACCGCAACCTACACTAGGTTCTACACCTTGATGCCCATCAGGTTCTTACACAACCTAGGATGCGATGATGCCCATCAGGGTCTTACACATAAGGATGCCCATCAAGGTCTTACTCCTGCTAGACACAGTGATGCCCATCAGGGACTTACACACAAGGATGCCCATTGGGGTCTTACTCCACAAACCAATGAAGCCCATCGGGGTCTTACACATCTAGGATGGCCATCGGGGTCTTACTCCACAAGGATGCCCATCGGGGTCTTACACATCTAGGATGCCCATCGGGGTCTTACACTCCCTAGCTACATTATGATGCCCATCGGGGACTTACACATGATGCCAACAGTGTAGTGCCCATCGGGGACTTACGTACACTAGCAACGCATTGGTGCCCATCGGGGACTTACCCAAGCGGGACCTAAACTAGTAACCCTTAACGGTCTCCTAAGTACAGGAACACAAACTAGCCTAACAATCAGACAATAACCATTACCTGTCTAACCCTAGCATGAAACTAATAGAATACGAACAGGAACATGGGTATGCCAGAATAAGAAAACTCCCTAGCATGATACTACGAACTTAAGCCGGAATCAAAAGCATGCTGGAAGAACAAACCTAGCTGGCACTAACATGAACAACAAGCAAACATGCTAGCAAGAATTCAAACACAAGTCGTCCCTATAGCTAACATGCTCATATACAATAACCAAGCATACAAGGCACAATCACGAAAGTATCGCAAGGTCCACATAACCCCGTAAGGAATCCTTACCGAAACAAGCAAAGAATAAGTATAACGCTCCTTGAGTATGCAGAACACACAACCTAGCAAAACATTCATAGTTACATCAATAACCTAAACTAGCTATCTCTAAACTAAACTCAAGGAAACAAGAACCGAGAAGTTACCCGGTGAGCTACACAAGTTCTCGGGCAAACTAATTGGGTTTGTCCATGGGAGCTCTCGGCTAGGCTAGGGCTAGGGCTTAATCTCGACCTCTTCTTCAACAACCTCCTGGATTCGGCTAGGCTTCACTTCCAACACAACGGAACACAAGTTAGCTTGTCGAGAAGACAAACAACACACTCCCAAACCACACCAACATGCTTACGGCTAGGGTTGAGAACTCACCTCGAGAGTGTGCTCGGCAGGCAATTGCTCACGGCTACTAGGGCTTGATGCGAAACTCTCTTTTCGGCTTGATACTGCAACCTACACTAGGTTCTACACCTTGATGCCCATCAAGATCTTACACAACCTAGGATGCGATGATGCCCATCAGGGTCATACACATAAGGATGCCCATCAGGGACTTACTCCTGCTAGACACAGTGATGCCCATCAGGGACTTACACACAAGGATGCCCATTGGGGTCTTACTCCACAAACCAATGAAGCCCATCGGGGTCTTACACATCTAGGATGGCCATCGGGGTCATACTCCACAAGGATGCCCATCGGGGTCTTACACATCTAGGATGCCCATCGGGGTCTTACACTCCCTAGCTACATTATGATGCCCATCGGGGACTTACACATGATGCCAACAGTGTAGTGCCCATCGGGGACTTACGTACACTAGAAACGCATTGGTGCCCATCGGGGCCTTACCCAAGCGGGACCTAAACTAGTAACCCTTAACGGTCTCCTAAGTACAGGAACACAAACTAGCCTAACAATCAGACAATAACCATTACCTGTCTAACCCTAGCATGAAACTAATAGAATACGAACAGGAACATGGGTATGCCAGAATAAGAAAAATCCCTAGCATGATACTACGAACTTAAGCCGGAATCAAAAGCATGCTGGAAGAACAAACCTAGCTGGCACTAACATGAACAACAAGCAAACATGCTAGCAAGAATTCAAACACAAGCTGTCCTATAGCTAACATGCTCATAACAGTAACCAAGCATACAAGGCACAATCCTGAAAGTATCGCAAGGTCCACATAACCCCCGTAAGGAATCCTTACCAGGAAACAAGCAGTAAATAAGTATAACGCTCCTTGAGCTGCATAACACACAACCTAGCAAAACATTCATAGTTACATCAATAACCTAAACTAGCTATCTCTAAACTAAACTCAAGGAAACAAGAACCGAGAAGTTACCCGGTGAGCTACACAAGTTCTCGGGCAAACTAATTGGGTTTGTCCATGGGAGCTCTCGGCTAGGCTAGGGCTAGGGCTTAATCTCGACCTCTTCTTCAACAACCTCCTGGATTCGGCTAGGCTTCACCTCCAACACATCGGAACACAAGTTAGCTTGTCGAGAAGACAAACAACACACTCCCAAACCACACCAACATGCTTACTGCTAGGGTTGAGAACTCACCTCGAGAGTGTGCTCGGCTTGGCAATTGCTCACGGCTACTAGGGCTTGATGCGGAAACTCTCTTTCGGCTTGATACCGCAACCTACACTAGGTTCTACACCTTGATGCCCATCAGGATCTTACACAACCTAGGATGCGATGATGCCCATCAGGGTCTTACACATAAGGATGCCCATCAGGGTCTTACTCCTGCTAGACACAGTGATGCCCATCAGGGACTTACACACAAGGATGCCCATTGGGGTCTTATTCCACAAACCAATGAAGCCCATCGGGGTCTTACACATCTAGGATGGCCATCGGGGTCTTACTCCACAAGGATGCCCATCGGGGTCTTACACATCTAGGATGCCCATCGGGGTCTTACACTCCCTAGCTACATTATGATGCCCATCGGGGACTTACACATGATGCCAACAGTGTAGTGCCCATCGGGGACTTACGTACACTAGCAACGCATTGGTGCCCATCGGGGACTTACCCAAGCGGGACCTAAACTAGTAACCCTTAACGGTCTCCTAAGTACAGGAACACAAACTAGCCGAACAATGAGACAATAACCATTACCTGTCTAACCCTAGCATGAAACTAACAGAATACGAACAGGAACATGGGTATGCCAGAATAAGAAAAATCCCTAGCATGATACTACGAACATAAGCCGGAATCAAAAGCATGCTGGAAGAACAAACCTAGCTGGCACTAACATGAACAACAAGCAAACATGCTAGCAAGAATTCAAACACAAGCTGTCCTATAGCTAACATGCTCATAACAGTAACCAAGCATACAAGGCACAATCCTGAAAGTATCGCAAGGTCCACACAACCCCCGTAAGGAATCCTTACCTGGAAACAAGCAGTAAATAAGTATAACGCTCCTTAAGCTGCAGAACACACAACCTAGCAAAACATTCATAGTTACATCAATAACCTAAACTAGCTATCTCTAAACTAAACTCAAGGAAACAAGAACCGGGAAGTTACCCGGTGAGCTACACAAGCTCTCGGGCAAACTCCTTGGGTTTGTCCATGGGAGCTCTCGGCTAGGCTAGGGCTAGGGCTTAATCTCGACCTCTTCTTCAACAACCTCCTGGATTCGGCTAGGCTTCACCTCCAACACAACGGAACACAAGTTAGCTTGTCGAGAAGACAAACAACACACTCCCAAACCACACCAACATGCTTACTGCTAGGGTTGAGAACTCACCTCGAGAGTGTGCTCGGCTTGGCAATTGCTCATGGCTACTAGGGCTTGATGCGGAAACTCTCTTTCGGCTTGATACCGCAACCTACACTAGGTTCTACACCTTGATGCCCATCAAGATCTTACACAACCTAGGATGCGATGATGCCCATCAGGGTCTTACACATAAGGATGCCCATCAGGGTCTTACTCCTGCTAGACACAGTGATGCCCATCAGGGACTTACACACAAGGATGCCCATTGGGGTCTTACTCCACAAACCAATGAAGCCCATCGGGGTCTTACACATCTAGAAAGGCCATCAGGGTCTTACTCCACAAGGATGCCCATCGGGGTCTTACACATCTAGGATGCCCATCGGGGTCTTACACTCCCTAGCTAGATTATGATGCCCATCGGGGACTTACACATGATGCCAACAGTGTAGTGCCCATCGGGGACTTACGTACACTAGAAACGCATTGGTGCCCATCGGGGCCTTACCCAAGCGGGACCTAAACTAGTAACCCTTAACGGTCTCCTAAGTACAGGAACACAAACTAGCCTAACAATCAGACAATAACCATTACCTGTCTAACCCTAGCATGAAACTAATAGAATACGAACAGGAACATGGGTATGCCAGAATAAGAAAAATCCCTAGCATGATACTACGAACTTAAGCCGGAATCAAAAGCATGCTGGAAGAACAAACCTTGCTGGCACTAACATGAACAACAAGAAAACATGCTAGCAAGAATTCAAACACAAGTTGTCCTATAGCTAACATGCTCATAACAGTAACCAAGCATACAAGGCACAATCCTGAAAGTATCGCAAGGTCCACACAACCCCCGTAAGGAATCCTTACCTGGGAACAAGCAGTAAATAAGTATAACGCTCCTTGAGCTGCAGAACACACAACCTAGCAAAACATTCATAGTTACATCAATAACCTAAACTAGCTATCTCTAAACTAAACTCAAGGAAACAAGAACCGGGAAGTTACCCGGTGAGCTACACAAGCTCTCGGGCAAACTCCTTGGGTTTGTCCATGGGAGCTCTCGGCTAGGCTAGGGCTAGGGCTTAATCTCGACCTCTTCTTCAACAACCTCCTGGATTCGGCTAGGCTTCACCTCCAACACAACGGAACACAAGTTAGCTTGTCGAGAAGACAAACAACACACTCCCAAACCACACCAACATGCTTACGGCTAGGGTTGAGAACTCACCTCGAGAGTGTGCTCGGCTTGGCAATTGCTCACGGCTACTAGCGCTTGATGCGGAAACTCTCTTTCGGCTTGATACCGCAACCTACACTAGGTTCTACACCTTGATGCCCATCAGGATCTTACACAACCTAGGATGCGATGATGCCCATCAGGGTCTTACACATAAGGATGCCCATCGTGGTCTTACTCTGCTAGACACGGTGATGCCCATCGTGACTTACACACAAGGATGCCCATTGGGGTCTTACTCCACAAACCAATGAAGCCCATCGGGTCTTACACATCTAGGATGGCCATCGGGGTCTTACTCCACAAGGATGCCCATCGGGGTCTTACACATCTAGGATGCCCATCGGGGTCTTACACTCCCTAGCTACATTATGATGCCCATCGGGGACTTACACATGATGCCAACAATGTAGTGCCCATCGGGGACTTACGTACACTAGAAACGCATTGGTGCCCATCGGGGCCTTACCCAAGCGGGACCTAAACTAGTAACCCTTAACGGTCTCCTAAGTACAGGAACACAAACTAGCCTAACAATGAGACAATAACCATTACCTGTCTAACCCTAGCATGAAACTAATAGAATACGAACAGGAACATGGGTATGCCAGAATAAGAAAAATCCCTAGCATGATACTACGAACTTAAGCCGGAATCAAAAGCATGCTGGAAGAACAAACCTAGCTGGCACTAACATGAACAACAAGCAAACATGCTAGCAAGAATTCAAACACAAGCTGTCCTATAGCTAACATGCTCATAACAGGAACCAAGCATACAAGGCACAATCCTGAAAGTATCGCAAGGTCCACACAACCCCCGTAAGGAATCCTTACCTGGGAACAAGCAGTAAATAAGTATAACGCTCCTTGAGCTGCAGAACAAACAAATTAGCAAAACATTCATAGTTACATCAATAACCTAAACTAGCTATCTCTAAACTAAACTCAAGGAAACAAGAACCGGGAAGTTACCCTGTGAGCTACACAAGCTCTCGGGCAAACTCCTTGGGTTTGTCCATGGGAGCTCTCGGCTAGGCTAGGGCTAGGGCTTAATCTCGACCTCTTCTTCAACAACCTCCTGGATTCGGCTAGGCTTCACCTCCAACACAACGGAACACAAGTTAGCTTGTCGAGAAGACAAACAACACACTCCCAAACCACACCAACATGCTTACAGCTAGGGTTGAGAACTCACCTCGAGAGTGTGCTCGGCTTGGCAATTGCTCACGGCTACTAGGGCTTGATGCCGAAACTCTCTTTCGGCTTGATACCGCAACCTACACTAGGTTCTACACCTTGATGCCCATCAGGATCTTACACAACCTAGGATGCGATGATGCCCATCAGGGTCTTACACATAAGGATGCCCATCAGGGTCTTACTCCTGCTAGACACAGTGATTCCCATCAGGGACTTACACACAAGGATGCCCATTGGGGTCTTACTCCACAAACCAATGAAGCCCATCGGGGTCTTACACATCTAGGATGGCCATAGGGGTCTTACTCCACAAGGATGCCCATCGGGGTCTTACACATCTAGGATGCCCATCGGGGTCTTACACTCCCTAGCTACATTATGATGCCCATCGGGGACTTACACATGATGCCAACAGTGTAGTGCCCATCGGGGACTTACGTACACTAGCAACGCATTGGTGCCCATCGGGGCCTTACCCAAGCGGGACCTAAACTAGTAACCCTTAACGGTCTCCTAAGTACAGGAACACAAACTAGCCTAACAATCAGACAATAACCATTACCTGTCTAACCCTAGCATGAAACTAACAGAATACGAACAGGAACATGGGTATGCCAGAATAAGAAAAATCCCTAGCATGATACTACGAACTTAAGCGGAATCAAAATCATGGAAGAACAAACCTAGTGGCACTAACATGAACAACAAGCAAACATGCTAGCAAGAATTCAAACACAAGCTGTCCTATAGCTAACATGCTCATAACAGTAACCAAGCATACAAGGCACAATCCTGAAAGTATCGCAAGGTCCACACAACCCCCGTAAGGAATCCTTACCTGGAAACAAGCAGTAAATAAGTATAACGCTCCTTGAGCTGCATAACACACAACCTAGCAAAACATTCATAGTTACATCAATAACCTAAACTAGCTATCTCTAAACTAAACTCAAGGAAACAAGAACCGGGAAGTTACCCGGTGAGCTACACAAGCTCTCGGGCAAACTCCTTGGGTTTGTCCATGGGAGCTCTCGACTAGGCTAGGGCTAGGGCTTAATCTCGACCTCTTCTTCAACAACCTCCTGGATTCGGCTAGGCTTCACCTCCAACACAACGGAACACAAGTTAGCTTGTCGAGAAGACAAACAACACACTCCCAAACCACACCAACATGCTTACGGCTAGGGTTGAGAACTCACCTCGAGAGTGTGCTCGGCTTGGCAATTGCTCACGGCTACTAGGGCTTGATGCGGAAACTCTCTTTCGGCTTGATACCGCAACCTACACTAGGTTCTTCACCTTGATGCCCATCAGGATCTTACACAACCTAGGATGCGATGATGCCCATCAGGGACTTACACACAAGGATGCCCATTGGGGTCTTACTCCACAAACCAATGAAGCCCATCGGGGTCTTACACATCTATGATGGCCATCAGGGTCTTACTCCACAAGGATGCCCATCGGGTCTTACACATCTAGGATGCCCATCGGGTCTTACACTCCTAGCTACATTATGATGCCCATCGAGGACTTACACATGATGCCAACAATGCAGTAGTGCCCATCGGGGACTTACGTAAACTAGCAACGCATTGGTGCCCATCGGGGCCTTACCCAAGCGGGACCTAAACTAGTAACCCTTAACGGTCTCCTAAGTACAGGAACACAAACTAGCCTAACAATCAGACAATAACCAATTACCCGCCTAACCCTAGCATGAAACTAACGAGTCTGACGAACAGAACATGGGTATGCGAATAAGAAAAATCCCTAGCATGATACTACGAACTTAAGCGGAATCAAAAGCATGCCGGAAGAACAAACCTAGCTGGCACTAACATGAACAACAAGCAAACATGCTAGCAAGAATTCAAACACAAGCTGTCCTATAGCTAACATGCTCATAACAGTAACCAAGCATACAAGGCACAATCCTGAAAGTATCGCAAGGTCCACACAACCCCCGTAAGGAATCCTTACCTGGAAACAAGCAGTAAATAAGTATAACGCTCCTTGAGCTGCATAACACACAACCTAGCAAAACATTCATAGTTACATCAATAACCTAAACTAGCTATCTCTAAACTAAACTCAAGGAAACAAGAACCGGGAAGTTACCCGGTGAGCTACACAAGCTCTCGGGCAAACTCCTTGGGTTTGTCCATGGGAGCTCTCGGCTAGGCTAGGGCTAGGGCTTAATCTCGACCTCTTCTTCAACAACCTCCTGGATTCGGCTAGGCTTCACCTCCAACACAACGGAACACAAGTTAGCTTGTCGAGAAGACAAACAACACACTCCCAAACCACACCAACATGCTTACGGCTAGGGTTGAGAACTCACCTCGAGAGTGTGCTCGGCTTGGCAATTGCTCACGGCTACTAGGGCTTGATGGGAAAACTCTCTTTCGGCTTGATACCGCAACCTACACTAGGTTCTACACCTTGATGCCCATCAGGATCTTACACAACCTAGGATGCGATGATGCCCATCAGGGTCTTACACATAAGGATGCCCATCGTGTCTTACTCTCGCTAGACACAAAGATGCCCATCGGGACTTACACACAAGGATGCCCATTGGGGTCTTACTCCACAAACCAATGAAGCCCATCGGGGTCTTAAACATCTAGGATGGCCATCGGGGTCTTACTCCACAAGGATGCCCATCGGGGTCTTACACATCTAGGATGCCCATCGGGGTCTTACACTCCCTAGCTACATTATGATGCCCATCGGGGACTTACACATGATGCCAACAGTGTAGTGCCCATCGGGGACTTACGTACACTAGCAACGCATTGGTGCCCATCGGGGCCTTACCCAAGCGGGACCTAAACTAGTAACCCTTCACGGTCTCCTAAGTGCAGAACACAAACTAGCCTAACAATCGATACAATAACCATTACCGCCTAACCCTAGCATGAAACTAACGAATCTGAACAGAACATGGGTATGCGAAATAAGAAAAATCCCTAGCATGATACTACGAACTTAAGCCTAAATCAAAAGCATCTTTGGAAGAACAAACCTAGCCGGCACTAACATGAACAACAAGCAAACATGCTAGCAAGAATTCAAACACAAGTCATCCCTATAGCTAACATGCTCATAACAGTAACCAAGCATACAAGGCACAATCCTGAAAGTATCGCAAGGTCCACACAACCCCCGTAAGGAATCCTTACCTGGAAACAAGCATTAAATAAGTATAACGCTCCTTGAGCTGCATAACACACAACCTAGCAAAACATTCATAGTTACATCAATAACCTAAACTAGCTATCTCTAAACTAAACTCAAGGAAACAAGAACCGGGAAGTTACCCGGTGAGCTACACAAGCTCTCGGGCAAACTCCTTGGGTTTGTCCATGGGAGCTCTCGGCTAGGCTAGGGCTAGGGCTTAATCTCGACCTCTTCTTCAACAACCTCCTGGATTCGGCTAGGCTTCACCTCCAACACAACGGAACACAAGTTAGCTTGTCGAGAAGACAAACAACACACTCCCAAACCACACCAACATGCTTACGGCTAGGGTTGAGAACTCACCTCGAGAGTGTGCTCGGCTTGGCAATTGCTCACGGCTACTAGGGCTTGATGCGGAAACTCTCTTTCGGCTTGATACCGCAACCTACACTAGGTTCTACACCTTGATGCCCATCAAGATCTTACACAACCTAGGATGCGATGATGCCCATCAGGGTCTTACACATAAGGATGCCCATCAGGGTCTTACTCCTGCTAGACACAGTGATGCCCATCAGGGACTTACACACAAGGATGCCCATTGGGGTCTTACTCCACAAACCAATGAAGCCCATCGGGGTCTTACACATCTAGGATGGCCATCGGGGTCTTACTCCACAAGGATGCCCATCGGGGTCTTACACATCTAGGATGCCCATCGGGGTCTTACACTCCCTAGCTACATTATGATGCCCATCGGGGACTTACACATGATGCCAACAGTGTAGTGCCCATCGGGGACTTACGTACACTAGCAACGCATTGGTGCCCATCGGGGCCTTACCCAAGCGGGACCTAAACTAGTAACCCTTAACGGTCTCCTAAGTACAGGAACACAAACTAGCCTAACAATGAGACAATAACCATTACCTGTCTAACCCTAGCATGAAACTAACAGAATACGAACAGGAACATGGGTATGCCAGAATAAGAAAAATCCCTAGCATGATACTACGAACTTAAGCCGGAATCAAAAGCATGCTGGAAGAACAAACCTAGCTGGCACTAACATGAACAACAAGCAAACATGCTAGCAACAATTCAAACACAAGCTGTCCAATAGCTAACATGCTCATAACAGTAACCAAGCATACAAGGCACAATCCTGAAAGTATCGCAAGGTCCACACAACCCCCGTAAGGAATCCTTACCTGGAAACAAGCAGTAAATAAGTATAACGCTCCTTGAGCTGCAGAACACACAACCTAGCAAAACATTCATAGTTACATCAATAACCTAAACTAGCTATCTCTAAACTAAACTCAAGGAAACAAGAATCGGGAAGTTACCCGGTGAGCTACACAAGCTCTCGGGTAAACTCCTTGGGTTTGTCCATGGGAGCTCTCGGCTAGGCTAGGGCTAGGGCTTAATCTCGACCTCTTCTTCAACAACCTCCTGGATTCGGCTAGGCTTCACCTCCAACACAACGGAACACAAGTTAGCTTGTCGAGAAGACAAACAACACACTCCCAAACCACACCAACATGCTTACGGCTAGGGTTGAGAACTCACCTCGAGAGTGTGCTCGGCTTGGAAATTGCTCACGGCTACTAGGGCTTGATGCGGAAACTCTCTTTCGGCTTGATACCGCAACCTACACTAGGTTCTAAACCTTGATGCCCATCAGGATCTTACACAACCTAGGATGCGATGATGCCCATCAGGGTCTTACACATAAGGATGCCCATCAGGGTCTTACTCCTGCTAGACACAGTGATGCCCATCAGGGACTTACACACAAGGATGCCCATTGGGGTCTTACTCCACAAACCAATGAAGCCCATCGGGGTCTTACACATCTAGGATGGCCATCGGGGTCTTACTCCACAAGGATGCCCATCGGGGTCTTACACATCTAGGATGCCCATCGGGGTCTTACACTCCCTAGCTACATTATGATGCCCATCGGGGACTTACACATGATGCCAACAGTGTAGTGCCCATCGGGGACTTACGTACACTAGCAACGCATTGGTTCCCATCGGGGCCTTACCCAAGCGGGACCTAAACTAGTAACCCTTAACGGTCTCCTAAGTACAGGAACACAAACTAGCCTAACAATCAGACAATAACCATTACCTATCTAACCCTAGCATGAAACTAACAGAATACGAACAGGAACATGGGTATGCCAGAATAAGAAAAATCCCTAGCATGATACTACGAACTTAAGCCGGAATCAAAAGCATGCTGGAAGAACAAACCTAGCTGGCACTAACATGAACAACAAGCAAACATGCTAGCAAGAAATCAAACACAAGCTGTCCTATAGCTAACATGCTCATAACAGTAACCAAGCATACAAGGCACAATCCTGAAAGTATCCCAAGGTCCACACAACCCCCGTAAGGAATCCTTACCTGGAAACAAGCAGTAAATAAGTATAACGCTCCTTGAGCTGCATAACACACAACCTAGCAAAACATTCATAGTTACATCAATAACCTAAACTAGCTATCTCTAAACTAAACTCAAGGAAACAAGAACCGGGAAGTTACCCGGTGAGCTACACAAGCTCTCGGGCAAACTCCTTGGGTTTGTCCATAGGAGCTCTCGGCTAGGCTAGGGCTAGGGCTTAATCTCGACCTCTTCTTCAACAACCTCCTGGATTCGGCTAGGCTTCACCTCCAACACAACGGAACACAAGTTAGCTTGTCGAGAAGACAAACAACACACTCCCAAACCACACCAACATGCTTACGGCTAGGGTTGAGAACTCACCTCGAGAGTGTGCTCGGCTTGGCAATTGCTCACGGCTACTAGGGCTTGATGGGAAAACTCTCTTTCGGCTTGATACCGCAACCTACACTAGGTTCTACACCTTGATGCCCATCAGGATCTTACACAACCTAGGATGCGATGATGCCCATCAGGGTCTTACACATAAGGATGCCCATCAGGGTCTTACTCCTGCTAGACACAGTGATGCCCATCAGGGACTTACACACAAGGATGCCCATTGGGGTCTTACTCCACAAACCAATGAAGCCCATCGGGGTCTTAAACATCTAGGATGGCCATCGGGGTCTTACTCCACAAGGATGCCCATCGGGGTCTTACACATCTAGGATGCCCATCGGGGTCTTACACTCCCTAGCTACATTATGATGCCCATCGGGGACTTACACATGATGCCAACAGTGTAGTGCCCATCGGGGACTTACGTACACTAGCAACGCATTGGTGCCCATCGGGGCCTTACCCAAGCGGGACCTAAACTAGTAACCCTTAACGGTCTCCTAAGTACAGGAACACAAACTAGCCTAACAATCAGACAATAACCATTACCTGTCTAACCCTAGCATGAAACTAACAGAATACGAACAGGAACATGGGTATGCCAGAATAAGAAAAATCCCTAGCATGATACTACGAACTTAAGCCGGAATCAAAAGCATGCTGGAAGAACAAACCTAGCTGGCACTAACATGAACAACAAGCAAACATGCTAGCAAGAATTCAAACACAAGTCATCCTATAGCTAACATGCTCATAACAAGAACTAAGCATACAAGGCACAATCTCGAAAAGTATCGCAAGGTCCACACAACCCCCGTAAGGAATCCTTACCTGGAAACAAGCATTAAATAAGTATAACGCTCCTTGAGCTGCATAACACACAACCTAGCAAAACATTCATAGTTACATCAATAACCTAAACTTGCTATCTCTAAACTAAACTCAAGGAAACAAGAACCGGGAAGTTACCCGGTGAGCTACACAAGCTCTCGGGCAAACTCCTTGGGTTTGTCCATGGGAGCTCTCGGCTAGGCTAGGGCTAGGGCTTAATCTCGACCTCTTCTTCAACAACCTCCTGGATTCGGCTAGGCTTCACCTCCAACACAACGGAACACAAGTTAGCTTGTCGAGAAGACAAACAACACACTCCCAAACCACACCAACATGCTTACGGCTAGGGTTGAGAACTCACCTCGAGAGTGTGCTCTCATTGGCAATTGCTCACGGCTACTAGGGCTTGATGCGAAACTCTCTTTCGGCTTGATACCGCAACCTACACTAGGTTCTACACCTTGATGCCCATCGAGATCTTACACAACCTAGGATGCGATGATGCCCATCGTGTCTTACACATAAGGATGCCCATCGTGTCTTACTCTGCTAGACACGGTGATGCCCATCGTGACTTACACACAAGGATGCCCATTGGGGTCTTACTCCACAAACCAATGAAGCCCATCGGGTCTTACACATCTAGGATGGCCATCGTGGTCTTACTCCACAAGGATGCCCATCGGGTCTTACACATCTAGGATGCCCATCGGGTCTTACACTCCTAGCTACATTATGATGCCCATCGGGACTTACACATGATGCCAACAAAGTAGTGCCCATCGGGGACTTACGTACACTAGCAACGCATTGGTGCCCATCGGGGCCTTACCTAAGCGGGACCTAAACTAGTAACCCTTAACGGTCTCCTAAATGCAGAACACAAACTAGCCTAACAATGAGACAATAACCATTACCGCCTAACCCTAGCATGAAACTAACGAGAATCTAACAGAAACATGGGTATGCGAGAATAAGAAAAATCCCTAGCATGATACTACGAACTTAAGCCGGAATCAAAAGCATGCTGGAAGAACAAACCTAGCTGGCACTAACATGAACAACAAGCAAACATGCTAGCAACAATTCAAACACAAGCTGTCCAATAGCTAACATGCTCATAACAGTAACCAAGCATACAAGGCACAATCCTGAAAGTATCGCAAGGTCCACACAACCCCCGTAAGGAATCCTTACACGAAACAAGCAAAGAAATAAGTATAACGCTCCTTGAGCCGCATAACACACAACCTAGCAAAACATTCATAGTTACATCAATAACCTAAACTAGCTATCTCTAAACTAAACTCAAGGAAACAAGAACCGGGAAGTTACCCGGTGAGCTACACAAGCTCTCGGGCAAACTCCTTGGGTTTGTCCATGGGAGCTCTCGGCTAGGCTAGGGCTAGGGCTTAATCTCGACCTCTTCTTCAACAACCTCCTGGATTCGGCTAGGCTTCACCTCCAACACAACGGAACACAAGTTAGCTTGTCGAGAAGACAAACAACACACTCCCAAACCACACCAACATGCTTACGGCTAGGGTTGAGAACTCACCTCGAGAGTGTGCTCGGCTTGGCAATTGCTCACGGCTACTAGGGCTTGATGCGAAAACTCTCTTTCGGCTTGATACCGCAACCTACACTAGGTTCTACACCTTGATGCCCATCAGGATCTTACACAACCTAGGATGCGATGATGCCCATCAGGGTCTTACACATAAGGATGCCCATCAGGGTCTTACTCCTGCTAGACACAGTGATGCCCATCAGGGACTTACACACAAGGATGCCCATTGAGGTCTTACTCCACAAACCAATGAAGCCCATCGGGGTCTTACACATCTAGGATGGCCATCGGGGTCTTACTCCACAAGGATGCCCATCGGGGTCTTACACATCTAGGATGCCCATCGGGGTCTTACACTCCCTACCTACATTATGATGCCCATCGGGGACTTACACATGATGCCAACAGTGTAGTGCCCATCGGGGACTTACGTACACTAGCAACGCATTGGTGCCCATCGGGGCCTTACCCAAGCGGGACCTAAACTAGTAACCCTTAACGGTCTCCTAAGTACAGGAACACAAACTAGCCTAACAATCAGACAATAACCATTACCTGTCTAACCCTAGCATGAAACTAACAGAATACGAACAGGAACATAGGTATGCCAGAATAAGAAAAATCCCTAGCATGATACTACGAACTTAAGCCGGAATCAAAAGCATGCTGGAAGAACAAACCTAGCTGGCACTAACATGAACAACAAGCAAACATGCTAGCAAGAAATCAAACACAAGTCATCCTATAGCTAACATGCTCATAACAAGAACCAAGCATACAAGGCACAATCTCAAAAGTATCGCAAGGTCCACACAACCCCGTAAGGAATCCTTACCTGGAAACAAGCAGTAAATAAGTATAACGCTCCTTGAGCTGCATAACACACAACCTAGCAAAACATTCATAGTTACATCAATAACCTAAACTAGCTATCTCTAAACTAAACTCAAGGAAACAAGAACCGGGAAGTTACCCGGTGAGCTACACAAGCTCTCGGGCAAACTCCTTGGGTTTGTCCATGGGAGCTCTCGGCTAGGCTAGGGCTAGGGCTTAATCTCGACCTCTTCTTCAACAACCTCCTGAATTCGGCTAGGCTTCACCTCCAACACAACGGAACACAAGTTAGCTTGTCGAGAAGACAAACAACACACTCCCAAACCACACCAACATGCTTACGGCTAGGGTTGAGAACTCACCTCGAGAGTGTGCTCGGCTTGGCAATTGCTCACGGCTACTAGGGCTTGATGCGGAAACTCTCTTTCGGCTTGATACCGCAACCTACACTAGGTTCTACACCTTGATGCCCATCAGGAACTTACACAACTTAGGATGCGATGATGCCCATCAGGTTCTTACACATAAGGATGCCCATCAGGGTCTTACTCCTGCTAGACACAGTGATGCCCATCAGGGACTTACACACAAGGATGCCCATTGGGGTCTTACTCCACAAACCAATGAAGCACATCGGGGTCTTACACATCTAGGATGCCCATCGGGGTCTTACACTCCCTAGCTACATTATGATGCCCATCGGGGACTTACACATGATCCCAACAGTGTAGTGCCTATCGGGGACTTACGTACACTAGCAACGCATTGGTGCCCATCGGGGACTTACCCAAGCGGGACCTAAACTAGTAACCCTTAACGATCTCCTAAGTACAGGAACACAAACTAGCCTAACAATCAGACAATAACCATTACCTGTCTAACCCTAGCATGAAACTAACAGAATACGAATAGGAACATGGGTATGCCAGAATAAGAAAAATCCCTAGCATGATACTACGAACTTAAGCCGGAATCAAATGCATGCTGGAAGAACAAACCTAGCATGGCACTAACATGAACAACAAGCAAACATGCTAGCAAGAATTCAAACACAAGCTGTCCTATAGCTAACATGCTCATAACAGTAACCAAGCATACAAGACACAATCCTGAAAGTATCGCAAGGTCCACAGAACCCCCGTAAGGAATCCTTACCTGGAAACAAGCAGTAAATAAGTATAACGCTCCTTGAGCTGCAGAACACACAACCTAGCAAAACATTCATAGTTACATCAATAACCTAAACTAGCTATCTCTAAACTAAACTCAAGGAAACAAGAACCGGGAAGTTACCCGGTGAGCTACACAAGCTCTCGGCCAAACTCCTTGGGTTTGTCCATGGGAGCTCTCGGCTAGGCTAGGGCTAGGGTTTAATCTCGACCTCCTCTTCAACAACCTCCTGGATTCGGCTAGGCTTCACCTCCAACACAACGGAACACAAATTAGCTTGTCGAGAAGACAAACAACACACTCCCAAACCACACCAACATGCTCATGGCTAGGGTTGAGAACTCACCTCGAGAGTGTGCTCGGCTTGGCAATTGCTCACGGCTACTAGGGCTTGATGCGGAAACTCTCTTTCGGCTTCGATCGGAGCTTGCAAAACATAAGGAATCGATTAGGGCACAACCAACCAGCCACCTTAGGCTCTCGGCCAAGGGAAAGAAAACTCACCTTAACAAGAATCGGCTCCAAGAAAAGCTTGAGGGAAGGAGCGGCAACAAGGGGTTGTTTGCTTGGTGTGTTTCGGCGACAACAAATCCAACTCGGCTTACGAAGACACCTCTCGGCCAAGCCTCTTGAACTAGGGCTTGCGGCTACACAAGGAGAAGACCAATAAGATGTTCGGCACCCTAAAGAGAAGACAACAAGGCTCGACAATCCCAAGAACTCCAAAGGGAAGGTCTCGGTTTCAAGAGGAAACAACTTCCTTGGTTAGAGTTTGCCCAAGCAACAAGTAAAGCAAGTCTCGGCTAGGAAAAATAAAGGAAAAGGAGATGATTACCTCGGTTCTTGATCTTGATCTTTGAGAAACGACAAGAAGATGGAGGGGAAGAGGGGAAGAAGATGCTCTCGGTAAGATAAGCAACCCAACAAAAGAGAGGAATCGTGAAGGATAAAGTGCTCGGCAAGAGGGGAAGAATGGAGGATGAAATCGGCAAGATTAGGGAAATAGGAGATGAAGAAATCGCAAAGTTGGAGAGGAACTTGCGGCTACGGGAAGGAATTAAGAAAAAAAAACGATTTCTTTCCCTATTTTTTACGATTCCTACTCCTGGGCTTTCCCCCATCTAGTCCCGGCGGCAGCACAATTCTCTTTTTAAATAATTCTTTTAAATCCAAGCCTCCAAACTCCCTTCCAGGTCAAGGGTTCGAATCCCACAAGCAACACTTTTTTTTCCTCTTATTTATTCTCTACAAAGTAAGCCTCCCAAAGCCTGGCTGGTCACAGGTTCGAATCCTTGCAGCAAAACTAATTAATTCCTAATTAATTAGCAACAAATTTCAACTCCTAGGCTCCTGGGTTCGAGTCTTGGCTCGAGCACTTTACTTTTTAAATTTTTCCTTGATTTTTACATTTAACAGGGATACCCCCAAAACCCTAACAAACATCCTAACTCCCGGGAACCTGCAACCAACAAAAAGTCAAGTCTCGACGAAAGACAGAAACAGCCCTGGAACCCTAAATATCCACGAGGTCAGCCCTAAGAGCAAAATGACCAAAATGCCCTTCAGGGTTAAAAAGCCCTAACGGCCCAACCGAATGTCCGAATAGAACATAAAGTACCTGGGAAACCAGAACGGAAAACTGGGCCGTTACAAACCCGCACCCTTAACCCTTGCCTAAAATGCTTAGCTAGACATGAAAGTAAGGGAGAGAATAAATAAGAAATAAATGAAAGTCATTCAAAATAAAATTGAATTAATTCAAATGCAAGAATAGTTCAAAGGGGAGAAATGATGCTAAAGCATAAAAGAAATAAAGAAAAGATAAACTAAAAAAAAAATGGTAAATGGTGGTGTCTGCTTGAAGAACAAGACTCCGTGTCAATAGGAACACGAACTTCACTTCGAAATCCTTCATCCCAAATGTGGGAGAAGAACTCCGAAAACATGCACACTTTCACTCTTGGTTCTTCTCCTTTTTATAGGCTTGAAATACTTGGGGACTAAGAAATCGACTAGGAAGACAAGGATTTTATTTGGACTTCTATTTCCTTTTAATGCATATCCTTTGATTCTTGCAACAAATTTCCTCTGATTTTGTCAATCACATCTTTGCTGATTAAGGTATGAATCCCATGATTATTGCAGTTTGTCTATTATGCAATCTGATAGTTGGCATAAGCTCAACATTCGATTCTTTCCTTATTGAGGTTGTTGCATCTAATCTGTTTTGCAATAGGTATTTGTCCATCGCAAATATTATTTGGGCGATCTTGCGATCTGCAACCACCAAAGCGTCCGGATGCGTATTTTGACCTTCCGCTTCTCCTTTGAATGCGATGCTAACCATGTTTCCAATTCATGTAGATATAGCAACACATTAGCGCATCATGGAATAATGCATTCAACATTCACATTTTATTCTAAAATGCACTAATTTCCTTAACCTTTTATATCTCAACTCATAAATAATGCATGCATCGTATTTATATGAATTTTCCATCTTAATGTTATTCCAACTCTAAGATTTATTCAATTAATGCACAAATACCTTTAGAATATATTAGGATATTAGCCTAAATAATGCTATATTTGAAAGCTATTAGATCTCTCATGGGAGGATTCCCAAGCAGCCACAATAGCTAGAGCACAAGTGGCTACAGAACTATAGCTTGTAGAAATAGAAAAAGAGTATACAGGGAACAAGAAGAATCTTGGGCAAGATTCGCTACCCCAATAGCTTCAGAAGTAGACGAAACAGAATGTGCTGAGGAGAACAACGAAGAAAGCTCCATGATCGATCTTGAAGATACAACTGAAGGTGAAAATTACCAACATGATGGCATACAGGGTGATGAACCTGTAGATTTAGGGGAGGCAAGTACACATCAACCCGCAAGAGGAGAAGTGGACTCTACCCATATGCAGGAAGAAGAGTACAACGTTGAAAATCTCAATCTACCAACAATGGTATCTGAGTTTTTCTCGTTAACAATAGAGCAAGCATCACAGGAATGGATTTGTCGAAGCAGCGACACGTGGGCAATTCAACCAAGCTTGCACATAAATAATTACATCCTTTCAGTGTTGTGTTTGATAGAAGGTCTACGCATTAAGGCGCATGGAGAAGAAAGGCAGAAGAAGGAGACCAAAGATGGCGTCGCCCCAAAAATTATAATATGGCCAAAATATGGACAAACTATGCCGAGCGGAATTAGCACAAAGATTTTGCTCAACAGCATTCCTGGAATGCAAAAATCCAGTATCTCTAACTTTGTGCACAATATTTAATTGCTTTTAATTAGGAAATTTTATTTTATTTGATCTCGTGAATTTAGGAATTATTTCTATTTCTACAATTTTCATTTTTATCGTTTTACATTTAGTAAGGAATTGAACCGAATAATTTTAGATACTTCCCTTGAAAAATTGATTTCTTTCCTTACATGAGGATTCTAAATTGAATACTTGACCTCTATATAAACTCGGTATGAGGAGACTCAATCACGACACTCCATACTTATCTCATTCAAAAGTTAAGTCTTTTACATCCCCCTCAAATGGCCACAAGCAGCACCTTACATCCCAAGGGAAAGGAAGTGGAAGAAAGTATTAAGCTAGAGGCGGTAGAATCGGCCAACGCCAGGTATGTCGCATTGCTGAAAAGACGTTTTGGAGAGATCAAGGCTGTCCAAACGCGTTCCTGACCAAGAATACATTACAAAAGATAGATAGCTTAGGTTGGGGAGGCCTGGCCACACCAAGAATGGACGCGAGGCAAGACTGGGTTTGCCAGTTCTACGCGAATCTAAACAAAGAATGAAAGTTCTTTTCTCGAGTAGAGGGACATCTAATTGATTACAGATTAACGGCTCTTAACGAAGTTTTCTATCTCTCGGATGAACCCATGGAAGAAGGTCGAAAGCTAATGAGGAAGCCAACCAAGGCGCAACTACAGGATTGTGTAAGGACGATTGGTGTAGGAAGGGCCAAGTGGAGAAACCGATGGACGTTCATGATAGAGGATGTCAAGCCTGATTTACAAGGGTGGATTATGTTTATAAAAAAACGCAATCATACCCTCGAAAAAAGCAAGGATAGTCAGTAGAGAGAAAGCATTGCTACTCTTTGTGATCATAAGTGGAGTAAGCGTTAACCTACGGAAGATAATGGAAGGATAGATTCAGTGACAGGCTTTGGCTAATCGTAGGAAGATGTTTTACCCATATACCATTACGCAGCTGTGCAGAGATCGAGGGGTTCAGACGCAGCTAATCGACAGATTGTTAAAAATCCAACAATGAAAGGTGAACGGCATGGAAGAAGAAGGCAAGGAATGAAATGAAATGATGTTCATAAATATAGATAGCCTGGTGTAGCAGTTTGATAAGATATGCAAAAACTCGGATAACTATTGGGCCTACGTGAATTCATGAGACGAACTAATTCTGAAAGCTACTAGATCATTACACGAGTACTCCGAGTGGGTTGAATTTCCAAAATGCTCAGGAAATTCAGATTCTGTCAAGGGCAAGGGAAAGAAAAGCGGCAGAGCAGTAAAGTAGATGGAAGTCTCGCTCTCTTTTATTATGCTTTCTATATTTTATTTTCTTCCGCATGTATTTCATGATTAGATGCTTTATTAGGATCATGCATTTAGGACACAATTTACTTAATTCCTATGTTATTTCTTTAATCAAGTAGTTCTTTTCTTTTGTAAGTCTATTAAGTGTTTATTATTACAACAATTAAATCTGGCGGAGACATTAGTTTAAGTTGTAGAAATCCTAAGTTCTGTCAAATTCAAACATAGCATTATAATAATCTTCATCATAAATGATAGAAAGCAACAAAAATTCGCAAGGAAGCCAAAGAAACTCACAATAGCGTAGAACAATCGCATCAATAGATAAGTTTGTGGGAACTAAGTTTGAGGACAATGAAGTTTTTAGGTTTGGGGGTGAGGGCAGTCTGGTTGTTTAAAAAAAAACATCAACCTACTCTGGCAAAAATAAGAAGGTCGTTACTGGGGTATGAGCCCAAGGATACCTTAAGTATTCCACTGTCTTCATTAGCGCAAGCTTGAAATTCTTTTGCTAAGCGAAATTGTTTGATGCTCAAACAATTTACGCTAAGAACTATGGAATTTAGTAGATATGAGTGCAACTTGCGAGGAATGCGAAAAGCATAAACAAAATCCTCAAAAGACACAAGGACCGAAAGAGATACCTTCGTATAGTAAGTTGGGAAAACTTTGAACTAGATGTGATTGCAACACAATGGGTTGAGCATTATGGAGTACTCGCGATGAGGGGTAATTTTTCAGTCATGATAGAGAAGATTTTAAGGCTTAAACTTGAATCTTTGGGAATTTGAAAACTGCGGGGAGAATGAAGTTTCTCACTGGAAATAAGACGTGTGTTAAGAATCACGGAAGTAGACGGGAAAAAGGGTAGAAATTTTGAGTTAATGAAAATAAGCATCTTAAGAAAATAAGCATTACTTGAGGACAAGCAATGATGTAAGTTTAGGGGTGCGATAACTCTCAAAGAGAGCATATTTTAGGCTGTTTAGTTTGCATTATCTCAATATCTAATTAAAGAATATATGTCTTCCTAGTAGACATATGGAAAAATAACTTAGAAATCAGCATGCATTCATAATGTTGCATCAAAAGCATGAATCCGAGCTTTAGCGGAAATCGCAAAACAATTGTGCCTAATTAACACTTTTTAGCAGGATTTCACGCAGCATCGAGGAAAAGACAACAATGCGAACCATGACCAAATCGCGCGAAGATGCATAACCCAAAGAAGGAATTACGTTCGACAAAGTTTCGTCTACATGGAAAGAATCAGAGAATCAATTATGCAATCAAGGAGACAACAATCAAATAAATCCCAACAAAAATCATGGAATATGCATTGATGATGATTTGTATAGCTCACCTCTACTTGCGGATCACAAAATTCAACCCTATAAATACCAAAGCAAGGAGCAGAATTCATTGAGCTGGTCAGTTGGCCATAAGCCGGTCGAGGGACTAAAGCCAAAACTTGAGTCTACTGCACAGAAGCTAATGGTGGTGTTGTGGGAACTTATGACAAGGAGATTACACACCTTCAACCGTGCCAACTCGATTTACTGTGTTTATGTAACAGCCCAAGTTTTCCTTCCGGCTCTCCAGGTCTGTTTGGTAGCTTTCTAGCTTTGTTTGGGGCTGTTAGCCTCTTGAGCCTTCAAGGGCATTTTGGTCATTTTACCTTCCAGGGGTATTTTGGTCATTTTGTCCTCCGAGTTGTTCTCACAGTTACTCAGGGTTTCAGGAATGTCTGTGTTGGTTTTGGACTTCAGTTTTCCTCCGATTTTGGTTTCCATGGCAAGAGCTCCATTTTAGGAAAGTTTGGTGGTCTCCCGGGTGAATGGAGAAAATTAAAAATAATTTATGTTTGAGCTAGGATTTGATCCTTGGTGTGTGGTGGTCGAAATTGGAGACTTGTAGAGAGGAAAATAAATTATTTTAAAAGATGTTGGAGTTGGGACTCGAAGGGGGAATTTTTGGGGAATTTTAATTAAACACAAATAGGAGAAAATGCTAGGGTTTCATCTCATTCTCCTCATCCCTCTCCTTGGCCGAACCACCCCTCTCCCTCTCTTCCTCTTCTTGGCCGAGCCCTCCCATTCCTCCATAGCTCTCCAAGTTCCAAGCTCCTTTACCCTTGCTTTCAAGTTTCTTCTTGGATCAAATTACTCTCCTTCTCCATTGTTTCAAGGTAAGCATTTTTCAAATCCAACTTTTCCATTCTTCTTGCCATGGCCGAGATATGCTATAATCAAGAGGAGTTGTATTTTTCTTCTCCTCCTTGTAGATCCGAGAAGCTCCTTGCCTTGGGAAGGGCTAGTTTTGCTTTGCTCTTGCTTGTGGAGATCCGAATCCAACCTTCCCCTCCAACCTCCATTGCTGAGAGCCTCAAGGTAGGATTGGTTGTGTTTTTGTTGTGTTTGACTTGTGGTTTGGATAAATCTAACTTGCTTTCCTCTTCCTTGTGCAAAAACCAAACCCTAGCCGAATTGCTCCTTGTTTGTCCTTGCTTGGCCGAGACCTCTTAGGTGCTTTGGGGAGCCTTGCCGAATCCTCCTTGGTGAATAGGTGAGTTGGTTGTTGTTGCCTTGTGTTTGGTGTTGTTTGGCCGAGAGCACCCTTAGGAGGATCAAGAGGGTGTTGTGTTTTGTAGCAAGCAAATCTAACTTGTTTTGGTTCTTGTGTAGTTGCCCTAGCCGAGAGTGAAGTGGAAGAAGGTGGAGGTTCTCTTGGGTGTGGATTGACCTAGCTTGGCCGAGACTACCCTTGGGGGTTGAGGTCTTGCTTGGTTTCCGGTAAAGCCCAAATAATTGTTTCTTTGGTTGCCTAGTTGTTGTAGTTTGGTTTGTGACTTGATGGTTCTGTTGTTAGGTTATCTGGGTGGTGTGCTTCATCTTGTGATTCATTTCGGGATTTGAGATTCTACTATTGACAGGTAAGGGTTCTTTGCCAGGGTTGTGTGGACCCTGCGCACCTCATTGATAACTCTCAGTTGTGTATTGTATTGAGCTGTTAGTGGATAGGCTTCTATGCAGGTTGTCTGGATTTATATAAACTGTTAGTGGATAGGCTTCTATGTAGGTTGTCTGGATTTATATAAACTGTTAGTGGATAGGTTTTCTGCAGGTTGTCTGGATTTATATAAACTACTAGTGGATAGGTTTTCTGCAGATGTTTGGATTTATATAAAATGTTAGCGGATAGACTTTTGCAAGTTCCCTGGAGGAAGTATATGCTTGTAGATGCTTAGCCCTGTTTATTCTCTCTTGTGTGTAAGATGGAATTGTATGTTGTATATGTTCTGTGGTGATGTATGCTTTAGCATGATTGTAGCTAGGTTCTTCTTGGATTATTGTTAGGGCTGGCATGCGGAATATATCCTGTTTATGTGCTTCTCTACCTAATGACTGTTTATCTGTCCGCTTTACATTCTTATATCCTGAACATAGTAATTATTATACCATGACTGTAATAGTGTGTTAGAGTCATTAGGGAGTCCCGAGTGTCAGTTGGGTTGTGTGCTGGCTCGGTTTGCTTAGGACTGCCCAGTGTGTTGCAGCTAGGACTAGCCCAGCGTGAGCTATCCCTTGTTGGCCCAAGGAGTGCTGACTAGTTGCTAGGATTGGTCCAGTGTGTTGCTAATTCCGGGATAGCCCAATGTGTTGCTACCCATGTTGCTCCAGGACTAGCCCAGTGTGTGTTGTCCCTATTAGCCTAGGGTGTTGCTAATCAGGTAGAGCAGAACTGGCCAGTGTGTTGCAGTTATGGGCTGCCCAATGTGTTGCAGCCAGGACTAGCCGAGTGCGTTGCTGTCCTTAATTAGCCCAGGGTGTGCTAATCTTGTTTACTGTGTAGTCATAGCTTGAGAATGTAAAGACTCGACCCGAAAGAGGTCCTAAACTAGGCCTTTACCTCAATGCATGCTTTAAAAACTTAAAAACAATATGCAAGATCGTTTTCCAAATTCTGAATAAAAACTAAAGACTTGTAAACATCCATTCATAAATCAAATATAAAATGTCATGGAACCTGTCCCTGCTTCCAAGCACCTGTTCCAAGCTAAAAGCCGTTTAAAACATACTCTGATAAGAGATTTATTCAAACATTCAAAAATCCAAAACAGTTTACAACAGTACCATAATCCATAAACAATCAGAAAACGTCTTAAGGGCTCCGTGCCTAACTACATGCATTCAGAGGACAACAAAAACATAAAACATAAACTCAGAGTTTTTAAACAGCTGGTTTCCATGATCAGCAGCTCCTCCTTCAGCCATCCTGTCTCGCGCCCTGGTTACCTGTGGAAAACCACAAAATAATGGTGAGTAACATATTACTCAGTAAGAATCCCCAACCGGGGTACAATACGATACAACTGGTCATCTAGCAGAAAGTATGCAAGCTATGAATATAAACACAAAAAAGAGCACATCACTTTAATCCATACATAAACCACGGATGCCATCTTACGGTCTTACTCTGAAAAACTAGTACGCATCTCGATACTCTACGAGAAACTAATCTCGGCCTCAGCTTTCCTACTACTGTCGACACGAAAGGTGAACTGAACTCAAGATCCCGAGGCCAGTCGGCGCTGTAATGAGCGTGTGCGCGCATCGCATGCTGCTGCAAACCAGGGAGGTGCTGGGTCTAGAGCATGCTGCCCTGGTCCAGTACGCATGCTTAAAATAATCTCTAGATCGATGTCACTGAACATAGTGGTGTGAGACCAGGACACTATGACTATGTCAGCCTGTACCACCGCACCTGAGGCTAAGAAACCGGTCGTGGTAGGCTTACACCAGGAATCGATCCTTGTCCTATCAGGTGGCAATCCAGGGCTACTGCCGACACGCTGAGGTCGTGTAGACTGCCGGGGACAAGGCAATGCCTCGTCATTCCCCCGATCGTTGGGGCATTGAACGATCACCACCTTCACCCAAGATTGCATTTGAAATTGCTTGTTAGGGTTAGCTAAACCCTAACGACGGATCGTGGGACTCGAGTCTCGCCTCGCACGTCCCTGCCACGGATGCAAGTTACGTTATGCATCCTCGCCGGATATGCTACCTTTCGAATTCTAAGCTATAAAAAGATAACACAGCAACATTCCAAATACGTGCTCAGCAGAAACAATGAACCTAGCATGATACTACGAAGCAAGAACAGATAACGAGCATGCCAGAACAGAACAACCTAGCATGGAACTAACATGAGAAATAACACGAGAATCATGCCAGTCGAAATTCAGAACAGAACACCTATCCACTAACATGCTGATAAACATAAACATACATACAATCACAATCACAGAAAATATCGCAAAGCCCACACAACTTCGGTAAGAAATCCTTACCTGGGTCGGAAGGCAACAACACACAAGAAGATCCTAAGCTGCAACCGAACCCGATCTAGCTATCGAGAACCTAACAAGCAACAACAAATATCACAACCTATAGGCCTTAGATAAAAATACAAACAGCACTTGGCTCGGTCGGGAGCAACTCACACGGCACGGGGTGGAGCTCGGACGAACAGGCTACAACGGGCGCTGGGCACTGCTGGGCGTGCGGCTGGGCATGCAGACGAGCAGCTAGGAGTACAGACGCGACAGGGGCTACGCGTGCAGACGCGATAAGGAGCTGGGCTGCGCGCGGACGGGAGATGCGACGTGGGCGTGCTCGTGTACGGCTGGGCGAGCGGGCGAACGGGGCTGCTGCTTACACGCGGACGTCTTTGCGATCGACTCTGGCCGCAACGCGATCCGGCCGGGCGCCGCAGTGGGAGTCGCGACGAGCGGGGCCGCGATCGGCGGGGTCGCGTCGCGATAGGGCTGCATGCGACACCAAAAAGGAAGAGAAGGAGAGATCGAGGAATGAGGAATGCTTACCCAGAACGAACGAGACGATGGAGCTCTCGGGAGAAGGCGCATGGCAAGAAGGCTTGGGAGAAGATGGTTGGACGGCAAAAGGGGATTTGAAGAATGAGGAAGAGAAAACCTATTTCTTTTCTTTTTAGTCAAACTCACCTAAATCCCGAAAACCTAGGCAAACCAAGCTAACCTGCGGAATGAGCATCAATAACAACCTGCAGCTTGATTAGGAGGACCACACCGCTATCTCCCTAGCCACTCGTGCTCGAATCCCAGCTGAACCATATTTAATCCTGCAAAACTCTTATTTTTATTTTTTTTGCATCTCTCCATGCCCAAACTCATCCAAAAGCAACTAAACCCTGCATTTGACCATCCAAGAATATTAACAACTGAGAAAGATAGAAACGGCCCGACCAAATTACCAAAATACCCTTAGGACATACCTGAAAGACCGGGATGAAAACCTGCGTCGTTACAGAGAATTACTTGAATTATACTCCTGTTAGTTAGCCCAGTGTGTGCTAACCATTGTCTGGCTGTGAGCTTAGACCATGTTGATGATTATCCTGTTGTACTGTTTAAGACTGCCATGTTATGTTCTATTATTTGTATGCTAGGGTGTAAGGTGATTTGTTGTGCGTATTGTACACCGGTTAGGGGATTCTTACTGAGTGCAATTTGTACTCATCCTTTCTGTGGTTTTCTCCACCAGGTAACTTGGCACAGCATCGAGGTGGCTAGAGGAGGGAGCTGATGGATCATGGGCAGGCCGCTGCATAGTCTGAGTCTTTATAATGCATCTTAAAGTGTTTTGGGAACTTTGTACTGTTGAACTTGGATTTTTGTTTTTGTTATTTGTAATGTTTGTAAACTCTGGCCAGAGAGTGTTTATTGTTTTTCTTTGAAGAATTTCCAAACAGATTTTATGTTTCCAATGTTTTAATAAAGTGTTCTTTTTCAACCCTTGAATGATTTTCACTGAATTTTACATGTTGAGTAAGGGCCTTTAGGGCTGTTTAGTGTCGTGTCCTTACAGTTTATTAGGAGTAGTTGTAGTATTTAAACATTTCATAGTCATAATAAAATCGTCTAGTTTAAACTTCTATTTGTGTTTATTACTATGATTGTGTTATAGGAGTATATGATGGCTACTTATGAATAGATCATGTTATCAGTGTAGGTAACTTTATGTTACACTACTGATTGTTTATATATATATATATATATATATATATATACGTTGATTAGCTACCCAAGCATATACCTTGCGAAGAATCGAAAAAGGAATCGCATGTTGACCCAGGACGCTACTTTAGGTTGCATGAACAATTGTTCAACATTTAGGGAGTTAGGAATAACCTCACTAGCGCTTACGTCGCCCTGTGCTAAGTATGGTGTTTTGCAACGGAAGCTGGTTCGCCCATAAATCATGAGACATGAAAGTGATAATTGTTAGGGAAGTAAGACATTTATTGGCTAGTCCGCGTTCTTAGCCTTTTCTAGGAATACGTAGTTAGCATTACTCATTGCATGCATTAGTATTTTATTTCTGCATTTTAATTATTTTATTTATAAAAAAAAAACCAAACCACTCAACAATATATGCTATTTTACTTTTTTGCATGACTCTGACTTAAGTGGTATTCACTCTAGACATCAATCTGTAAGAACCCGACCCAAAACACGGTCCTAAACCTAGGTTCTCACTCAGCATGCAAGTTAAATACTTCATCAAGCGGTTTAGTGCTCATATTTAAAACCTTTCAAAACATTTAAAAGCGGGGAACACTTAAAGCATAAACAACAACCTTCATTTAAGAAAAACCAACAAAGTAAAACAAGTCAGGCCAGTGTTTATAAAATCATACAATACAATTTAAACAACTTTTAAAAACGTCCCCCTAGGACTCCTGTCCGTCTACATGCTGAACAAATTATGCAAACAAATAAAGACAGAGTGCCGCGCGCTCCCCATGATCAATCAGCTCCCTCCGCTAGCCGTCCCGGTCTTGTCCCAAGTTACCCGTGGAAAACCACGAAAATAAGGGTGAGTATAAACATACTCGGTAAGAATCCCCAACCGGGTACAATACGATACATCAATCATCCGCACCCTAGTATACATGCAAAACAGCTACCAACATGGATCATAGCTCAATGAGCTTACAAGGCGAGACTGAATCCTCGGAAGTCTCCTACTTCCGGCCTAATGATTGGCTCTCATAACCAATCCCGGACATCTCCGAGGGTCTTTCTCCTCGGCCAATTGATCACTCAAAAACCGATCCCAAAGATGTCCGACACCCTCGAGGGTCTTTCTCCTCGACCATATGATCACTCAAAAGCCAATCCCAATGGGTGTCCTCAAGGGCCTCTTACCCTCACTAATAAATCGACTATCGGGAGAGTACCCAAGTCCGGCTCTAAACCGAAGGAATCGGTGTACTCACGAACATTAGCCCGGGAGCTCTTGAACCGGCGACTAACGCGTGTCAGCGCACACACACCGCATGCCGCTCAACCGCCGTAAATGTGGGGGCTAGGGTACAAACTACGCGGGCCAGTGCGCATGCCTAAAGACTAGGAAACGGTGTCACTAAACACGTGAGTACGAGGCCCTCGACACTCATCTGCACTGTACCACCGACACAAGCTAAGAACCGCCAAGGTAGGCTTGCACCGCTGGCGGTGGTTCCGCTCTAGCAGGGCTACAAACTAGGCTTATGCCGATGTGGTAGCTAAATCCACATCGGCTGCCGGGGGGAAGCAATGTACGTTATGCTTCGCTCTACACCCGACCGGTGGGGACAAAGTACGTTATGTCCGCTCTCAGCCTCTGGAAGATGACAAACCTTACTATACTAGCTAGGAGTACAAAATAACTGATTCCTGGCTAAACATACATATCAACATCAATCACACATAACCTAGCATGATACTATGAACTTAAAGCAGGAATCTCAAGCATGCTGGAAGAACTATCCTAGCATGGCACTAACATGTACAAACAGGCAAACATGCTAGCAAGAATGCAATCACAAGCTGTCCTATCCACTAATCATGTTCATACAAGTAAACATGCATATAAGGCACAATCAAGAAAGCATCGCAGGGTCCACACAACCACGGTAAGAAATCCTTACCTGGAAACGAGTAGAAATAACTTTCACAATCAAATAATGACCCTCGAGCTTTAAAGCGAAGCCGAGCAACCTAAGCATTTTAGTAAAAACAACCTAATTAAATAAATTGCAGCCAACAGCCTAGTGCCCAAAGGAGAAAAGACTCGGGAATTACCGACTGAGAAGACACAAGGTCACTCCCCAACTCGCACGGCAGGGCAGGCTGTCCGTCAGCAAGGACAAGCAGGGCGCGCTGGCGCTGGCGCTAGCGAGGCAGGGGATGTGCAGACGCTGGCTGTCGCAGGCGAGCGAACACGCTGGGTCGGGCGCGTGGGTGAGACGTCGGGTCTGCGAGGACAGCACGCGGGCGACGCGTCTGGGCGGTAGCGGGCGGCGCGTCTGGGCGGCAGCGAGCAGAGCGGCGCGGCGCGTCTTGGCGGCCTGGTGCGGAACGGCGCGGCGCGTTTGGGAGCACACTGGCCGAAGCGCACGGGGCGGTCTGGCGACGCAGCGTGCGGACGGCAACGAAGCGGCGCGGCGCGGGCGGCTCGGTGCGGGCGGCGTGGCACGCTCGCGGGAATGGCTGGTTGTCGGCGGCGCGCCCTTGTGCAGAGCGGCCGGGCACGGCCGCGGTGGCTCGGGCCGAGCGATCCGATGCGCCGTGGTGTGGTGCAAACTAGGGGCATGGTCAGGCGGCTAGGGTTGGGTTTTCTTGGTGAGGTCGGCTAGGAGAGAGAGAGAGAGAGAGAGAGAGAGATTGCAAAACAAGGGGAAAGGGACTTTCTTGATTTTCTTCCCTTCTTCCTAAAATAAATGGGTCTAAATTCCCTTCCCAAAGCTTCCTCTTTCAAAACCCGGCCCAAACAAACTTTTCTTTCTAATAAAACTCTCTTTCCTTCAAACTCCCAAAACCATTTAGGGCAAGGGTTCAAATCCCAAAGGAAGCACTAAAAAAAACCCATTAATCTTGCCAATAACTAAAATACCTCCAAACTCCCAAACAACTGGCCCAAACCTCTTGGGTCTTGCAACCAACAACCACCAAACTTCGACGAAGGCAGGAAAGGCTCTGAAATCTTGAAAATCCTCAAAACCCTGACCGGGGGCAAAAGACCAAAATGCCCCTAAGGGTTAAAACAGCTCTAACGGCCAATCCGAACATCCGAATAATGACCCGAAATCACCTGGGTAACCGAAATAGAAAACTAGGCCGTTACAATACTCCCTCCTTTTAAGACTTTCGTCCTCGAAAGTCCTAAGACGAAAACAACTCTAGGAAAATTCCACTGATTCTTAACCAACCAAGCTCCTGGTTAAGACAACACAAATCCTTCTTCGAAACCGAACCCTCTTGGTTTCCCAAAGGCTCCAAGCCCAAAAGACCCCGAGTCTGCCACAAACTATCTCAACCAAAACTGAACTAACACTGAGCTTCGAAGAAATCATGCGATAGCTTGTCGGTGAGTCACACCCTCTGACTCGCTCCAACTCTCGAACGGTCTCATGACTCTAGGGCTCACTTATCCCTGCTAACCCAACTCGAAACGCCTCTCTACGGCGCTACTCTCAGCAAACTCGTGGACGGGTCACAAGCTCTAAAACTCTACGCCACGCTCCGGCGTAACTTCTCTGAATGCTCATAGCTTTTATCAAACAGCCTCGACCCTTCACCATGCTGACCAAACAACTGAACCTCCCAGGTTTCAGAAACAAAACGGCCTACTCTTACTTTGCAAGAGACCTGCGAACCCCACTGGTTGCCTACAATCCTTAACGAAATCCAATTCGAACCACCAACTGGTGACTGATCCCAAGGCAACCTTCTCCAACTAGCATGCGTCCACAACACTAAAGCAACCATCTTACGAGAAATCGAAGCACCCAGGCCAAGGGTGTAACGGCCCAGTCTTCTATTCCAGTTCTCGAGGTGCTTCCGGTTCAGATTCAGTGGTTCGGTTGGGCCGTTAGAGTTGTTTTGACCCTTAGGGTATTTTGGTCTTTTTGCTCCCGGGCAGATTTGTGGATTTTCGGGGCTTCGAGGCGCTCCCGCGCTTCGTTGAGGCTTGTGTGTTGGTGGTCATGAGTCCCGAGATGTTTGGGGTATTCGTTTGGGAGTTCGGTTGTGATTTGGGTTTTGGGCAAAGTGATCTTTGTTTGGGTGTTTCCTTTGGGATTCGAGCCCAGGCCCTTAGAGATGATTTGGGAGTTCGTTTAAGTGAGAGTTATTGTTTGGAAAAGATTGCTTCAGCCTGGTCTCAAGGAGGTAGCTGGAATTGGGATTTAAGGACTTTAAGGCTTGTTTTAATTAGGAAAAAGGGAAGAAAAATCAAGAAAGTCCCTTTCCCCTTGTTTTGCAATCTCTCTCCCTCTCTCTCTCTCTCTCTCTCTCTCTCTCTCTCTCTCCTAGCCGACCCTCACCAAGAAGACCCAGCCCTAGCCACCCAGCCATGCCCTAGCCGCACCACTCCCTGGCCGCATCAGACCGCTCAGCCCAGCCATGCCCTCGCCGCACCAGACGCCCAGGTCGCCCAGCCCAGGTGCGCCCAGACGCCCTGCATCGTCCAGCCCTAGCCGCGCCCTCGCTTCAGGCCGCCCAGCTCTCCCATGCCGCGCCGTGCCGAGCCACCCCAGCGCCCGATCGCGTCGCCCTCGCCCTAGCCGTGCCGAGCCACCCCAGCGCCCGATCGCGTCGCCCTCGCCCTAGTTGCGCCGAGCCCAGATCTGCTTCGCCCAGGCCGTCTCCGTGTCGCCTAGGTCGCGCCGAGCCCAGATCGGCATCGCCCAGGCCGTCTCCGTGTCGCCTAGGTCGCGCCGAGCCCAGATCGGCATCGCCCAGGCCGTCTCCGTGTCGCCCAGGTCCGTGTCGAGTCGCCCGAGCCCCGCCGCACCGAAGTCGCCGCCGCCCACAGTAGGTCGCCGTGCCTTCCCGAGCGCCCCGAGCCCATCGCGCGCCGCCTCGCGCGCGCGTCGCCGCGTCTTACGCCAAGCCGCGCCGCAGTGTCGCCGCTCGCCAGCCGAGCTCGAGCCCGCGCCGCGCGCGCTGCTTTGCCCGCCGCGCGCTGCGCTGCGCGCGTGCTGCGCCCGTCCGCGCCGCGCCTGCGCCCGTGCGTGGCCAGCGCTGTGCTCAGCCGCCCGCCACACGCTGTTGTATCTTTGGTTGGCCCGAGCCTTGTGGCTTCTCGGATGGTATTTCCAGTCTTTTCTTCGTTGGGCCCCGATTTGTTGGTCTTTGTTTAGGGATTTATTTGGGCTGTTTTATGTATGTGATTTGGCTACTTTATTTTATGTTTAGGTTGTTTGGGTTCGATTAGAGGCTCGAGGATCGCTTGGTTGAGTTATGATTATTTTCTCGCTTGTCCTGTAAGGATTTCTTACCGTGGTTGTGTGGACCTGCGATATGTCTCGATTGTGCCTTGTATGTTTGCCGATTGTTATGAGCATGATAGTGATAGGCGGCTTTGTTTGATCTCTTGCTAGCATGTTTGTTGATTTTACATGTTAGTGCCATGCTAGGTTTGTTCTTCCAAAGATGCTTGTGATTCTGTTTAAGTTGTAGTATCATGCTAGGTGAACGTGATTGATGTCGGTCATTGCTTGCTAGTCAGAAACCATTGATTTACTCGGTATTCTTGGATAGAGTAGTAGGGTTTGTCATCATCCGTGAGGCCGAGAGCGGACATAACGTACTTTGTCCCCACCGGTCGGGAGTAGAGCGAAGCATAACGTACATTGCTTCCCCGCGCCCCGATGTGGATGTAGCTACCACATCGGCATAAGCCTAGTTTGTAGCCCTAGCTAGAGCGGAACCACGCCAACGGTGCAAGCCTACCTTGGCCGGCTTCTTAGCTTCGTGTCGGTGGTACAGTCGCACATGATGAGTGCCGAGGGCCTCGCACTCTCGTGTTCGGTGACACCGCTTTCCGAGTCTTAGGCATGCGTGCACTGCCCGCGTAGTTTGCCCTTAGGCCCCGCATTTACGCCGGTTGCGAGAAGAGCATGCGGTGTGCGCGCACACGCGCGTTAGTCGCCGGCTCGAGAGAGCTCCCCGCCTAATGTTCGTGAGTACACCGCCCCTCCGCTTTAGAGCCAGATCGCGGGTACTCTCCCGATAGTCCAGATTGTTAGCGAGGGTAAGAGGCCCTTGAGGACACCCATTGGGATCGGCTTTTGAGCTAATCAATTGGTCGAGGGAGAAAGACCCTCGAGGGTGTCGGACATCTTGGGATCGGTTTTGAGCTGATCAATTGGCCGAGGAGAAAGACCCTCGGAGATGTCCCGGATTGGTTATGAGAACCAATCATTAGGCCGGAAGTAGGAGACTTCCGATGATTCCTGAAGTAAGAGACTTCCGATGTTTCCAGATCTTGTGTTATGAGCTCGTTGAGCTATGATCTGTGTTGGTAGCTGTTTGCTTGCATATTGAGGTGCTAGATGACTGATGTATCGTATTGTACCCCCTGCTGGGGGATTCTTCACCGAGTATGTTTATACTCACCCTTATTTATCTTTCGGGTAACTCGGGGACAACACCGGGAGGGCTAGCGGAGGAGCCGATTGATCATGGGGAACCGCCAGGCACTCTGTCTTTATTTATTGCATTGTTTATTCAAAGATGTAGATGGACAGAGTCCTAGGGGAACATTGTTTAAAACGTTGCTTAAATTGTATTGTACATTTTATTAAACACTTGCCGTGATGTTTTAATTTGTTGGTTTGTTTAAACTTAAATTGTTGGTTATGTTTTAAGGGCTCCCCTTCTCATATGTTTTGAAAGGTTTTTAAATGTAAGCTCTAAACCGCTTGTTATCATATTTAACTTGCATGCCGAGTAAGATCCCGTGTTTAGGACCATGTTTTGGGTCGAGGTTCTTACAGCTTGGTATCGAGCACAGCGAGTCATAGATTCTGTAGACTAACTCGCTTTGTAGGTTGTTGTTCCCATGATCATCGCGACTCCACGGCCGCTTGGTTTGTCCGAGTTCAATTAAGTTAAGGGGTAAGAATTTACAATACTTTTCTTCTAGCTTTTATGCATGTGTAGAGTTGTGGAGCGGAGACGAGCAGAGTTACGACTCGTTGTTGGTTTGGGCTTAGAGAGCCATCATGCCAACTTTTCGCAGTCAGTAGTTTGATGAGCGGTGAGAGCCCCCGAGTGGGCGGTTTTGTTGCTTTGTGCAGATCGCCATGTGTCGATCGCACTCGAGGGAGGCGAGAGATTAGACTCCCTTAGGCCATTTGTGGCCCGATTGTTGGTTTCTCCCCTAGTGAGAGGGTGGAGGTTCCTTGTGCGGATCGCCAAAGATGTTGATTGCACTCGAGGAGCAGGACGCTTGGCATGTCCGGCCAAGGAGTTGGACCGATCTTGTTGATGTTGAGGCCGCGTCCCAGGTTGTTTAGCCCTTTGGCGAGTTGGCCCCGGCGATTGAGTTGCCTAGAGGATGGGGTAGAGGCTAGCACGCCTCGAGTATGACTCCTTGAGCGAGTGTGCTCCACCCATGTGAGATTTGATGGCGTGTCTTTAGCTATCGAGAGCAAAGACCAGCGCGCGCTTTGTAGCGCGTAGCGAGGAGTCCCGGCATGGATAGCCCAAATTGATGAGTTTGTTTCGGCATTTTTCCCCAGTAGCTCTCGTGAGCCCCCTGAGGTTCCCGGAGGGCTTGACCAAAGAGTTTATGCAGTTGAGTTTGTTGGCGTTGATGGAGCGCCCGATTTGGCAAGTGGATGCCTCAGAGCTTGATGTATTAGAAAGTCCTACCGCTAGTAGTAAAGCGGTTGGCCAGTTTGAGTTTAGCATCCGTGTGTTGGGATGCCCTGCTTGTTCGCAGGTCGTTCCGTCTTTGTTGATTCCGCAGCTGGTGGTGGTAGTCCCTTGAGAGAGGTGGACTAGCGAGTCTCCACCACGCCCGATTGATTGGCAAGTTGCCGTGTTAGTGGCTTGAGGCGGATGTAGAGACATCTGTGCCCCCTTGCAAGCCTCGCTCTTTGTTGTTTTGCAGCCAGGTCTCTTTGTACCCTCGTGAGCGTGGTGTAGTGTGGAGTTTGCTTGCCGGGGTTTTATCCATCTGTGGATTTCGCGGGCTAGTAGAGTGGAACCCTCTTTTATTTGGATGTTCCGAGTGTGGAACTAGTTGTTGCCACCCGAGGAGTTGGCCTCGAGCTTTTGTTGAGCATCGAATGGGATCTTTGGAGTAGGCCGTGGCAAGTCTGTTGGTCGAGATGCCGAGATTAGGCCGCTCGAGTGTTTGGACTCTGTCTTTGAGTGCCATTGCCCCGTCACTTGAGAGTGACTTTCCTATTCTCGAGGGGCATAAAGCTCGTTTGAGGCTGATTCGTGTTGTAATAGATGTAGTGCTGTTGGCACCAAGCTTTGAGAGGAGGCCTAGTTTCGTGCCGCTTGGCACTTTGGTGGTGCGAGTAGTTCCATGGTCGCCCAGAGTATAGCATCCCCGCTTGACTTGTACCCTTTTCCGAGGTTGCACTGTTCGGGTTGCTTAAGAGATCTAGCTCGGTGGTAGTCGAGGACTACAAGTTTGAGGTTTTCGAGGAAAGTAGGAGCTGCTCGGGATCTCGAGAGTTGGGTGTAAAGGATGTTGTAGGTCATTAAGAGCTAGCGCGTTCGAGTTCTCGCTGTGTGTTGTGAGCCCTGTGAGCCACCTTGATGGTAGCATGATTCGGCTACCCTTTGAGTTGCCCTAGTATGGTTAGTGTTGGCATCGTGGATGCGTGGTTGATCCAAAGTGTTAGAGCCATGAGTTGGATGGCTGATCGGAGCGCGCGTTTAGTGAGCTCATTGTTTCGAGGAATGTTAGCTTGGTGTGGTTTTGCGCTTGTATGGGTAAGTTGGCCAATGTGGCTTTTCGTGGTGAGTTGGCCCCAGAGTGGGTTTGAACTCGTTGCTCCCTTGTTTGTTGTGGCTCGCTTTGGAGGCAAAAGTTGCCCTGTGTGAGAGCCCCCTTGTTGGCTTTGGATCTTAAGAGATCAAGTTGGAGCCGTGCACCCCGGTGCACTTTTGCGTAGCTCGTTCCGTGGTTTATGTTTGGAAAACCACGAGAGGTTCGTGTTGAGGAGCCAGTGCTCGATCTTTGAGGTGTCAAGGCTTAGTTCTTGGCAAGAGCCCTAGCTTTGGTGTAAGGATGTCGTGCTCGTTCTCGGCCGTTGGTTAAGCAAGTTTTGCTAGTTGGTCCTTGCCACTGTTTAGACTTCAGATTGGGACCGAACAAGAGCAAGATAGTGGCAAGCCGCGCGCTTTACGATCGTTTGGGCTAAGAAAGTCGTTCGGATCCTTACCTTGAGAAGAAGGTATGTTGAGGTTGTTGCTTTGAGTAGGAGGATGACGCCTCTGTAGCGTTTCCGGTTCCCTTGGTTTCCAAGTTGGAGTTGGCCAGCGTAGTTGAGATCTGCCGAGAGGGTTGTGCCCGCGTGCCGGGTTGATTGTTAGATCATTGTCGACCGTGTGTGTGTCGGAGGGTGATCGGAGGATCTCTAGTTGTGGAGAGCCTTTCCAGAGCTCGATTAGACCCGAGCGGTGTTCCTTGGGTGAGTTGCTTGCAGATTTGGCAGTCTAGCAAGCTAGTGCTTGTTTGGTTTTGGAGGTTAGTTGATGCTTGGTGTTGACCAAGATTTGGTTCTCTTGATGTTTCAAGAGCTTGCTCGGTTCGAGCCAGAGGACGTTGCCCTGAGGATTCGTTCCTAGTCTGGTTGTTTTGAGAGTTGATTCCTCCCTCGGTGCTTGAGTAAGTTCGGCTAGTTCTGGATTGGTGGTCCAATCAGTTGAGTTTCCCTTGGGTGTTGCTTCCAAGAGAGTTGGTTGATGTTGCCCTTGGGTTTGAGCAAGTCAATGAGCGTGTGTGATGTTCGCCGCCCTTTAGAGTTTTGCTTGGCCGGGAAATCGTTCCCGTTGAGGAGTCGGCTAGCTCCCGAGTTGTGTAGTTGTTCGAGTAGCGCAGTTGGTTAGCCCAACGAGAGGTCCCCGCATTGTGTTGTTAGCAAGCGAAAAGTTGTTTGTCCTCGCAAGAGCGGTGGCCACCCATTTAAGAGTTGAGCTTGAGTTGAGTTTCACGAGCAAGGCCTTCTCGGGCTTTGTTTCTAGTTGTCGAGCTTTCGCAGCTGGCGAATAGCCGAGCCTCGATTGGGTGTGTTGGCACAGAGGTGCCGTGGCATTGGTTGGTTAGCCTTTGGGCCGTTTTCCTCAAGCCGTTGTGTGTTGTTGGTAGCCCCGTGAGGGTTTGGTCCTTGCTGCCGAGATTTTCCATGAGAGGAATGTTGGGTGTTTCCTTGCCCGGCAATGTTCTTTTTGGCCATTGCTAGTAGGTTTGCATGGAAAAGTTTGTGTTCGGCCGTTGTGAGGCTCCAGCTTGTTGGCTTGGCCGAGTGGAGCTCAGTGCCTGGTTTTTGGCCATTTTGGGTTGGCCGTAGTCAAGTTTCACTTGTGCTAGTGGGAAAAGTCTGCTTTTGGATCAATCGCCGATTGGTGGTTCGATTGTTTTTCGTTAAGGCTTTAGGCAAGCCTTGTGGTTCATTAGTCTCTTGTGAAGAAAGAGTAGGCCGTTTGGTTTCGGAACTCGAGAGGTTCATTGTTTGGCCACCATGGCGTTGTGTTGAGGCGATTTGTTATCGATTGTGGGCATTCAGAGAAGTTACGCCAAATGCGTGGCGTTGAGTTTTGGAGCTTGTGCCGAGTCCGCCAGCTTACGAGAGTAACACCGCTGAGAGGTGTTCCGTGTTGGTTTAGCGGGGTTTTGGCCGAGCGCCAAGTTTGTAGGGCTTTTGAGATCCTTGAGCGGATTGGAGCAAGTGGTTAGCTTTGCCCCGTCGTTGATGCAGATGCAAGTTTTGTGTTCCTCGTCTCTTGGTTGAGATAGTTTGTGACAGACTGGAGAGCATTGTGGCTTTGAGCCTTTGAGAACCCAAGAGGGTTTGGTTTTCAGAGAAGGGTTAGTGTTGTTTTGGCGAGAAGTTCCGTTGGCTAGGAAACATTGGAGTTTTCCTAGAGCTGTTTCGTTTTAGGACTTTCGAGGACGAAAGTCTTAAAAGGAGGGAGTATTGTAACGGCCCGATCTTCTATTCCAGCCTCGAGGTGCTTCCGTTCGCATTCGATGGTTCGGTTGGGCCGTTAGAGTTGTTTTGACCCTTAGGGTATTTTGGTCTTTTGCTCCCAGGGCGGGATTTGTGGATTTTCAGGGCTTCGAGGCGCCTCCCGCCTTCGTTGAGGCTTGTGTGTTGGTGGTCATGAGTCCCGAGATGTTTGGGGTATTCGTTTGGGAGTTCGGTTGTGATTTGGGTTTTGGGCAAAGTGATCTTTGTTTGGGTGTTTCCTTTGGGATTCGAGCCCAGGCCCTTAGAGATGATTTGGGAGTTCGTTTAAGTGAGAGTTATTGTTTGGAAAAGATTGCTTCAGCCGGGTCTCGAAGGAGGTAGCCAGGAATTGGGATTTAAGGACTTTAAGGCTTGTTTTAATTAGGAAAAAGGGAAGAAAAATCAAGAAAGTCCCTTTCCCTTGTTTTGCAATCTCTCTCCTCTCTCTCTCTCTCTCTCTCTCTCTCTCTCTCTCTCTCTCTCTCTCTCTAGCCGACCTCACCAAGAAGACCCACTTTCTAGCCACCCAACCATGCCCTAGCCGCACCACTCCCCCCGCATCGATCACACCGCTCACCCGGCCATGCCCTCGCCGCACTGAGACGCCTGTGTCGCCCGGCCAGTGCGCCCAGACGCCACATCGTCGTCCCAATTTAGCCGCGCCCTCGCTTCAGCCGCCCAGCTCTCCCATGCCGCGCCGCGCCGAGCCACCCCGCGCCCGATCGCGTCGCCCTCGCCTCTAGCCGTGCCGAGCCACCCAGCGCCCGATCGCGCGCCGCCGCCCTAGTTGCGCCGAGCCCAGATCGCCGCCGCCCAGCCGCCTCTCGTGTCGCCTAGGTCGCGCCGAGCCCAGGATCGGCATCGCCCGTGCCGCCTCTCGTGTCGCCTAGGTCGCGCCGAGCCCAGATCGGCATCGCCAGCCGCCTCCGTGTCGCCCAGTCCGTGTCGAGTCGCCCGAGCCCTCGCCGCACCGAAGTCGCCGCCTCAGCAGGTCGCCGTGCCTTCCCGAGCGCCCCAGAGCCCATCGCGTCGCCTCGCGCCGCGCCGCGGCGCTGCCGTCTTCTCTCGCCAAGCCGCGCTGCGTGTCGCCGCCGCCCGAAGCTCGAGCCGCGCCCGCGCGCCGTTGCTTGCTTTCGCTGCGCGCCGCCGTTCTGCGCGCCGCGCTCTGCGCCCGCCGCCACGCCTGCGCCCGTGCCCAGCGCTTTGTGCCCAGCGCCCGGCTCCGCCTTGTATGTTTGGTTGGCCCGAGCCTTGTGGCTTCTCGGATGGTATTTCCCGAGTCTTTTCTTCGTTGGGCCCCGATTTGTTGGTCTTTGTTTAGGGATTTATTTGGGCTGCTTTATGTATGTGATTTGGCTACTTTATTTTATGTTTAGGTTGTTTGGGTTCGATTAGAGGCTCGAGGATCGCTTGGTTGAGTTATGATTATTTTCTGCTTGTCCCAGGTAAGGATTTCTTACCGTGGTTGTGTGGACCCTGCGATATGTCTCGATTGTGCCTTGTATGTTTGCTTTGATTGTTATGAGCATGATAGTGATAGGCGACTTTGTTTGATCTCTTGCTAGCATGTTTGTTGATTTTACATGTTAGTGCCATGCTAGGTTTGTTCTTCCAAAGATGCTTGTGATTCCCGTTTAAGTTGTAGTATCATGCTAGGTGAACGTGATTGATGTCGGTCATTGCTTGCTAGTCAGGAACCATTGATTTACTCGGTATTCTTGGATAGAGTAGTAGGGTTTGTCATCATCCAGAGGCTGAGAGCGGACATAACGTACTTTGTCCCCACCGGTCGGGAGTAGAGCGAAGCATAACGTACATTGCTTCCCCGGCACCGATGTGGATGTAGCTACCACATCGGCATAAGCCTAGTTTGTAGCCCGCTAGAGCGGAACCACGCCAACGGTGCAAGCCTACCTTGGCCGGTTCTTAGCTTCAGTCGGTGGTACAGTGCGCATGCATGAGTGCCGAGGGCCTCGCACTCATCGTGTTCGATGACACCGTTTCCGAGTCTTAGGCATGCGTGCACTGCCCGCGTAGTTTGCCCTTAGGCCCCCGCATTTACGCCGGTTGCGAGAAGAGCATGCGGTGTCGCGCGACACGCGCGTTAGTCGCCGGTTCGAGAGCTCCCGGGCTAATGTTCGTGAGTACACCGTTCCTTCCAGCTTTAGAGCCGATCATGGGTACTCTCCGATAGTCCAGTTGTTAGCGAGGGTAAGAGGCCCTTGAGGACACCCATTGGGATCGGCTTTTGAGCTAATCAATTGGTCGAGGAGAAAGACCCTCGAGGTGTCGGACATCTTGGGATCGGTTTTTGAGCTGATCAATTGGCCGAGGAGAAAGACCCTCGGAGATGTCCCGGGATTGGTTATGAGAACCAATCATTAGCCGGAAGTAGGAGACTTCCGATGATTCCTAAGTAAGAGACTTCCGATGTTTCCAGATCTTGTGTTATGAGCTCGTTGAGCTATGATCTGTGTTGGTAGCTGTTTGCTTGCATATTGAGGTGCTAGATGACTGATGTATCGTATTGTACCCCGGTTGGGGATTCTTACTGAGTATGTTTATACTCACCCTTATTTATCTTTCAGGTAACTCGGGACAACACCAGGAGGGCTAGCGGAGGGAGCTGATTGTATTGTACATTTTATTAAACACTGGCCAGGATGTTTTAATTTGTTGGTTTGTTTAAACTTAAATTGTTGGTTATGTTTTAAGGGCTCCCCCTTCTCATATGTTTTGAAAGGTTTTTAAATGTAAGCTCTAAACCGCTTGTTATCATATTTAACTTGCATGCTGAGTAAGATCCCAGGTTTAGGACCATGTTTTGGGTCGGGTTCTTACAAAGGGGCACTTTTCTGGTTCACCAAGCGGCTACCACCACTTACACTAGCTGAAACTTCAGCTTCGGCCACCCCTGAACGACAAGGTCCAAGAACAGGCTCCACTCAGCCAAACTAATAAACCGGAGCCCCTCATCGGCCGACAACAAACTTTCAAATGCAATCCGATCAGCCACTGGCCTAGGTGAACATCGCCAGACAGGAAAACAGACAACATTCCTCTCACGGAAACCTCGAGCAGCAAGGAATAAAACAACACGCGGCTACTAGCAACATAATAGATTGAGGATAGCAACTCTAAGGTTTTACCAACCAATGCCACGGCACCACTGTGCCAACCCACTCAACTGTGACTCAGCTATAACGCCAACTGCGAACGCACATCAACTAAGGACAAAGCCCAAGAAGGGCTTGCTCTGCGGAAACTCAACTCAAGTCTTACAACGAGCGAACCTCGTCTCCAAACTGCCACTCAACTCTTAAGTCCATCTGGCTGCTCTATGGACTTCCTCCTTTTAAGCTTAGACCCATCTCAACTTCCAGCTAGGAACTTCACACACGAAACAGCGCGAGGGATAAGGATAGCGTCGACCTCAAGTTGGCGGATCAAGAACAATACGAGTCAGCAAGACTACCTCAAAAGTTAAAACTCGAGACCGGCATCCACGGTGCAGCTCAACCACCCAAGAACTAAGGGGGGTCTACAAGCTCCAAAGATCCAACAACCATCCGCCAACAACTCAAGCCCTTGAACTGGCAGGCCTCCGCCCTTGCGGGAACAAACAACTTTCCGCTTGCTAACAAACGAACGCAGGGACACTCTCGCTAGGCTGACCGCTGCGCTACTCTGATCAACTACACAACTCTGGAGCTAAGCTGACTCCCCCTCAACAGGAACGATTTCCCGGCAAGCAGCGAACTTCCCAAGGATACGAACTTCACACACGCTCGCTGCCTTGCTCAAACCCAAGGGCAACAACAACCAACTCTCTCGGAAGCAACATCTGAGGATCCTTAATCGCTTGAACCCCCAACTTGGAACTAGCAATGCCTACTCAATTGCCGAGGGAGGGGTCAACTCCCAAAACTTCCTGACTAGGAACAAGTCCTCAGGGAACCGCCCGCTTGCTCGAACCGAGCTAGCTCACGAAACAACATGGGAACCAAACCTTGGTCGACACCAAGCACCACCTCGCTAAGAATTCTGAAAATCAACGTGAAGGTTACCAAGAACAACTCTGGCTTGTTAACCGACAACAAGCATCCAGCAACTCAACCGAGGAACACTGCCTGGGTCTGACTGAGCTCCGGTGAGGCTCTCCACAACTTAGGGTCCCTCCGATCGTCCTCCGACACACACTGTCGTCAAACGGTCAAATAGACAACTGGCTACACGAGCACATCTCCCTCCAGCATCTCAACTGTGCTGGCCAAAAGCTCTTCCTTGCCACATCTGTAGCAAGCACGGGCGATGCTCCACACAATCCGAAAAGCGCCTTACCACACTTGATGCAATGAGCCGGCTGCCTGGCCCCGCCCTGCTGATGATCCTGAGCCCTAACCTGCGGTCGGCGCTGATCGCGACCCTAGATCGCCCCTCGCGGCGAGTCTGCCATCCACTGACGCGGAACAACCAGAAGACCCAAACTTCCTCTTGCTGAAAGCATCAGCCACATCGTAGCTTCTACCCAGGGTAAGGATCCGAACAACTCTCTTAGCCATGGCGGCCAGAAACTACGCGATTATGCTACCATCGCCCTTGTTCAGTTCCAACTGAACTCCAACCATCGATCAACAAGAAATGCCTCCACCCAGGTCAAGGGCCAACTAGCATAACTTGCCTAAGCAATAACACGGCTACAGGCACGGTATCCTCACAACCAAGGTTAGGGCGCTTGCCAATAACTAAAGCCCTAACACCTCAAGAACTGAGCACTTGCTACTCAACACGATCCTCTAGCAGTTCCTGCAAAATATACCACGGAATGAGCTACACAAAAGTACACCGGCGTGTACAGCTCCAACTTGGTTCCTTAAGATCCAAACCAACAAGTACTCTCACACAAGGCAACTTTTGCCTCCCAATAGAGCCACAACTAGCAAGGAGCTACAAGAGTTCAAACCACTCGAGGTCAACTCACCACAAAAAGCTACATTGGTCAACTCACTCTTACAAGAGCATAACCACACCAAGCTGACATACCTCATACCAATGTGCCCACTAAATGCTCCGCTCAACCATCCAACTCATGGCTCTAACACTGGATCAACCACGCATCCTCGATGCCAACTCTACCCATATTAGGGTAACTCCAAGGGTAGTCGAAACACACTACCGCCAAGCTGGCTCACAAGCTCACACACAAGCGCGAGAACTCAGACGCGCTAGCCCTCACCAACCAACAACATCCTTTGTACCCAACTCTCGGTGTAACGGCCCAGTCTTCTATTCCAGTTCTCGAGGTGCTTCCGGTTCAGATTCAGTGGTTCGGTTGGGCCGTTAGAGCTGTTTTGACCCTTAGGGGTATTTTGGTCTTTTTGCTCCCGGGCAGATTTGTGGATTTTCGGGGCTTCGAGGCGCTCCTCCCTTCGTTGAGGCTTGTGTGTTGGTGGTCTGCGAGTCCCGAGATGTTTGGGGTATTCGTTTGGGAGTTCGGTTGTGATTTGGGTTTTGGGCAAAGTGATCTTTGTTTGGGTGTTTCCTTTGGGATTCGAGCCCAGGCCCTTAGAGATGATTTGGGAGTTTGTTTTATGTGAGAGTTATTGTTTGGGAAAGGTTGCTTCACTGGGTCTCGAAGGAGGAAGCGGGAAAGGGATTTAAGGGACTTTAAGGCTTGTTTTAATTAGGAAAAAGGGAAGAAAAATCAAGAAAGTCCCTTTCCCTTTGTTTTGCAATCTCTCTCTCTCTCTCTCTCTCTCTCTCTCTCTCTCTCCTCCTAGCCGACCTCACCAAGAAGACCCAACCCTAGCCACCCACCCATGCCCTAGCCGCACCACCCTCGGCCGCATCGACCGCTCTCACCCCGGCTATGCCCTAGCCGCACCACTCCCCGGCCGCATCGGGACCGCTCACCCCAGCCATGCCCTCGCCGCACTGGGACGCCTGCGCCGCCCGGCCAGTGCGCCCCATGCGTTGCATCGTCCCACTCCATGCCGCGCCGTGCCGAGCCACACCCCGCCGCCACAGATCGCCTCGCCCTAGCCGCGTGCCGAAACCCACCCAGCGCCCGTCGCGTCGCCTCGCCTTGGTCGCGCTGAGTCCAGATCGCGTCGCCCTCGCCTTGGTCGCGCCGAGCCCGGTCGGCATCGCCCGTGCCGCCTCGCGCCGAAGTCGCTCGCCCCTGCAGTCGTCGTGCCTTCCCGAGCGCCCCGAGCCCATCGCGTCGCGCGCCGCCTCGCGCGCGCCGTCTGCGCCGCCTCTATCAAGCCGCGCGATGTGTAAATCGCCGCCAGTAGAGATCGAGCCCGCCCGTGCGCGCTTTAGCCGCCCAGCGCCGCGCGCTGCGCCAAGGCCCACGCCTGCGCGCGCGTGCCTACGCCGGGCGCCCACGCCTGCGCCCACAGTGCCCAGCGCCCGGCCTTGCCTGCTGTTGTGTCTTTGGTTGGCCCGAGCCTTGTGGCTGCTTTCGGATGGTTGTTTGGGTTCGATTAGAGGCTCGAGGATTGCTTGGTTGATTTGTGATTATTTTCGCTTGTCCTGTAAGGATTTCTTACCGTGGTTGTGTGGACCTGCGATATGTCTCGATTGTGCCTTGTATGTTTGTTGATTGTTATGAGCATGATAGTGATAGGCGACTTTGTTTGATCTCTTGCTAGCATGTTTGTTGATTTTACATGTTAGTGCCATGCTAGGTTTGTTCTTCCGGCATGCTTGTGATTCCCGTTTAAGTTGTAGTATCATGCTAGGTAAACGTGATTGATGTCGGTCATTGCTTGCTAGCCAGAAATCATTGATTTACTCGGTATTCTTGGATAGAGTAGTAGGGTTTGTCATCATCCGAGGCCGAGAGCGGACATAACGTACTTTGTCCCCACCGGTCGGGAGTAGAGCGAAGCATAACGTACATTGCTTCCCCGGCGTGATGTGGATGTAGCTACCACATCGGCATAAGCCTAGTTTGTAGCTGCTAGAGCGGAACCACCTTAGCGGTGCAAGCTCGCCTTGGCCGGTTCTTAGCTTCAGTCGTCGGTGGTACAGTGCGCGAGATGAGTGCCGAGGGCCCTCGCACTCACCGTGTTCGATGACACCGTTTCCGAGTCTTAGGCATGCGTACAGCCCGCGTAGTTTGCCCTTAGGCCCCGCATTTACGCCGGTTGCGAGATGAGCATGCGGTGTGTGCGCGCACGCCGCGTTAGTAGCCGGTTCGGAGAGCTCCCGGGCTAATGTTCGTGAGTACACCGCCTTCCGCTTTAGAGCCGGACTTGGGTACTCTCCGATAGTCCAGATTGTTAGCAAGGGCAAGGAGGCCCTTGAGGACACCATTGGGATTGGCTTTTGAGCTAATCAATTGGTCGAGGAGAAAGACCCTCGAGGGTGTCGGACATCTTAGGATCGGTTTTTGAGCCGATCAATTGGCCGAGGAGAAAGACCCTCGAGATGTCCCGGGATTGGTTATGAGAACCAATCATTAGGCCTAAGTAGGAGACTTCCGATGACTCGGAGTAAGAGACTTCCGATGTTTCCAGATCTTGTGTTATGAGCTCGTTGAGCTATGATCTGTGTTGGTAGTTGCTTGCTTGCATATTGAGGTGCTAGATGACTGATGTATCGTATTGTACCCCTGTTGGGGATTCTTCACTGAGTATGTTTATACTCACCCTTATTTATCTTTCGAGTAACTCTCGGACAACACCGGGAGGGCTAGCGGAGGAGCCGATTGATCATGGGGAACCGCCGGCACTCTGTCTTTATTTATTGCATTGTTTATTCAAAGATGTAGATGGACAGAGTCCTAGGGGAACATTGTTTAAAACGTTGCTTAAATTGTATTGTACATTTTATTAAACACTGCCAGTTGTTTTACTTTGTTGGATTGTTTAAACTGAAAATTGTTGGTTATGTTTTAAAGGCTCCCCCTTCTCATATGTTTTGAAAGGTTTTAAATATAAGCTCTAAACCGCTTGTTATCATATTTAACTTGCATGCTTTGAGTAAGATCCTGTGTTTAGGACCAAGTTTTGGGTCGGGTTCTTACAGGTTGGTATCGAGCACAGTCATAGATTCTGTAGACTAACTCGCTTTGTAGGTTGTTGTTCCCATGATCATCGGCACTCCACGGCCGCTTGGTTTGTCTCGAGTTCAATTAAGTTAAGGGGTAAGAATTTACAATACTTTTCTTCTAGCTTTTATGCATGTGTAGAGTTGTGGAGCGGAGACGAGCGGTGTTCGACTCGTTGTTGGTTTGGGCTTAGAGAGCCATCATGCCAACTTTTCCGCGATCTAAGAGTAGTTTGATGAGCGGTGAGAGCCCCGTGTGGGCTGCGCTTGTTGCTTTGTGCGGATCGCCCGATGTGTCGATCGCACTCGAGGGAGGCAGAGATTAGACTCCCATAGGCCATTTGTGGCCCGGGCTTGTTGGTTTCTCCCCAGTGAGAGGGTGGAGGTGCCTTGTGCGGTCGCCAAATGTTGATTGCACTCGGAGGAGCGGGGCGCTTGGCATGTCCGACCAAGGAGTTGGACCGATCTTGTTGATGTTGAGGCCGCGTCCCCGGGTTGTTTAGCCCTTTGGCCAGAGTTGGCCCCGGCAGCTTGAGTTGCCTAGAGGAGGGGGTAGAGGCTAGCACGCCTCAGTATGACTCCTTGAGCAGAGTGTGCTCGACCATGCGAGATTTGATGGCGTGTCTCTTTAGCTATCGAGAGCAAAGACCTGTGCGCAGCTTGTAGCGCGTGGCGAGCGAGGAGTCCCGGCATGGATAGCCCAAATGACAGAGTTTGTTTCAAAGATTTTCCCAGTAGCTTCTCGTAGCCTCCTGAGGTTCCCTGGAGGGCTTGATCAAGCAGGTTTATGCAGATTGAGTTTGTTGGCGTTGATGGAGCCGCCTTGTTTGGCAAGTGGATGCCTCAGAGAGCTTGATGTATTAAAAAGTCCTACCGCTAGTAGTAAAGCGGTTGGCGAGTTTGAGTTTAGCATCCGTGTGTTGGGATGCCTCCGCTGCTCGTGAGGCCGAGGTGAGCCGCCTCGTCTTTTGATTCCGCAGCTTGGTGGTGGTAGTTCCTTGAGAGAGGTGGACTAGCGAGTCTCCACCACGCCTGATTGATTGGCAAGTTGCCGTGTTGGTGGCTTGAGGCGGATGTAGAGACATCTCATGCCCCTTGCAAGCTTCTTTGTTGTTTTGCAAACGCTTCTCTTTTAGTGCCCTCGTAGCTGTGGTGCGCTTTGGAGTTTGCTTGCCGTGGTTTTATCCATTTGTGGATTTCAATGGGCTAGTAGAGTGGAGCACTCTTTTGATTGGATGTTCCCAGTGTGGAACTAGTTGTTGCCACCCGAGGAGTTGGCCCGCTTTTGTTGAGCATCGAGTGAGATGAAGGAGTTAGCTTTGAGCTTTTGTTGAGCATCGAGTGGGATGCGAGGAGTAGGCCTTGGCAAGTCTGTTGGTCGAGATGCCGAGATTAGGCCGCCTGAGTGTTTGGACTCTGTCTTTGAGTGCCATTGCCCCGTCACTTGGAGAGTGACTTTCCCTATTCTCGAGAGGGCATAAAGCTCGTTTGAGGCTGATTCGTGTTGTAATGGATGTAGTGCTTGTTGGCACCAAGCTTTGGGAGGAGGCCTAGTTTCGTGCCGGTTGGCACTTTTGGTGCAGTGGTTCCATGGTCGCCCGAGTTTAGCATCCCCGCTTGTCTTGTACCCTTTCCCGAGGTTGCACTGTTTGGGTTGCTTTAGAGATCTAGCTCGGTGGTAGTCAAAGGACTACAAGTTTGAGGTTTTCGAGGGAAAGTAGGAGCCGCTCGGGATCTCTCGAGAGTTGGGTGTAAAGGATGCTTTAGGTCATTAGAGCCGTAGCGTTCGAGTTCTCGCGCTTTGTGTTGTGAGCCTCGTGAGCCACTTGATGGTAGCATGATTCGGCTACCCTTTGAGTTGCCCTAGTATGGTTAGTGTTGGCATCGTGGATGCGTGGTTGATCCAGTTAGAGCCACGAGTTGGATGGCTGATCGGAGCGCGCGTTTAGTGAGCTCGTTGTTTTGAGGAATGTTAGCTTGGTGTGGTTTTGCGCTTGTAAGAGTAAGTTGGCCAATGTGGCTTTTCGTGGTGAGTTGGCCCCGAGTGGGTTTGAACTCTTGTTGCTCCCTTGTTTGTTGTGGCTCTGCTTTGGAGGCAAAAGTTGCCCAATGTGAGAGCCCTTGTTGGCTTTGGATCTTAAGAGATCAAGTTGGAGCTGTGCACCCCGGTGCACTTTGGCGTAGCTCGTTAAAGTGGTTTATGTTTGGAAAACCACGAGAGGTTCGTGTAGAGGACCCAAAGGTCGATCTTTGAGGTGTCAAGGCTTTAGTTCTTGGCAAGTGCCCTAGCTTTGGCCGTAAGGATGCCGTGCTCGCTGTCGGCCGTTGGTTAAGCAAGTTTTTGCTAGTTGGTCCTTGCCTCAGTTAGACTTCGCTGGAACCGAGCAAGAGTGGCAAGCCGCCAGCTTTCCGATCGCTTTTGGCTAAGAAAGTCGTCGGATCCTTACCTTAAGAAGAAGGTATGTTGAGGTTGTTGCTTTGAGTAGGAGGATGACGCCTCCCCGTAGCGCGTTCCGGTTCCCTTGGTTTCCAAGTTGGAGTTGGCCAAAGATAGTTGAGATGCCGGAGAGGGTCGTGCCCGCGAGGCCGGTTGTTTGTTAGATCGTTGTCGACCGTGTGTGCTCGGAGGGTGATCGAGGATCTCTAGTTGTGGAGAGCCTCTCGTGGGCTCGCTTAGACCCGTGCAGCGTTCCTTGGGTGAGTTGCTTGCAGATTTGGCAGTCTAGCAAGCTAGTGCTTGTTTGGTTTTGGAGGTTAGTTGGTGCTTGGTGTTGACCAAGATTTGGTTCTCTTGATGTTTCAAGAGCTTGCTCGGTTCGAGTCGAGGACGTTGCCACGAGGATTCGTTCCTAGTCCGGTTGTTTTGGGAGTTGATTCCTCCCTCGGTGGTTGAGTAAGTTCGGCTAGTTCTAGATTGGTGGTCCAATCGCTTGAGTTTCCTCAGGGTGTTGCTTCCAAGAGAGTTGGTTGATGTTGCCCTTGGGTTTGAGCAAGTCAATGAGCGTGTGTGATGTTCGCCGCCCTTTAGAGTTTTGCTTGCTGGGAAATCGTTCCCGTTGGGTAGTCAGCGTAGCTCCCGAGTTGTGTAGTTGATCGAGTAGCGCAGTTGGTTAGCCCAAATGAGAGGGTCCCCGCATTGTGTTGTTAGCAAGTTTAAAAGTTGTTTGTCCCCGCAAGAGCGGTGGCCACCAGATTTAAGAGTTGAGCTTGAGTTGAGTTTCTGCTTGAGCAAGGCCTCCTCGGGCTTTGTTTCTAGTTGTCGAGCTTTTCGCAGCTTGGCGAATAGCCGAGCCTCGATTGAGTGTGTTGGCACAGAGGTGCCGTGGCATTGGTTGGTTAGCCTTTGGGCCGCTTTCCTCAAGCCGTTGTGTGTTGCCGGTAGCCCTGTGAGGGTTTGGTCCTTGCTTCTTGAGATTTTCCATGAGAGGAATGTTGGGTGTTTCCTTGCCCGGCAATGTTCTTTTTGGCCACTTGCTAGTAGGTTTGCATGGAAAAGTTTGTGTTCGGCCGCTGTGAGGCTCCAGCTTGTTGGCTTGGCCGAGTGGAGCTCAGGCCTGGTTTTTGGCCATTTAGGGTTGGCCGTGAGCTGAAGTTTCACTTGTGCTAGTGGGAAAAGTCTCGCTTTTGGATCAATCGCCGCTTGGTGGTTCGATTGTTTTTCGTTAAGGCTTTAGGCAAGCCTTGTGGTTCACTGGTCTCTTGTGAAGAAAGAGTAGGCCGTTTGGTTTCTGGAACCCGAGAGGTTCAGCTTGTTTGGCCACCTTGGCGTTGTGTTGAGGCGCTTTGTTATCGCCAGGGGCATTCAGAGAAGTTACGCGGTCGGCGTGGCGCGTGAGTTTTGGAGCTTGTGCCGAGTCCGCGGTTCTTTTCGAGAGTAACACCGCTGAGGGGTGTTCCGTGTTGGTTTAGCGGGGTTTTGGCCGAGCGCCAAGTTTGTAGGGCTTTGAGATCCTTGAGCGGATTGGAGCAGTGGTTAGCTTTGCCCCATCGTTGACAAATGAAGCAAGTTTTGTGTTCCTCGTCTCTTGGTTGAGATAGTTTGTGATGATCGAGAGCATTGTGGCTTTGAGCCTTTGAGAACCCAAGAGGGTTTGGTTTTTAGAGAAGGGTTAGTGTTGTTTTGGCCGAGAAGTTCTGTTGGCTAGGAAACATTGGAGTTTTCCTAGAGTCAAGCTCGTTTTAGGACTTTCGAGGACGAAAGTCTTAAAAGGAGGGAGTATTGTAACGGCCAGATCTTCTATTCCAGTTCTCGAGGTGCTTCCTGCCTGTATCTGATGGTTCGGTTGGGCCGTTAGAGCTGCTTTTGACCCTTAGGGGTATTTTGGTCTTTTGCTCCCTGGCAGGATTTGTGGATTTTCGTGGCTTGAGGCAGCTCCCGCCTTCTGTTGAGGCTTGTGTGTTGGTGGCTGCGAGTCCCGAGATGTTTGGGGTATTCGTTTGGGAGTTCGGTTGTGATTTGGGTTTTGGGCAAAGTGATCTTTGTTTGGGTGTTTCCTTTGGGATTCGAGCCCAGTGCCCTTAGAGATGATTTGGGAGTTTGTTTTATGTGAGAGTTATTGTTTGGGAAAGGTTGCTTCACCCTGGTCTCAAGGAGGAAGCCGGAAAGGGGATTTAAGGACTTTAAGGCTTGTTTTAATTAGGAAAAAGGGAAGAAAAATCAAGAAAGTCCCTTTCCCCTTGTTTTGCAATCTCTCTCTCTCTCTCTCTCTCTCTCTCTCTCTCTCTCTCTCTAGCCGACCTCACCAAGAAGACCCAACCCTAGCCACCCACCATGCCCTAGCCGCACCACTCCCGGCCGCATCGTGACCGCTCACCCCGGCTATGCCCTAGCCGCACCACTCCTGGCCGATCGATCGGGACCGCTCACCCAGCCATGCCCTCGCCGCACGGGACGCCTCAGATCGCCCGGCCAGTGCGCCCAGATCGCGTTGCATCGTCCCAGCCCATGCGCGCGCGTGCCGAGCCACCCCAGACGCCTCAGATCGCCCCTCGCCCTAGCCGTGCCGAGCCACCCCAGACGCCCGATCGCGTCGCCGCCTTGGTCGCGCTGAGTCCAGATCGCGCCGCCCTCGCCTTGGTCGCGCCGAGCCCAGATCGGCATCGCCCGTGCCGTCTCCGTCCGAGTCGCTCGCCCTCGCAGGTCGTCGTGCCTTTCCCGAGCGCCCCAGAGCCCATCGCGTCGCGTCGCCTCGCGCGCGCGCGCCGCGTCGCGCCGCCTCTATCATCAAGCGCGTGTGTCGCCGCCACCCGAGATCGAGCCCGCGCCGTGCGCGCTTTGCGCCGCCCAGCGCGCGCCAAGGCCGCGCCCGCCTGCGCGCGCCGTGCTGCGCGCGCCCACCGCTGCGCCCAGCAGCCCAGCCGCCTGCTGTGTGTGTCTTTGGTTGGCTTGAGCCTTGTGGCTTCTCGGATGGTTGTTTGGGTTCGATTAGAGGCTCGAGGATTGCTTGGTTGATTTGTGATTATTTTCTCGCTTGTCCTGGTAAGGATTTCTTACCGTGGTTGTGTGGACCTGCGATATGTCTCGATTGTGCCTTGTATGTTTGTTGATTGTTATGAGCATGATAGTGATAGGCGCTTTTGTTTGATCTCTTGCTAGCATGTTTGTTGATTTTACATGTTAGTGCCATGCTAGGTTTGTTCTTCCAAAGATGCTTGTGATTCCTGTTTAAGTTGTAGTATCATGCTAGGTAAACGTGATTGATGTCTGGTCATTGCTTGCTAGCCAGAATCATTGATTTACTCGGTATTCTTGGATAGAGTAGTAGGGTTTGTCATCATCCGGAGGTGAGAGCGGACATAACGTACTTTGTCCCCACCGGTCGGGAGTAGAGCGAAGCATAACGTACATTGCTTCCCCGGCGGCCGATGTGGATGTAGCTACCACATCGGCATAAGCCTAGTTTGTAGCTGCTAGAGCGGAACCACCGCCAACGGTGCAAGCTGCCTTGGCCGGTTCTTAGCTTCCGGTCGGTGGTACAGTGCGCGCGCAGATGAGTGCCGAGGGCCTCGCACTCTGTGTTCGGTGACACCGCTTTCGAGTCTTAGGCATGCGTGCACCCGCGTGGTTTGCCCTTAGGCCCCGCATTTACGCCGGTTGCGGATGAGCATGCGGTGTGCGCGCGCGCAGCGTTAGTAGCCTGCCGGAGAGCTCCCGGGCTAATGTTCGTGAGTACACCAGCTTCCTTCCAGTTTAGAGCCGGACTTCGGTACTCTCCGATAGTCCAGTTTGTTAGCAAGGGCAAGGAGGCCCTTGAGGACACCCATTGGGATTGGCTTTTGAGCTAATCAATTGGTCGAGGAGAAAGACCCTCGAGGGTGTCTGACATCTTAGGATCGGTTTTTGAGCTGATCAATTGGCCGAGGAGAAAGACCCTCGGAGATGTCCCGGATTGGTTATGAGAACCAATCATTAGGCCTAAGTAGGAGACTTCCGATGACTCCTAAGTAAGAGACTTAGATGTTTCCGCATCTTGTGTTATGAGCTCGTTGAGCTATGATCTGTGTTGGTAGCCGCTTGCTTGCATATTGAGGTGCTAGATGACTGATGTATCGTATTGTACCCTGTTGGGGATTCTTACTGAGTATGTTTATACTCACCCTTATTTATCTTTCGGTAACTCGGGACAACACCGGGAGGGCTAGCGGAGGGAGCCGATTGATCATGGGGAACCGCCAAGCACTCTGTCTTTATTTATTGCATTGTTTATTCAAAGATGTAGATGGACAGAGTCCTAGGGAAACATTGTTTAAAAACGTTGCTTAAATTGTATTGTACATTTTATTAAACACTCGCCGAAGTTGTTTTACTTTGTTGGATTGTTTAAACTCGAAAATTGTTGGTTATGTTTTAAAGGCTCCCCTTCTCATATGTTTTGAAAGGTTTTAAATATAAGCTCTAAACCGCTTGTTATCATATTTAACTTGCATGCTGAGTAAGATCCCAGGTTTAGGACCAAGTTTTGGGTCGGGTTCTTACACTCGGTGACCCTGAAAGGCTCCTACTTATCCCTCAAAAGACCTCAAACTTGTAGTTCTCTGCTACCACCGAGCTAGATCTCTTATGCAGCCCAAATAGGTGCAATCTCGTGAATGGGTACAAGACTTGTGGGGATGCTAAACTCCGGGCGGGTCCTGGAACCACCTGCACGAAAAGTGCCAACTGGCCTGAATCTAGGCCTCCTCTCAAAGCTTGGTGCCAACAGGCACTACTTCCTTTACAACACAAACATCCCTTTACGGGCTTTAAGCCCCTCCGAGGGTAGGGAAGGTCACACTCCAGTGACAGGGGCAATGGCACTCAACACAAGAGTCTCAACAATCGAGTAGACTACTCTCGACATCACGTCCTAACGCATTTGCGCCAAGGCCCACTCCCGCATCCCACTCGATGCTCAACGAATACTCAGCCAACCCTTGGGTGGGAGCACCTAGCTCCACACCGAACATGCTAACAGAAGGTGCTTCTCTCTAATAGCCAAAATGAAAACCACGGACGGATTAAGTCCTCGACAAGCAAACTCCACACTACCCCACGGCTACGAGGGTACTAAAAGAACTGGCCAGCAAACGATCAGAGGCTTGTAGGAGGACAAGATGTCTCTACATCTTCCTCAAAAGCTACTAACTTGGCACTTGCCAATCGACCGGTGGTCGGTGGAGACTCTGCTGGTCACCTCTCTCAGGGACTTCCACCACCACACCGCCGCATCAAACAACACCAGAACGGCGTGCCTCGACCTCTAAACATCCGGTCATCGGCCTCAAACACCGTGTCATCCCAACACTTGGATGATAAACTCGATCCTGGCCAACCACCTTGCCGCTAGCAAGAGGGGTCCCAAAACATCCAGCTCTCTGAGCTTCCACTTGCCAAACTCGGCGGCTCCATCAACGCCAACAAACTCATCGGCAAAACCTCGATGATCATGCCCCCGGAACCTCCGGCTACAGAGCTACTGGGGGAAAAATGCTGAAACAAACTCCGCCACTAGGCTATCTGTGCCCGGGACTCCTCACTTTGCGCTACAAATCGCGCTGGTCTCCGCTCTCTCGATAGTCAAGACTGCCATCAAATCTCTCATGGCCGGAGCACACTCGCTCAAGGAGTCTCACTGAGGCGTGCTAGCCTCTACCCCTCCTCTAGGCAACTCAACTACTGGGCCAACTCGCCAACAAAGCAAACAACACTCGGACGGGGCCTCAACATCAATACAAACGGTCCAACTCCTCGGTCGGACATGCCAAGCGCCCCGCTTCCTCGAGTGCGATCCACACACCGCGACCGCACGAGCACCTCCACCCTCTCACTAGGGGAGAACCAACAATCGGGCCACAAATGGCCTACGGAGTCTAAGCTCGCTTCCTCTGCGGGTGCGATCGACACAATCGCGATCCGCACAAAGCACCTTCACCCTCTCACTAGGGGAAAAGCAACAACTGGGCCACAAATGGCCTACGGGAGTCTAAGCTCTGCCTCCCTCTGGGTGCAATCAACCTACTAGCGATCCACACAAAGCATAAAAGCTAGCTCACGCTGGGGCTCTCACTGCCAAACAAGGGTAACACATGTATACTAGATGCAGTATTGTAAAATAAAACCCTTAGCTTAATGAACTCGCAGACAAACCTAACGGCCGCGAGAGTCGATGATCACGGGGCAACAACCTACAAAGCAGTTAGTCTACGTAATCTATGACTCGTGCTCGATACCAATCGTAAGAACCCGACCTAAAACACGGTCCTAAACCTAGGTTCTCACTCAGCATGCAAGTTAAATACTTCATCAAGCGGTTTAGTGCTCATATTTAAAACCTTTCAAAACATTTAAAAGCGGGGAACACTTAAAGCATAAACAACAACCTTCATTTAAGCAAAACCAACAAAGTAAAACAAGTCTGGCCAGTGTTTATAAAATCATACAATACAATTTCAACAACTTTTAAAAACGTCCCCCTAGGACTCCTGTCCGTCTACATGCTGAACAAATTATGCAAACAAATAAAGATAGAGTGCCGGCGGCTCCCATGATCAATCAGCTCCCTCCGCTAGCCGTCCCTGGTCTTTGTCCCAAGTTACCCGGTGGAAAACCACGAGAAATAAGGGTGAGTATAAACATACTCAAGTAAGAATCCCCAACCGGGGTACAATACGATACATCAATCATCCGCACCCTAGTATACATGCAAACAAGCTTACTAACATGATCATAGCTCAACGAGCTTACAAGGTAGAATCTGGAATCCTCGGAGTCTCCTACTTCCGCCTAATGATTGGCTCTCATATCCAATCCCGGGACATCTCCGAGGGTCTTTCTCCTCGGCCAATTGATCACCTCAAAACCGATCCCAAAGATGTCCGACACCCTCGAGGTCTTTCTCCCTCGACCATATGATCACCTCAAAAGCCAATCCCAATGGGTGTCCTCAAGGGCCTCTTACCTCGCTAATAAATCTGACTATCGGAGAGTACCCAAGTCCGGCTCTAAATCGAAGGAACGGTGTACTCACGAACATTAGCCCGGGGAGCTTTCCGAACCGACGACTAACGCTGCAGTGTGCGCGCACACCGCATCTTCTTTGCAACCGACGTGTAAATGCGGGGCCTAGGTACAAACTACGCGGGCCGTGCACGCATGCCTAAAGACTTCGGAAACGGTGTCACCGAACACGAGAGTACGAGGCCCTCGGACTCATCTCAGCGGCTGTACCACCGACTGAAGCTAAGAACCGCCAAGGCGAGCTTGCACCGCTGGCGTGGTTCCGCTCTAGCAGCTACAAACTAGGCTTATGCCGATGTGGTAGCTAAATCCACATCGGCTGCGGGGGAAGCAATGTACGTTATGCTTCGCTCTACACGCCGACCGGTGGGGACAAAGTACGTTATGTCCGCTCTCACCTGATGATGACAAACCCTACTATACTAGCTAGGAGTACAAAATAACTGATTCCTGGCTAAACATACATATCAACATCAATCACACATATAGCATGATACAATGAACTTAAAGCAGGAATCTCAAGCATGCTGGAAGAACAATCCTAGCATGGCACTAACATGTACAAACAGGCAAACATGCTAGCAAGAATGCAATCACAAGCTGTCCTATCCACTAATCATGTTCATACAAGTAAACATGCATATAAGGCACAATCAAGAAAGCATCGCAGGGTCCACACAACCACAGTAAGAAATCCTTACCTGGAAACGAGTAGAAATAACTTTCACAATCAAATAATGACCCTCGAGCTTTAAAGCGAAGCCGAGCAACCTAAGCATTTTAGTAAAAACAACCTAATTAAATAAACAGCAGCCAACAGCCTAGTGCCCAAAGGAGAAAAGACTCGGGAATTACCGATCGAGAAGACACAAGGTCACTCCCCAACTCGCAGACGGCAGGCAGTGCCATCCGCCAAGCTAGCGACAGGTGGCGCCTGGCGCTAGCGAGGCAGATATGTGCAGACGCTGGCCGCCGCAGCGAGCGAACACGCTGGGTCGGGCGCGCGGCGAGACGTCGGTTCGCGAGGACAAAGACGCGGCGACGCTGCGTCTGGCGGCGCGAAGCGGCGCTGGGCGACGCTGCGTCGGGCGGCAGCAGCCGAAGCGAGCGCGCGTCTCTGGGAGGCTCGTGCGAACGGCGCGCTTTGTCTCGGGCGCACTGGCTGAAGCGGCATGGGGCGGCGCTGGGCGACGCGTACGAACGTCAACGAACGGCGCGGCGGCAGGCGTCTGGTGCGGGAGGCGCGGCGCGCCTTGGCGAATGGCTGGCCATGCGTCGCGCGCTCGTGCAGCGAGCCAGCCGGCACGGCCGTGGCTCGGCAGAGCGGTCTCGATGCGGCCAGGTGTGGGTGCGGCTAGGGCATGGTCAAGCGGCTAGGGTTGGGTTTTCTTGGTGAGGTCGGCTAGGAGAGAGAGAGAGAGAGAGAGAGAGAGAGAGAGAGAGAGATTGCAAAATAAGGGGAAAGGGACTTTCTTGATTTTCTTCCCTTCTTCCTAAAATAAATGGGTCTAAAATCCCTTCCCAAAGCTTCCTCTTTCAAAACCCGGCCCAAACAAACTTTTCTTTCTAATAAAACTCTTTTTCCTTCAAACTCCCAAAACCATTTAGGGCAAGGGTTCAAATCCCAAAGGAAGCACTAAAAAAAACCCATTAATTTTGCCAATAACTAAAATACCTCCAAACTCCCAAACAACCGCCCAAACCTCTTGGGTCTTGCAACCAACAACCACCAAACTTCAACGATGGCAGAAAGGCTCAAATCTTGAAAATCCTCAAAACCGACCGGGCAAAAGACCAAAATGCCCCTAAGGGTTAAAACAGCACTAACGGCCCATCCGAACATCCGAATAATGACCCGAAATCACCTGGGTAACCGAAATAGAACACACACAACCACAATCACCTTTTCTAAAGACTCGACCCGAATGGGGTCCTAAAATAGGTCTTTACCTCAATGCATGCAATCAAAACAAAAGTCAATATGCAAGATTGGTGTTTCGGATTCTAAGTAAAATCTAAAAACATATAACATCCATTTAAAAGTCAACATAGATTACTGAAACCTGTCCATGTTTCCAAGCACCTATTCCAAGGAAAATAGATTTCCAAAACTTACTCTGATCAGAGATTTATTTAAAACATTCAAAACATCCAACAATTACAATAGTGCTAGAATCTGGAAAAGCAATCAGAAAACAACCTAGGGCTCCGTGCCCAACTACATGCATTCAGAGGAAAATAAGACATAAAGAATCATAGATAAAATTCAGAGTTCGACAGCTGATTTCCATGATCACAGCTCCTCCTTCAGCCATCCTGTCTCACACCTTGGTTACCTGTGGAAAACCACAAAATAAGGGTGAGTAACGAATTACTCAGTAAGAATCCCCAACCGTGGTACAATACGATATACATGGTCATCTAGCAGAAAGGTATGCAAGCTATGAATATAAACACAGAAGAGATCACATAGCTTAAATCCACACATGAACTTCGGATGCCAGCTCAGGGTCTTACTCCAGAATAATCCACCTCATGATAAGATCCTATACGAGAAACAAGTCTCGGCCTCAGCCTGTCTACTGTCGATACGAAAGGTGTACTGAACTCAAGATCCCGAGGAGCTCTCCGGTCGGCGCTGTAATGAGCGTGTGCGCGCACCGCATGCTACTGCAAACCATGGGGGGTGTCGGGTCTAGTGGCAAGCTGCCCAAGTCCAGTCACCATGCCTAACTAAATCTCTGGATCGGTGTCGCTGTTAACAGTCTGCCACCTTCACCCAAGATTGCAGGGCCTGCCGTTAGGGTTAGCTAAACCCTAACGGTGGATTAGGGACGGAGTACCGCCTCATACGTCCCAGCCGTGGATGCAAGTTACGTTATGCATCCTGGCCCGGATGATGCTACCTACCATATCTCAAACCTATAAACAGATACAACAAACAATCCAATACGTGCTCAATAGATACAACGAACCTAGCATGATACTACGAAGCAAGAACAGATAACGAGCATGGCAGAACGGAACAACCTAGCTTGGACTAACATGAGAAACAATATAAGAATTCATGGCAGTCGGGAATACAAAACAGAGCACCTATTACTAAACATGCTGATAAACACAAACAAGCATACAAACAACGATCACATTTAATATCGCAGGGCCCACACAACTCCGGTAAGAAATCCTTACCTTGGTCGGGAGGCAACTACACACAAGAATTCCTAAGCTGCGATCGATCCCGAGCTAGCTAATGAGAACCTAACAAGCACAATAATAATCACAATCCATAGACCTAACTATCGTAAAATAAGCAGGTTCGGCTCGGGAGCACTCACACGGCACGGCGACACGGGGCTGGGCTGCGCGCTGGACAGTCGACGATGGCGCGCGTGGTTGCGCTGCTGGTGCGCAGGAGGACTTCGGCCGGGAGCGAAGCGAGATGCAGTACACGGCGTGCGCGATGTGATGGCGGGGACGGGCTAGGCTGGGCAATGGCGTGCAGAACCGATGGCGGGGACGCGAGACGAAGGCGCGCGCGCGGGCTCGGCTGGGCGATGGCTCAGACGCGAGACGCGGGCTGCTAGGCTGGTGCGTGCGACGAGCTGCGACAGGGGCGAGGCGTCTAGTTCGGCTGCTGGGCGTGCGACAGTCTGAGTGACGGCACTGTAGGGGACGATGGGCCAATTGCTGTGCGTGCGACAGGGGTGACGGGCTGCTGCTGGGCTCCTCTCGGCTAGCTGCAAAAAAACACACACAACACACCTCTTCTTTTCACTCGGCCAGCAAGAACACCAAACGGAGAAGGAGAAGAGAATGATAAATCTTACCCGAAAAGACACCATGGAGCGGCTAGGGAGAAGTAGGTCGGCTTGGAGCTTGGGAGAGAGGGCTTGGGCGGCAATGGAGCTTTTAGTGAAGAAACTCAAAAAACCTAATTCCTTTTTCTTTTAATCCAATGCACCAAAACCCCAAGCACTCAAGGCTAACCAAGATATGGTGCGAAAAGAGAAACAAGAGCTCCCAATAGCTCACCTGGTACGCAACCCCACAAGCTTCTCGGGGACCCGGGTTCGAATCCCAACAACACCACTTTTAATTCCCAATTTTTCTTTTGCATCTCACCATGCCCAAACACATCCACAAAGTATCAAAATCCTACTTAAGTCCATCCCATAATTTTTAACAACTGGAAAAGACATAAATGGCCCGACCAAATTACCAAAATACCTCTAGGGCAAACCTGGGCCGTTACAATATTCCCTCCTTTTATGACTTTCGTCCTCGAAAGTCCTTAAGACTGAAACAGCTCAGGATAATGCAATCTCATCTCGTCTTCCCGCTCCCAAGTGGCTTCCTCTAAACTCTGACTCCTCCACTAAACTTTTACCAACCGGATATCATGATTACGCAACGTCTTAGTCTCAAAGGCAAGAATCCCCACTGGCTTCTGCTCGAAGCTCAAATCCTCATTCAGCTGCAAAGGGTCAAAGTCCACGATGTGCGACGGGTCCGGCACATACTGCCTCAACATCGATACATGAAAAACACTATGCACCACTGACAATGACAGAGGTAGGGCTAACCGATAAGCAACTCTACCAATCCTCTCTAGAATCTCAAATGGACCAACGAAATGGGGACTCAACTTTCCACGCTTGCCAAACCTCAACACACCTCGCATCGGTGCAACTTTTAGAAACACATGATGTCCAACCTCAAACTCTAAATCCCGACGCCGAACATCGGCGTAACTCTTCGCGCTCGCTCGAGTCGAGCCAAACATACGAGCTCTAATCTTCTCGCACCGCAACATTAGTCAATCGCAACAACTCGGGACCCAAAACTCGCCTATCACCAACCTCTTCCCGAGCAACACAGAGACCGCAAACGCTACTGCATAAAGCCTCGAATGAAGCCATCTCAATAGTCGATCGTAATCATTATTATAGGCAAAATCCATCAGATACAAATATTGGTCCCAACAGCCAGGGAAGTCCAACACACAAGCCCTCAACATGTCCTCTAGAATCTGGTTCACCCTCTCAGTCTGTCCATCTGTCTGAGGGTGAAAAGTTGTGCTGAAACTGCACTCGGTGCCTAAACCTTTCTGGAGCGCTCTCTAGAAACGAGAAGTGAACCGCGAATCACGGGCCGACACAATCCTCACAGCACACCATGGTAACGAATTATCTCGCTCCAAAAACAACTACGCCCACTGCTCCACTCAGATAAGTGTCTCTACCGGAATGAAGTGTGCGCTCTTAGTCAAACTGTCGACTATCACCTGTGATCTCGAGAGAACTTCCTGAGTCCTCGACAAACCAGTAAATAAAGACCATGGAGACCTTCTTCCCATTTCCACCGAGGCACACTCAATGGCGCAACAAACCGGGCCGCCTCTACCTAGGTGCCTTCACTTGATGACAAGTGAGACACCGACCGACAAACTCTCGCAACATCTCTTTTCATACCCATCCATTAGAACGTTTGCTTAAGATCTTGATACATCTTGGTACCCTGTGTGGCAAGCAAATGGAGAATCAGGGGCCTCTCGAGCAAATTTCGGCTGCAATCCGCAACATCCGGAACACACAACCGCCTCTCGTAAGTCAACCCACTATCTCGTGAATACACGGTCAAAATCTCCGCTCAACACTAACCTCGCAAACAATCTCTTAAGTGCGGGTCACTCGGGCTTGGTTATCAATAATCCGTCTCGATCGACGGGTGAATCGTTAACCGAGTGTAACGCCCGCTTTTCTATTCCGCTTCTCGAGGTGCTTCCGCTCGTATTCAAAGGTTCGGTTGGGCCGTTAGAGTTGTTTTGACCCTTAGGGGTATTTTGGTCTTTTTGCTCCCTGGCAGATTTGTGGATTTTCAGGCTTCGAGGCGCTCCCGCCTTCGCTGAGGCTTGTGTGTTGGTGGTCATGCGAGTCCCGAGATGTTTGGGGTATTCGCTTGGGAGTTCTGCCAGTGATTTGGGTTTTGGGCAAAGTGATCTTTGTTTGGGTGTTTCCTTTGGGATTCGAGCCTGTGCCCTTAGAGATGATTTGGGAGTTTGTTTTATGTGAGAGTTATTGTTTGGGAAAGGTTGCTTCAAATGCTGGTCTCAAGGAGGAAGCTGGAAAGGGGATTTAAGGACTTTAAGGCTTGTTTTAATTAGGAAAAAGGGAAGAAAAATCAAGAAAATCCCTTTCCCTTGTTTTGCAATCTCTCTCTCTCTCTCTCTCTCTCTCTCTCTCTCTCTCTCTCTCTCACCACCTCACCAAGAAGACCCAACCCTAGCCACCCACCCATGCCCTAGCCGCACCACACCGGCGGCCGCATCGTGACCAGCTTCCCAAGATAGCCCTCGCCCCACTCACGCACTGGGCCGCACTCCATCGCCCGCCCAGGCGCGCCAGATGCGCATCGCCCAGCCCTAGCCGCGCCGCGCACCAAAGCCGCCCAGTCACCCATGCCGCGCCGCGCCGAGCCACCCTCGCGGTCCGATCGCGCCGCCTCGCCCTAGTTGCGCCGAGCCCAGACCGCCTTCGCCAGCCGCTCGTGTCGCCTAGGTCGCGCTGAGCCCAGATCGGCATCGCCCAGCCGCCTCCGTGTCGCCTAGGTCGCGCCGAGCCCAGACGGCATCGCCTGTGCCGCCTCCGTCGCCTGTGTCCGTGTCGAGTCGCCGAGCCCTCGCCGCACCGAAGTCGCCGCTCCCTCAGAGGTCGCCGCGGTTTTCCCGAGCGCCTCAAGGCCCGATCGCGTCGCCTCGCGCGCGCGCGCCGCGGCGCTGCCTCTCTCGCTGCCGCGCTGCGGTGTCGCCGCCAGCTGAGCTTCGCGCCGCGCTGCGCGCTTTTTGCTTTCGCCTTCCGCGCGCGCGCGCTGCGCTGCGCTCGCGCGCCGCGCCTCGCGCCGTGCCTGGCGCCGCCTGCCTGCCGCCTACCGCCTGATGTGTGCCGGTTGGCCCGAGCCTTGTGGCTTTCTGATGGTATTTTCCCGAGTCTTTTCTTCGTTGGGCCCCGATTTTGTTGGTCATTGCTTAGGGATTTGATTTGGGCCGCTTTATTTTATGTTTAGGTTGTTTGGGTTCGATTAGAGGCTCGAGGATCGCTTGGTTGAGTTATGCTTATTTTCTCGCTTGTCCTGTAAGGATTTCTTACCGTGGTTGTGTGGACCTCGCGATATGTCTCGATTGTGCCTTGTATGTTTGCCGATTGTTATGAGCATGATAGTGATAGGCACTTTGTTTGATCTCTCTGCTAGCATGTTTGTTGATTTTACATGTTAGTGCCATGCTAGGTTTGTTCTTCCAAAGATGCTTGTGATTCCCGCTTTAAGTTGTAGTATCATGCTAGGTAAACGTGATTGATGTCTGGCCATTGCTTGCTAGCCAGAATCATTGATTTACTCTGTATTCTTGGATAGAGTAGTAGGGTTTGTCATCATCCGTAGGCCGAGCGCGACATAACGTACTTTGTCCCCACCGGCCGAGTAGAGCGGCATAACGCATATTGCTTCCCCGGCACCGATGTGGATGTAGCTACCACATCGGATAAGCCTAGTTTGTAGCCCGCTAGAGCGGAACCCCGCCAACGGTGCAAGCCCGCTTTGGCCGGCCTTAGCTTCGTGTCGGTGGTACAGCCGCACAGATGAGTGCCGAGGGCCTCGCACTCATCGTGGTTCAAGTGACACCGCTTCCGAGTCTTAGGTATGCGCGCACTGCCCGCGTAGTTTGCCCTTAGGCCCCGTGATTTACGCCGGCTGCGTAAGAGCATGCGGTGTGCGCGACACGCTGCGTAGTCGCCGGCTCGAGAGCTCCCCTGCCAATGTTCGTGAGTACACCGGCCTTCCAGCTTAGAGCCGACTTCGGTACTCTCCCGATAGTCCAGATTGTTAGCGAGGGCAAGGAGGCCCTAGAGGACACCCATTGGGATTGGCTTTTGAGCTAATCAATTGGTCGAGGAGAAAGACCTCGAGGGTGCTCTGACATCTTGGGATCGGTTTTGAGTCGATCAATTGGCCGAGGGAGAAAGACCCTGAGATGTCCCGGATTGGTTATGAGAACCAATCATTAGGCCTAAGTAGGAGACTTCCGATGACTCCTAAGTAAGAGACTTCCGATGTTTCCAGCATCTTGTGTTATGAGCTCGTTGAGCTATGATCCGTGTTGGTAGTCGCTTGCTTGCATATTGAGGTGCTAGATGACCGATGTATCGTATTGTACCCCTGCTAGATTCTTACTCGAGTATGTTTATACTCACCCTTATTTATCTTTCGTAAACTCTCGACAACACCGTGAGGGCTAGCGGAGGGAGCCGATTGATCATGGGGAACCGCCACAGACTGCCTTTTATTATTGCATTGTTTATTCAAGATGTAGATGGACAAGAGTCCTAGGGGAACATTGTTTAAAACGCTTGCTTAAATTGTATTGTACATTTTATTAAACACCGCCGTGATGTTTTACTTTGTTGGATTGTTTAAACTTAAATTGTTGGTTATGTTTTAAGGGCTCCCCTCTCTCATGTGTTTTGAAAGATTTTTAAATATAAGCTCTAAACCGCTTGCTATCATATTTAACTTGCATGCCGAGTAAGATCCTGTGTTTAGGACCATGTTTTGGGTCCTGTTCTTACAGCTTGGTATCGTGAGCACGTAGTCATAGATTCTCAGTGAGACTAACCCGCTTTGTAGGTTGTTGTTCCCATGATCATCAAAGACTCCACGGCCGCTTGGTTTGTCCGAGTTCAATTAAGTTAAGGGTAAGAATTTACAATACTTTTCTTCTAGCTTTTATGCATGTGTAGAGTTGTGGAGCTTTAGACGAGCAGGTTCTCGACTGTTGTTGGTTTGGGCTTAGAGAGCCATCATGCCAACTTTTCCGCAGCGCAGCAGTAGTTTGATGAGCAAAGTGAGAGCCCCCGTGGGGGGCTGGGGCTTTTGTTGCAGCAGCATCGCCAAAGGTGTCGATCGCACTCGTAGGGAGGCAGAGATTAGACTCCCATAGGCCATTTGTGGCCTAGTTGTTGGTTTCTCCCCAGTGAGAGGGTGGAGGTGCCTCAGTGCAGATCGCCAAGATGTTGATTGCACTCGAGGAGCAGACGCTTGGCATGTCCGACTGGGAGTTGGACCGATCTTGTTGATGTTGAGGCCGCGTCCCGTGGTTGTTTAGCCCTTTGGCAAGAGTTGGCCCCGCAGCTTGAGTTGCCTAGAGGAGGGGGTAGAGGCTAGCACGCCTCGCAGTATGACTCCTGAGCAGAGTGTGCTCCACCATGCGAGATTTGATGGCGTGTCTTTAGCTATCGTGAGAGCAAAGACCTGTGCGCAGCTTGTAGCGCCAGAGCGAGGAGTCCCGGCATGGATAGCCCAAATGATGTAGTTTGTTTCAAAGATTTTTCCCCCGTAGCTTTCTCGTGAGCCCCTGAGGTTCCCTGGAGGGCTTGATCAAGCAGGTTTATGCAGCTTGAGTTTGTTGGCGTTGATGGAGCCGCCCACTTGGCAAGTGGATGCCTCAGAGCTTGATGTATTAGAAAGTCCTACCGCTAGTAGTAAAGCTGGCTGGCTGGCGGGTTTGAGTTTAGCATCCGTGGTGTTGGGATGCCCCGCTGCTCGAGGCCGAGGTGAGCCGCTCCCGTGGCCGTTGATTCCGCAGCTTGGTGGTGGTAGTCCTTGAGAGAGGTGGACTAGCGTAGTCTCCACCACCGCCTCGATTGATTGGCAAGTTGCCGTGTTAGTGGCTTGAGGCGTGTAGAGACATCTGTGCCCCTTGCAAGCCCTCGCCGTTGTTTTGCACCGGCTTTTTTGTACCCTCGTGAGCTGTGGTGTAGTGTGGAGTTTGCTTGCCGGGTTTTATCCATCCGTGGATTTCAAGCGGCTAGTAGAGTGGAACCCTCTTTTATTTGGATGTTCCGAGTGTGTAACTAGTTGTTGCCACCCGAGGAGATGGCTCGAGCTTTTGTTGAGCATCGAGTGGGATGCGTGAGTAGACCGTGGCAAGTCCGCTGGTCGAGATGCCGTAGATTAGGGCCGCCGAGTGTTTGGACTCCTCGTGGCGAAAAGCCATTGCCCCGCCACTTGGAGGGTGACTTTCCCTATTCTCGTGAGGGGCATAAAGCCTGCTTGAGGCCGATTCGTGTTGTAATAGATGTAGTGCCTGCTGGCACCAAGCTTTGAGAGGAGGCCTAGTTTCAGCCGCTTGGCACTTTTGGTGCAGTGGTTCCATGGTCGCCCCGCAGTATAGCATCCCCGCTTGACTTGTACCCTTTCCCGAGGTTGCACTGCTCGGGTTGCTTAAGAGATCTAGCTCTGTGGTAGTCGAGGACTACAAGTTTGAGGTTTTCGAGGGAAAGTAGGAGCTGCTCAGTGATCTCCGAGAGTTGGGTGTAAAGGATGTTGTAGGTCATTAAGAGCTAGCGCGCTCGAAGTTCGCGCGCGTGTTGTGAGCCCGTGGAGCCACCTTTGATGGTAGCATGATTCGCCACCCTTTGAGTTGCCCTAGTATGGTTAGTGTTGGCATCGTGGATGCGTGGTTGATCCAGTTGTTAGAGCCATGAGTTGGATGGCCGATCGGAGCGCTTTAGTGAGCTCATTGTTTCGAGGAATGTTAGCTTGGTGTGGTTTTGCGCTTGTATGGGTAAGTTGGCCAATGTGGCTTTTCGTGGTGAGTTGGCCCCGAGTGGGTTTGAACTCGTTGCTCCCTTGTTTGTTGTGGCTCGCTTGGAGGCAAAAGTTGCCCTGCAGAGAGCCCTTGTTGGCTTTGGATCTTAAGAGATCAAGTTGGAGCTGCGGCACCCCGCACTTTTGCGTAGCTCGCCCGTGGTTTATGTTTGGAAAACCACGAGAGGTTCGTGTAGAGGACCCAAAGGTCACCTTTGAGGTGTCAAGGCTTAGTTCTGGCAAGAGCCCTAGCTTTGGTCGTAAGGATGTCGTGCTCGCTGTCGGCCGTTGGTTACAAGTTTTGCTAGTTGGTCCTTGCCTCGTTAGACTTCACTTGGGACCGAACAAGAGCAAGAGGGCAAGCGCGCCAGCTTCGATCGCTTTGGCTAAGAAAGTCGCTCGGATCCTTACCTTAAGAAGAAGGTATGTTGAGGTTGTTGCTTTGAGTAGGAGGATGACGCCTCCCGTAGTGTTTCCGCCCCTTGGTTTCCAAGTTGGAGTTGGCCAACAGTAGTTGAGATGCCGGAGAGGGTTGTGCCCGCGTAGCCTGGCTGATTGTTAGATCATTGTCGACCGTGTGTGCTCTGGAGGGGTGATCGTGAGGATCTCTAGTTGTGAGAGCCTTTCCAGAGCTCCGCCAGACCCGTGCAAAGTGTTCCTGGGTGAGTTGCTTGCGATTTGGCGCCTCAGCAAGCTAGTGCTTGTTTGGTTTTGGAGGTTAGTTGATGCTTGGTGTTGACCAAGATTTGGTTCTCTTGATGTTTCAAGAGCTTGCTCTTGCTCGAGCCGCAGGACGCGCCCCCGAGGATTCGCCCCTAGTCCGGTTGTTTTGAGAGTTGATTCCTCCCTTGGTGGTTGAGTAAGTTCGGCTAGTTCTCGATTGGTGGTCCAATCGCTTGAGTTTCCCTGGGTGTTGCTTCCAAGAGAGTTGGTTGATGTTGCCCTTGGTCTTGAGCAAGTCAATGAGCGTGTGTGATGTTCACGCCGCTTTTAGAGTTTTGCTTGGCCGGGAAATCGTTCCCGCTGAGGAGCCAGCGTAGCTCCCGAGTTGTGTAGTTGATCGCAGTAGCGCAGCTGGTTAGCCCAATGAGAGGGTCCTCGATTGTGTTGTTAGCAAGCGAAAAGTTGTTTGTCCTCGCAAGAGCGTGGCCACCACTTTAAGTGTTGAGCTTGAGTTGAGTTTCACGAGCAAGGCCTCCTCTGCTTTGTTTCTAGTTGTCGAGCTTTCGCAGCTGGCGAATAGCCGAGCCTCGCTTAGTGTGTTGGCACACAGAGGTGCCGTGGCATTGGTTGGTTAGCCTTTGGGCCGCTTTTCTCAAGCCGTTGTGTGTTGGCCGTAGCCCCGTGAGGGTTTGGTCCTTGCTGCCGAGATTTTCCATGAGAGGAATGTTGGGTGTTTCCTTGCCTCGCAATGTTCTTTTGGCCGCTTGCTAGTAGGTTTGCATGGAAAAGTTTGTGTTCGGCCGCTGAGGCTCCAGCTTGTTGGCTTGGCCGAGTGGAGCTCTGTGGCTCGCTTTTTGGCCATTTAGGGTTGGCCGTGCTGAAGTTTCAAATTTTGTGCTAGTGGGAAAAGTTCGCTTTTTGGATCAATCGCCATTGGTGGTTCGATTGTTTTTCGTTAAGGCTTTAGGCAAGCCTTGTGGTTCACTGTCTCTCTTGTGAAGAAAGAGTAGGCCGTTTGGTTTCGGAACCCGAGAGGTTCAGCTTGTTTGGCCAGATTGGCGTTGTGATTGAGGCGCTTTGTTATCGGGCCAGGGCATTCAGAGAAGTTACGCCAAAGGCGTGGCGTTGAGTTTTGGAGCTTGTGCCGAGTCCGCTGGGCTTTACAGAGAGTAACACCGCTGAGAGGTGTTCCGTGTTGGTTTAGCGGGGTTTTGGCCGAGCGCCAAGTTTGTAGGGCTTTTGAGATCCTTGAGCGGATTGGAGCAGTTGGTTAGCTTTGCCTCGCCGTTGATGCAGCTGCAAGTTTTGTGTTCCTCGCCTCTTGGTTGAGATAGTTTGTAAGTGCATCGAGAGCATTGTGGCTTTGAGCCTTTGAGAACCCAAGAGGGTTTGGTTTTCGTGAGAAGGGTTAGTGTTGTTTTGGCCGAGAAGTTCAAGCATAGGAAACATTGGAGTTTTCCTAGAGTCAAGTTGTTTTAGGACTTTCGAGGACGAAAGTCTTAAAAGGAGGGGAGTATTGTAACGCCCGCTTTTCTATTCCAGCCTCTTGAGGTGCTTCCTGCTCAGATTCAGTGGTTCGGTTGGGCCGTTAGAGTTGTTTTGACCCTTAGGGGTATTTTGGTCTTTTGCTCCCTGCAGATTTGTGGATTTTCGTGGCTTCGAGGCAGCTCCCGCCTTCGTTGAGGCTTGTGTGTTGGTGGTCATGAGTCCCGAGATGTTTGGGGTATTCGCTTGGGAGTTCTGCCAGATTTGGGTTTTGGGCAAAGTGATCTTTGTTTGGGTGTTTCCTTTGGGATTCGAGCCTGTGCCCTTAGAGATGATTTGGGAGTTTGTTTTATGTGAGAGTTATTGTTTGGGAAAGGTTGCTTCAATGGTCTCAAGGAGGAAGCTGAAAGGGGATTTAAGGACTTTAAGGCTTGTTTTAATTAGGAAAAAGGGGAAGAAAAATCAAGAAAATCCTTTCCCTTGTTTTGCAATCTCTCTCTCTCTCTCTCTCTCTCTCTCTCTCTCTCTCTCCTCTCTCTCTCTCTAGCCGACCTCACCAAGAAGACCCAACCCTAGCCACCCAAACCATGCCCTCTAGCCGCACCACACCGGCCGCATCGGGACCAGCCACACCAAAGATAGCCCGCCACTTGACCCCGCACGCACTGGGCCGCACTCCATCGCCAAATTTCAGTGCGCCAGAGATGCGTTGCATCGTCCAAATTTCTAGCCGCGCTTCGCGCACCAGCCGCCCAGTCACCCATGCCGCGCCCGTCGCGAGCCCACCTCCGCGGCCCGATCGCGCCGCCCGCCCCTAGTTGCGCCGAGCCCAGATTCCGCTTTCGCCCCAGCCGCCTCCGTGTCGCCAGGGTCGCGCTGAGCCCAGATCGGCATCGCCCGTGCCGCCTCCGTGTCGCCTAGGTCGCGCCGAGCCTGTGACGCAGATCGCCTGTGCCGCCTCCGTGGTCGCCAGTCCGTGTCGAAGTCGCCCGAGCCCCGCCGCACCGAAGCCGCCGCCTCAGAGGTCGCCGTGCCTTCCCGAGCGCCCTCGGCCCGATCGCTGCCATCGCCGCGCCCATATGCGCCCCCGCGGCGCCGCCCCTCTCGCTGGCCGCGCCGGTGTCGCCGCCACCGAGCTCGCGCGCCGCGCCGCGGCGCTTTTGCTTTCGCTCAGCGTGCGTGCGCGCGCTGCGCCACCGCCTCGCGCCTGTGGCTGGGGCCGTGGGCAGCCGCCCACCGCCTCGATGTGTGTCTTTGGTTGGCTCGAGCCTTGTGGCTTTCTGATGGTATTTTCCCAGTCTTTTCTTCGTTGGGCCCCGATTTTGTTGGCTCTGCTTTTAGGGATTTGATTTGGGCCGCTTTATTTTATGTTTAGGTTGTTTGGGTTCGATTAGAGGCTCGAGGATCGCTTGGTTGAGTTATGCTTATTTTCTCGCTTGTCCTGTAAGGATTTCTTACCGTGGTTGTGTGGACCCCGCGATATGTCTCGATTGTGCCTTGTATGTTTGCCGATTGTTATGAGCATGATAGTGATAGGCAAATTTTGTTTGATCTCTTGCTAGCATGTTTGTTGATTTTACATGTTAGTGCCATGCTAGGTTTGTTCTTCCAAAGATGCTTGTGATTCCCGCTTAAGTTGTAGTATCATGCTAGGTAAACGTGATTGATGTCGGCCATTGCTTGCTAGCCAGAATCATTGATTTACTCGGTATTCTTGGATAGAGTAGTAGGGTTTGTCATCATCCGTGAGGCCGAGAGCGATATAACGTACTTTGTCCCCACCGGTCGGGAGTAGAGCGAAGCATAACGCATATTGCTTCCTCTCGGCAATGATGTGGATGTAGCTACCACATCGGCATAAGCCTAGTTTGTAGCTCGCTAGAGCGGAACCCCGCCAACGGTGCAAGCCTCGCCTTGGCCGGTTCTTAGCTTTAGGCTCTGGTGGTACAGCCGCATGCATGAGTGCCGAGGGCCTCGCACCATCGTGTTCAAGTGACACCGCTTTCCGAGTCTTAGGTATGCGTACTCGCCCGCGTGAGTTTGCCCTTAGGCCCCGCGATTTACGCCGGTTGCAGAAGAGCATGCGGTGTCAGGCGCGCACACGCGCTTAGTCGCCGGCTTCGAGAGCTCCCTCTGCTAATGTTCGTGAGTACACCGCCTTCCGCTTTAGAGCCGGACTTCGGTACTCTCGATAGTCCAGATTGTTAGCGAGGGCAAGGAGGCCCTTGAGGACACCCATTGGGATTGGCTTTTGCTAATCAATTGGTCGAGGAGAAAGACCTCGAGGTGCTCTGACATCTTGGGATCGGCTTTTGAGCCGATCAATTGGCCGAGGAGAAAGACCTCTGAGATGTCCCGGATTGGTTATGAGAACTAATCATTAGGCCTAAGTAGGAGACTTCCGATGACTCCTAAGTAAGAGACTTCCGGCGTTTCCAGATCTTGTGCATGAGCTCGTTGAGCTATGATCTCGTGTTGGTAGCCGCTTGCTTGCATATTGAGGTGCTAGATGACTGATGTATCGTATTGTACCTCGGTTGGGATTCTTACCGAGTATGTTTATACTCACCCTTATTTATCTTTCTGTAACTCGACAACACCGTGAGGGCTAGCGGAGGGAGCCGATTGATCATGGGGAACCGCCAGACTGCCTTTTATTATTGCATTGTTTATTCAAAGATGTAGATGGACAAGAGTCCTAGGGGAACATTGTTTAAAACGTTGCTTAAATTGTATTGTACATTTTATTAAACACCGCCGTGATGTTTTACTTTGTTGGATTGTTTAAACTTAAATTGTTGGTTATGTTTTAAGGGCTCTCTTCTCATATGTTTTGAAAGATTTTTAAATATAAGCTCTAAACCGCTTGCTATCATATTTAACTTGCATGCCGAGTAAGATCCTGTGTTTAGGACCATGTTTTGGGTCGGGTTCTTACACCGAGCTACTCCGGTAGTGACCTCACCCAACAACACCGCAACCTCGCCCGCTCGAACTCTTTCCGCAATATGGGCCGGAACTCAACAACACCATGGAGTGCGACGCCTTCCTGCTCAAAGCATCACCACAACATTGGCTTTACTCGATGGTACAAAATCTCGTAGTCATAATCTTTACCAACTCTAACCACCTCCTTTGCCTCATATTCAACTCCTTTTGAGTAAACAGATACTTGAGGCTCGGGTGATCGCTGATCATCCGAATACGCCACCATACAGTGTAATGCTCCAAATCTTCAACAAAACACTACGGCCGCTAACTCCATATCATTAGTGGGGTAGTTCTCATTCATACGGCTTCAAATTGACGGGAAGCATAGGCAATGACCTTCCCGCGGTCGCATCAACACACAACCTAACCCGATCTTAGAAGCATCGCTGTAGACCACGAAACCACCCGCCCCTCCGTAACTACTAACACCGTGCTGAAGTCAAATCGCGCTTGAGCCCGGCAAAGCTCTCATCACACTTACTATCCCAAACAAACTCGACACCCTTCCTCGCCGACGAGTGAGGGGCGAGGCTATGGCGTAAAAGTCCTTAACGAAACCGACGGTAGTAACTCGCCAAACC